>OY992509.1:25711017-26274116 GCA_963921215.1 Scoparia ambigualis
TACGCTCCTCAGTTGTAAACAGGTTTTTTAAACCTAAATTGTATGTACAATAAACGCCAGTAACATCCGTAGTAAGTTTGTAATGTAATGTCATATTTTATGTGTAAAAGGGAAGCTTTTGAACATCAGTGGAACATAATTACATAATATAGGTGTCGTACTTTCCATATTTTATGTTAGCTATCGTATAATATATTACATAATTATATATTGTAAAATTAGGAGCTGTGTGTGTGGCGGCTCATTAAAAGAATAAATAAATGAATAAATAAAACTTTCCTACACTCACACCAATTATGTAGCCCAAGAGAAGATTCGGGGAAACTCGTTAAATGGTTACTAGACAACGGATAAACATACATAAAATACTTAAATACATACTTATTATACATATAAAACACCCAGACCCGAGACAATTTAGAAAAACTTTAATTTCTAAATTGGCCCGACCGGGGATCGAACCCGGGACCTCAGACTGTCGACTGGCGACACCATGAAAACCGGAGTACAAACCACTCGACCAAGGAGGTCGTCAAATAGAATAGAATACTATCAACCCATAATTTCCTCTGGGTGTCGTAAAAGGCGACTAACAGACTAAAGACTGCGCATTCATCCAACAACAGCACAGAGCGGCGATGGGCTCACCACCTATCACGGTGAGTTTGTGCAGTTGTGATTTGGTGAAACGTGGACTATGGCAGAGAACTAATTTTGCGCTCCTAGCGTTGGACTAACCCTTAGTTGCTAATAGCCGTGAGTGTATTGGTTTAGGCGCATTAGGGCTAATTCTCATTATGCCGACATTCTCATTATTCTGATCACCGACTCGCTAATGGACTAATTCTCATTATGGCCACTTCTCATTATGAGAAGTAGTCCATTAGCGAGTCGGTTGCCATAATGAGAATTAGCCCTAATGCGCCTGAAGCAATGTATTTTGTTAAATTAAACAATTTATTGCACTAGGATTGTTGTACAAGGCTCGTTTTCTTCAGTTCTACCCTGAGGGCGCTTTCACATATAGGCGTTTTAGTCGCGCGACTGCAGCGCTTCTAAGTAGCGCTGCAGTACTACGACTGGGTATCCATATTCCATACATATTTAAGTAGCGCGGCTGCGCGAATGCCGCCGACAGAAGCGCAAGTGCAGCGCTCCGAGCTTGTGGTAGCGGATACGCCGCGTAGCCGCGCGCGTGCGATCATTCGGCGTTAGATCAGTGTTGTTGCGAGCGCATCTGTAGCAAGTTGCAAATTACCTACGTCATAGCATATTTTATACCAAAATAATAAACGAAGAAGAATGACGAAATACTGTTGGAATCCATATTGAAAATGAGCTTGTCACCCCAACGTTCGACGCGCGTCTGCAGTGCGACTGTGAAGCGCGGCTGTCGCCAGCGCCGGCGTCGCGACTTAGCCGCGCTACAGCCGCTGTAGTATGAAGGGATTCGATGTGCAGCGCTGCAGCCGCGCGACTAAAACGCCTATATGTGAAAGCGCTCTAACGACCAGGATATTGAGAGTCATTTGCCTTGAACATTTTAGTTATCAGAAAATTGGTTGTCAGTCTGTGTCTTCGAATTTCATGTAAGACTTACTTTAGCGACAAGACTTACTTTAGCGAAAGTAGAGCTTAGAGCTTATCACAAAACGTTAATTACTGTTGTGTTAATGTAGGAGGTCAAAGAGGTAACTACCAGTCCGGGGGCAGCGATCGCACGCTCAGACGTCACGAACAAAATCAGGATCCGGAAAACAGTGAGTTAAATTATATATTTCCTGTTCAAGAATAAGTTAAGTAAAATCATAATAAACAAGGTAGGTAACAAGGTTTATTTGTTCGTTTTTATAACTTTGTTTAGAATTTAGATTCTCAATACTTTTTATTTTATTTTAATAATGGTAAATTAGTAATAGTGGTTCCCATTAAGATGCTAGTTAGAATAGAAAATGTTATATGCTAAATCAGTTAAATACATTAAAAGATCTTATGTAAGTTAGCCTGATCATTGCACAAGGTCATGGCCTTGTTGAAAACAATATCTAATGACTCCTAAAAACCAATTTGTTTCAACAACAACGACAACTTTCTTAATTTGACGCATGAAACGATAATTCTTACATGAAAATATTTGTATTGATATTCCGCAAGCCATCCCCTTCTATAAAAAGTTTTGACACAAGCGCGTGATGGTTTTGCACATTTAACAGAATTAAAACATTGTTCTAATTAAATTACTAGGTCTGAAACTGCAAAGCTGATTTGTTCTAATTATAAATATCAATGTGATTGATTTTGTTTTGAAGTTCATTATGAGACTTGTGTCAGTTTATGCGATCGCGCGGCACCCCCTTATATGTTCTTTATCTGTTTAGTGCAATCCCGAACAATTAGCATTTATAACAAGTGGTAACTAATAGTTAATAAAAGTTATTTATTGCCATACAACATTGTTTATAACACCACAACGCGTTGTAATACATTTAAACAGTCAATATTTAATTTTGCTGTTGGAGAAAAAAAAAATCTGTTCTCGATGTCTGCTACTTAGCTGAAATATCATGTATTTCTTTCCGGATGCCCATGGCTGATTTAGTGTGACTTACGGCCCGCGAAAGCTCACTATTACGGCCCAATATCCCGACCGCGAAGGGAACACGCTAGCAAGCCAGCGTAGCGTACTGCACGCGTGGCTATAAAATCAGCTGATGTAGTTCGGCCGAACTTACACTTATAACATTGAACCGGAAAACGATTCAAATGTATTCTTGTCATACTTCTACCACTGTACGAAGCCTCTTTTGGCTCTGCGCAAACGAAGACACTTTCTGTTGCCGACACGGCACACCCATCATAAAAAACTGCACACTGCAAATCGTCAACCGTCACACGTCAGCAACAGAAAGTGTCTGCGTTTGCGCAACGCCTATATTACGGCCAAACTCGATTAAAAATACAGAAAGTGCATGCGTTAGTGCAGTGCCTATATTACAGCCAAATTCGATGAAAAAATTTTGTAAACAAATTACTGTCATTTCTTTGCGCAAATATCTAGTTTCACACGGATTTTTGGTCTCTCTCTTCACTCCCTTTTTTACTCTCTCTAGTAACACTAGATATTTTCACAAAGAAATTTTCAATAATTTGTTTCCATACATTCTTTATCAAAATTTTAAACACTGAAAAAGACGACAACCTCAGGCGGGAATCGAACCACGCACCTTCCGCATTCCAGGCGGCTGCCTTAACCACTTGGCTGCCGAGGTCTGGCTTTCAACCGTCGAAATTTGTCAGTGCTTGATGCTGATTCCCGCCTGTGGTTGTCGTCTTTTGTTCAGTGTTTAAAAAAAAATTACTTAAGTATATTTAAGCGTTAATAAAACGCTAAAATATAAAACATTAATTCTTTATCGAGTTTGGCCGAAGTGTAAGTCAACATTTTGTGTGCAGCGGCCGCGGCGGCCACGGCGGGAGGCACCGCCGCGCAGCCCAGCACGGCGCTCGCGGCCATCTCGGAGTGGCGGTGAGGCGCGCGCCCCCCCGCCGCCCGCGCCCCCCGCCCCGCGCACGCCCCCCGCGCCCCCCCGCGCCCCTCCCACACGCCGGTCACTCGCGCGCGCACGGACACGCCCCCGCGCCCGAAGCAATGCACACGTGACTGCGACACGACGCGCCCGCTCGGAGGACGGCCGCGATACAGTTGCAAGATGATGTCGCACCGAACTGCGAAGCATGTCGGAGGCGCACCGAAGCGACATCGATGATATGCCGCCGGCGCATGGATGATACTCTCAATTATATTAACACTTCTCCACTGGTGTCGCGAGGAGCCGCGACCGTTGTGCCTGTGCGAGTGGCCGGCGTGATACTGAGGAACTTTTTGTATGCATCAACGTTCATGTATTGTAAATTATTTAACTGTAGGGTAAAGTGTGCCGCGAGCGCCGTCCGCGCGCTTCAGTGCTTCAGTGCTCAGTTGTGTTCGGAATAGGAGTGCGTCTGTGCGGAGTCCCCGCGTTTCGTTCGCCGTGTTTACGTCGACGTGTACATAATAAAATAGATAGCCGATTGTATTGACGAGTGTCTGAATTTCGAGGGACGATATGCAATTTAAGATATTACCGGTTTTAAACTTGCTGAATGCATTTCTTTATTGCCAATTTATTAACCGCAGTCCGAACGCTCGGCCGTGACGACCGACGATATCCGACGTCGTTGTTTTGGATTAATTTATAAATTAGTACGAAGTATTTTGTGCAATATAATGATTACATTTCTTGATCCTCTATTCTTCTCGCTTCAGTAAAAACTAATGTTTTGTCTTCCATGTTGATTTCTGATATTAACGTTTCCATAGTTTGATTTAGCCGAACGTTCAGCCATATTTCGTGATTGTTGCCAATGTATATTAGTCGGCTTATAAATTACAATGTCCAGACACTGCCATAGTTTTAACTAGGTAAGTTTGCTTCTAAAATCAGGTAAATATAGGAATATCAGACTCAATTTTTCAAACTTGACGCAAGGAAATGGGAAATGTAACGTTGCCTTGATCAGTAGCATAACATTTTTTGGTTTTCACAGATTTTAGAGAAACACATTCCCGATAATGCTTTCCTTTTAATGCTCTGTGTATGCTAACCTTGATCTCGTATTATTTACCAAATTAACACTTTAAATTATATAACTACCTGAGTTAATATCGATATAATTGGTTACCATTTCCATATTCCATTTAACACAAAGATTAATTATAATTATTGCAACCATCAATGTTTCTTTTTTTATTTATTAAACAATGCGGCTTTTTCTTCGTCTGTGGTAAATATTTAAAGTTACAAGTTTGTAAATATTACAGCATAAGATAATATTTTATATGTTCATAAAGTTCATAGTGTGAATGATAATTAATTGTTCAATAATCAAAGTTATTGGAATGGACCACCATCTCTTTATGCGACTGAGAATTAGGTTCAATTTTGTATAAATATTTTAAGGGATTGTATTGCAGAAGGTCTGTAGAGTTAAAAATCTTATTGTTGTCACGGTAATTCGTAAAGATTTTAGTTTTTCTTTTTTAATCTACTAATTTAGTGATGTTCTTGAAAAATTTGAATCACACGTCAAAGCGATTATAAAAATGACAAATGTTCGTAAGTATGTTAAACTTGAATCTATTTTAAGATTTGTCTTTTCATATTTTTTTATTGTATGACTGCACTATATTAGTTTTAGTGAATCAATGAGTTGTATAATCGACAGGGTATTTCGTAGCATTTCAATGCAGTCATCAAATATAAACAATCGATTGTCAACGTCGAGTTCGCGTCTGATCGGCGTATTCTAACTCGATTATTTTAGTTAGCCTTTCAGTAATATTCAAAAAGGTTCTTTTAAATGGTATAATTGTATTACTAATTGTTATGAACTCGATTTAGTTTAGTTTACGTTAGTGAATGTCCGTGTCCGATGGTTGCGGTCGCGGCCGCGGGCGGCGCCGGCGGTCTAGTGTCGAGTGTCGCATATGTATCTCAAGCGCTTGCGTGAAATGGTCGTGGCTTGCTCCTAAAGTTAAGTGTATGCTCTAATCGACGAAAGACTTTATGGACTTAATTTTGTATATAATAATTGTAAGACTTAGATAAGCCGACACACTGTTTTTTACAAATCCTAAGTAATGAAAATAAATACATACATAATTGTTGTAGTGTTAATGTCATTCAGATTATTTGCTGTTGTTCCACGCAAACCTTTTTGTTGAGTCGATCAGTGGAGTGTCGCATACCGATTGATATTCCGCTCGGAAGACCGAGACGTCCCTGCAATGTCGCGTTGCTCGCATTGGCGGAGGGAACGAAGGCATTTCAGTAGTTGTAGAGTGAATATAAGGGATTTAGTAAAAGATCTTTGGCTTTTATTGGATATCGTAAATTCTAAATTTAAGTAAGTTTTCGAAGAATGTGTTGGTTCCCTCCACATGAGTACACTGTTTAGATTGTGGGAAGAGTTTAATTGTTCTAGAAATATCAGTGTTACATTTAGTTTACCTTAACATGGTATATGTTCTCTTAACCTACATCTATGCTAGCCTATCTTAGCATAATATGCATTATATATAAATTGTTATGCTTGCATTGTTTCCTATGTCCAGTATGTATTAATTCCTTTGGCACAATAAACTGAGTAAAATAAAAGTTTAGGTATTTCTTATGTGGCAAGAAATCCTCCATCCACAGGCAATTGCACTCCAGATATCATACTGGCGTCGTCGCTCAACAGAAATAGTATAGCACTGACGACTTCATGTACTTCACCGAATCTGCAAAACAAATAATTTATGCAAAATGTGTATGTGACCTTGCGAAACTGTATAAGTGTGATATTAAACTTACTATTACAAGTACATAAAAGGTTACAAGAATTTTACTGGCTTATTTTTGTGGAACAAATACATGCGCCGTATGCGACTGTTTCGGTGACCTCGTCTTACCTTCCTAGTGGTATCTTGGAGAGCATCGCTTCTGATTTGGCTGGTTCGGACCAGACTTTGCGGCCCATCTCAGTCATGATGACGGTCGGGTTGACGGTGTTGACGCGAATGCCGTGCGGCCCCAGCTCCAACGCCATCACCCTCGACATTGAATCCACCGCGCCCTTGGACGCACAGTACACTACATGATCTTTCAGTGCAGCCTAAAACGAACAGGGGTTAATTATCTGTAGTTTTTGTTGTAGTAATCATCAAATACTAAAGTGTTCTTAAAATAATCTTGCTCACCATTGAAGCTTGTGAAGATACATTTACGATAGTACCCTTTATTCCGTTGTCTACCATCTTTTTTGCAACGATTTGACTTACGTTTAACATTGCTTTCACATTTACGGATATTGTCCTGCAAATAGTCACGATTAAATGGATCGTTTTAAAATAATAATTAAACATTTTAAACATTTATTAGGTTTCAAAAAATATCCTTTTCCACGCCACGTGTTTTTCCGAAAGTCGTACCCCTGACGTACACGACGCCATGGCTTAGTTATGAAATTCTCGAGAAGGATCCGGTCACTTACGGCCATTTCCCTGTACGACCACTTTGGAAATTCCTACATCGGCCATTTCCTTGTTAGGGCTTTTCCTATTTCAGCCATTTCCCTGAAAAACCACTATGCCAATTTCCACTTCGGCCACTTCCCTGAAAGACCACTATGCACATTCCCACTTCGGCCACTTCCCCGAAAGACCACTGCAAAATCCTACTTAGGAAATTTCTTCGAGTGACTTCTACGTGAATTCCTAGTTCAGCCATTTCACTTGAAAAATTTGACAAATTAACGTGTCGCTGGCGTTGAACCCGAAGCCCAAGATGCAGATAGGTACCTAACTTATTTCGTCTAACTGATTTCTCGACGCCAAAACACATGTTTGAAGCTACTGGGGTGAAAAATTATTATGTTATTTGGTACTTAATAATCATTCCTATTATCCAACCGGAAGCAAATAGGAAGATTAAATCTAGACATTAATTTTGTTCCCCCGGTATTGATTGCCTGCCTATCGACTTCCCCCAGTATCGATTCCCTGCATATCGACTTCCCCCGATATCGACTCCCGCCGTATCAACTTCTCTCGCTTTCGACCATGAATTGGCTTATAGTGGTTAATGTGGTCATATGGGTAAGTGGCCGCTAGTAGAAGTGGTCGCTCACGGATTGTGGCCGTTCAAGGAATGTGGCTGTAGCCGATAGGAAAGTGGCCGTTCCAGGGAAGTGGCCGATCACGGGAAGTGACCGATGCGTGAAGTGGCCGATCACGGGAAGTGGACGTTTAAAAAATGTGGCCGTAGCTGATTGGATTCCTCGAGAATACCTACACAAACTAATAAATTCTTTCACACATGTAAAAAAAAGATTAAGTTTCTACTGTTTTTTTTTGTGATATAAGTATCAGTCGTTGGCGTGGTAGGCACGGAAATGGTTTGACTGACAAATCAGTCATTGGCGTTGAAAGGGGTATAATAGATTTTTAGCGCGACGGGCGGTAGGTAATGTGTTGGACCTTCATCTCGTTTGATGGTAAGTGACGAGAAGGTGAAGGCTTTATTTAATCCCGGTATCCTTACTTTCACGACATACCAATTTAGGTGCTAATTAGAGAAACCCGCCTTTCGGACACTGGATGGGAGCCCATGCCTCCAGTAAGCACATCGAAAATATCCTTACTTTAGGTCTGTGCCCCAGCGGGATAACCCCTTCAGATCGGCTTCAAATTACGCACCGATTTAGTTGATAATGTTTAAATTTGTTAGCAAATACCAAAATTTGTTGATCAATAGTTGTCGAGATATCCCATGTTAAAAGGTATCCCGCTGGAGGTGAATCGGCCCATAGACAAAAAAATTGGCCGCCATCTTGGTCTTTATAAGGAATCAACTTAATTTTGTCGGCTTATACGGGTACTTTTAGTATGAAAAAGTCATAAACTTTAATTTCTCTTAAAATACTGTACCTAGGAAATTGAAAAGTAGGAACTAGTTAGATTTTTACATCAACAAAATCTTGGCTATAGTCATAAACTCGCTACTTGCTCCATTCCTGTGGAAAAACCATGTTTAGGTATCAACACCGTGACTCCAGCGGGATAACCATAATTAGCGTTATATCTCAGGATGTACTGTAGCTAGAGTTCTCGTTTTTGCCTAACAAATTTTCTCTCAAAGTCAAATCTTCCCCAAATCTCATGAATGTAGCCTTTTTTCTTATACCTCAACGAGAACTTTGACGAAAAGTAGGTATTTGATTACTCGGTAACTACAGAAGGTAGAATCCTGGAATTTTCACTGATACTTAGCACAATAACTTTATCAGTAGCGTGTACCGGTCCTGCTCGTTATAGGTCAAATAACTTTAAGGAGCGTGACTCCAGCAGGATACCCTTTAACATGGGATATCTCGATAAGTATTGATTAACAAATTTAGGTATTTGCTATCAAATTTAAACATATTATCAACTAAATCGGTGCGTAATTTGAAGCCGATCTGAAGGGGTTATCCCTCTGGGGTCACGGACATCCTTACTTTTAGCTAGGGAAATAAGCGTCGATTTTGGAACCTTGCAGTTTTGTCTCGGAAGACGCCACTTTAGCACGATTGTTCTCTAGGTCATTCTGAGCTGATTTAGCCTGGTAGCCACGGAATTGCCCCCTGCTGGTGGGCACCGGGGGGGGGGGGGGGGGATGATTGGTCTCCCGCGTTGCAGGGTGCATAGTTCCATTCCATTTATAGCTACTAGGGCTACTAAGTTTGGTATCGTTTTCGTAGAATCCATCATACATACTTTTTAACCCGTCATAGTAAAAAAAAAAGAAACATTAACAAAAACGTAGTAAATCGAAAAAAAAAATTGAAATCGCTCTACTACAGCGATACTACACACATCAAAAGTGTCTAGGGATCAAGCATTTTTATGCGGATTTCTTGAGATTGAGATGTGGCTTTGTAATAAATTTATGATTTTATAAATTTATATGGATCCTTTTTGGTGCATTTCATAATTTGAAACAGGAACTTTCAATCAATTTCTAGTAAAAGATGAAAATCAGCTGTCAATATTTTCCCTATAAAAACATACAACGCATTGAAGACATTATTAGTGCTACTGTTTCCCTACTACTGATTAAAACCAACGTTATTATGGAGCGGCGACGTCATTTAAGCAGGGAAGAAATGCTCAGAGCCGTGGGAATGATAGAAGCTGGTTCCCGGCAACGTACTGTGGCTTTAGCTCTGAATACAAGTCAGAGTGTTATCAGTCGACTTTGGACACGTTACCGAAGCACTGGTACCGTGGCTGAGCGCCATGGAGGACGGTATCGCTGCACCACACGGAGACAAGACCGATACATTCAAATCACAACTCGAAGAGCTCCAACAATAACCGCCATGATGTTAGCCGTGAGGCTTCATCACTTTTCAGGGAACTTAATTAGCGACCAAACAGTCAGAAACCGCTTGCATGAAGTGAACCTTCATTCCCGAAGACCGCTAAGGGTACCACCTATAGCAATGCACAATCGTAGGATTCGATATCAATGGGCTCTTGAACACAGAAATTGGGCAGAAGAACAATGGCGTTTCGTGTGCTTTTCTGATGAGTCTCGTTTTGATATGAGACCGGATACAAGACGTATACGACACTGGAGAACCCCTGGACGCCAACAGCGATTAAAATCCTGCCAGGAAGTCCATCCTTATAGTGGTGGAACCATCATGGTATGGGCGGGTATTTGGATCGGCGGAAGAACTGAGTTGATTTGGATCAGAGGCAACCTCAACGCTCAAATTTATGCTGAGACGATTGTATCAGACGTCATCGTTCCTCTACAAGTGCAAATCGGTCCCTTATTTCAGTTAATGCATGATAATGCACG
Source organism: Scoparia ambigualis (assembly GCA_963921215.1). Classification (NCBI taxonomy): domain Eukaryota; kingdom Metazoa; phylum Arthropoda; class Insecta; order Lepidoptera; family Crambidae; genus Scoparia; species Scoparia ambigualis. The sequence goes on from OY992509.1 coordinate 25,721,448, forward strand.
ACCGCACACCGCAAGAGTTGTAAGACAGACTCTCGCCGCAGCTAACATCAATGTCATGCCCTGGCCTGCTCAGTCGCCAGACTTGAACCCGATTGAGCATGCATGGGATATGCTACAGAGAAGAGCTCTGCCGAATATGGAGGGTATCCAGTCGCAAGAAGACCTCTTTTTGTTGTTGCAACGAACATGGGCGGCCATTCCACAGCGTGATTAGGATGAACTCATTTTGAGTATGCCAAACCGATGTTCTTGTGTTGTTAGTGTTCGCGGTAGAAACACGGATTATTAATTGTTTAAGTTACCCAATAAAATTTTAAAGAAAACTGTTATTTCAGTCTTTTTTTCGAACTTTAATGTTAGTGGTTCAAGGTCAAAAATCCCTTTATTAGGAAAATGGCAAATTTCTTTATTAATGCAAAGGTGACTTGGTTTATCGTTACTGTAGACAAACGAAAACACTTTATTTGATGAATCCTTAAAGAAAATTTTAATTAATATCAATCAGGAGAAAAGTTATTGCAAAAATATATGTTGATCCCTAGACACTTTTGATGTGTGTACATGGATTTTTGGTAAATAAAAAATATGATGTTATAACCTATCAAATCATCAAACTTAAATGAATACTTCTAAATAAAAGTTTGCTAGAAATCTTTTTTTCGTTTGTTGATCGGGGTTATTTTATCAGTTTTCTTTATTCAATACAGTAGTAGAGAAGTTTTGAGGTTAGTTGACTATGAAATACTACTTACTCGTTTAGCATGTGCCCAGGGGGGAAGACCCCCCCAATTTTTGCGCAATTAGTGACAAAGAAAACCGGAATACCACCCGCTCCGGCGCTCTTAGTGGAGCCAAGTCTTTTTAAAGCCTTGTAAACTTCATCCGTAGTAAACAACAAAGAGCTAAGATATTCACAACAACAGGCAACCGCGGGAGAATGAGGTGATGGATCCGACTTATCGAAGACTGATGCGAAATAATCAGCAAAAAAATTGCAAATATCCGGCCTTTCGATGGAATCGATATATTTTTACCTTTGCGCTTATTCTTCATAAAAGTCCACACTAGCTTCGGATTTGACTTTAACGAATCCTTCATACGAGCCAAGTATACAGCATAGGAAGAAGGCAACAGTGAATCACCTTTTTCTGAGGAGTTTGAACGTTAAAACCTCACGGAGGTTTAATAACCCCCGTCAAAAATAAATATCGTGTTAGCATGCGGAAGTACAATAAATAATTTGTACTTCCGCATTCTAACACGATAGGGACCTTACTAAAAACGTCGAGAAACGTATTTCACGATCAAACTCCTTATCATGCCATAAAATACCTCCAGCATCTCATCAACAGACCATCAACCGCAAAGCTTTAATGACACTGGTATGACTATACCTAGCTACTAGCATTTAACACCCCTCCACCATTCTTTGAAGGATGGAACCCACTGCTTTGGCGATGACGTTGTATCTATTATCAAGGGTTTCAGAATCAGAAACGCCGTCATTCAACTACGTTTCAGTCAAGAATTACAAATTAAATTATTAAAAATATCGACAGTCTTTCTTTGCAAACCTCTTACATTTTTGTTGTTAAAAATTGTTGAAAAAAAATAACCTTAGCGCACTTTATGATAAAGTTTTGAGAGACTCGATGCGTACATGTACATAATTGGATTTCTCGTTCTTCCGCACAAAAAAAAATCCGTCGCGTACGATACATTTATACTTTAGCTCCCTGGCAGTGCGACGAGTCGTCGCATGCAACAATTTAGTTTTCGGAGTCAGGTGCTCTGTTTCTGGTTGCATAGACTGGGGTCTTTTAGTTGCTGTCACCGATACCCAGATGACTGGTGTAAATTTTTTCGCTGGAATTCTTCAGGAACATTGAAAACTTGCCGCCGACTCGAGACGCTTTAACTCAGCATCTATTGTGAGCTGTCTACTAAGGAGGGCATGTATGGGGTCAAATCTTACGACCCCCATCAAGACCTGACATGTTCTTCTAAGTGGGGATGGTACAAATAAGACCGAACTTGAAAGCCTGTTTGGTCCACATTACCCCTCGCTGATAAAGCATGTTTGGAACTGATAAGATGCAAGTGCAAGGTGACATGCGGAAATAACAGATACAACTGTACCAAAAGACAATTAAAGTGAACAGATTGGTGCGGTTGCGGCGTTTCTTATGTATGAGTACAATACATGAGGAGCAATCTTCATTTTGCAAATAAAATAAAATAATAATTTACCTATGTCTGAACTGAAAGAGCTAACTGTATGACTTAGAGATAAGATTTGAAAAAATAACTATGGGGCAATTGAAAAGAGTAACTTTACCTACTATCGAGTTTCTTGGCGGTTCTTCTCGGTATACTTATACATTCCTAACACGGCGGTAGCTTCTGTTTACAAATATAATTTCATATTGACGATTTATAGTGAGATTTTAATGCGAAAGTGTAATCATCCCATGTCAAATTCCATCGAACAAGTGAAATCAAGGTTGCGTAAGTAATGAAAATATTTTTTGACGAACTTTTTATTTGAAAACAATCATTTGAGGTTCTTTTTCTTTTTAGGTTCACAATTAAATAGGCTATAACATCATATTTTTATTTACCAAAAATCCATGTGGTATCGCTGTAGAAAAACGATTTCAGATTATTTTTTTCATTTTTACGTTTTTGTTAATTTTTCTTTTTTTACTATGACGGGTTAAAAAGTTTGTTCCAGAAATGGATTCCCCATCCATAAATTATACGAAAACGATAAACAAACATATAAATATACAAACTTGCCCTAGTAGCTATAAGTGGAGAGGAAGTATGCACCGAGTGCAACGCGGGAGACAAATAATTCCTCCCTCCCAGGTACCCACCAGTGGGGGGTAATTCCGTGGCTACCGGGCTAAATCAGCTCAGAATGACCTACAGAACAATCGTGCCAAGTGGCGTCTTCCGAGACAAAAGTGCAAGGTTTAGTCGCTTATTGCCCCTACTATTTTACATACAGCCGCATTTAAAGCATATTATAATAAATTCAAAAAGGAAAAAATTAGAGCCACTATGGGTTGCTTTTAGGCTTTTAATCTAAAAGCGTTATTTACTCGTCAAAGCTGCTGGGCTTGGCTTCCAAAAAAGGTTCAATTACGGCTACGCCTGCATTGTTGACCAAGCCGTCAAACACTCCCAAGGAGTCCACAATTTTTCTAGTTTGGTCCCAATCACGAAGGTCGACACAAGCCACCTCAATAGAAGGGTATTGCTGCTTTAGTTTTTGGAGTTGGTCTGGTTGGTTCGAGACTGTAACAACAGTGGCCCCCTGTCTCCATAGTTCTGTTACAATGCCATGTCCTATTCCTGAAATATCAATAACGTCATTAAACAGCCATTCAAGTGACTTGTTTTTTTAAACCCTTTCATGAATGGACTGGCCTGACTGACTGACCACCACAATTATTTCGGTGAGTGTTATTTTATTACTCGCAGTTTTAATGAAATCGACAATATTCTTTATCTATAAAACGTAAATTAGTTGCTAGTTTCTTTTTTAGTTATTTTGTCATAAAATGTAAGGGTGATATCTTAAGTTTCTTGTATTTGTACTTCAAAACTTTTGATCCATGATAAAAAATGAGACGCGAAAATTACATAAAACTTGCCGACAGTTTTTAAATTCGTTTAAACCGTATACATCTTAATATTTTTTTACTGATCCTATAGCTATAGCAGCAATAGCGTGTCCTTGCTGACCGTTCCCAAAATTCCTACCATGTATGTGTACTAAACATACATTAACCTAGATGTAAAACATATTCCTACCTTGACATCCTCCTGTGATAAGTATTCTTTTTCCTTTAAAAGTATTATCCATAATTATATGTACACAACAATACGTCCGTTTATAGTTGGTTTAATGTATTACAATAATTACTGGTTATTATGACATGCTTATAATATTAATACCTACTCCGTCCATACCTACTGATAAATTTTTATAATGTGAACTGTGAGATAACATTATTACAACAAACAAGTCAACTTATCATTGGTATAGGTAGGTACTAAATTATTATAATTTGGGGAAAATACGATATCATTCAAATACAGATGTAGCAGTAGGCTACTAATTCTCATCTAAGGCTCTCAGACTTAGAGGAAAAAAATGTCTACATCACAAATCACAAAATTGCGTGGTCAGTTCATTTTACACTAACATGGTATAGCAATCTTCATCGGTAGGTACCTAATTTAACTATTTAGTAACAGCTTTATTTAATTGTTAATTTTCAATTATCGTGCAAGCAACAACCGTAGCGCGCCATTGCCGCTCTCAACTCTCAAGACTGTTCTAATTTCTTTATCATAGGTACCTCAGCAACAACCATAGAGCGCCATTGCCGCTCTCAACTCTCAAGACTGTTCTAATTTCTTTATCATAGGTACCTCAGCAACAACCATAGAGCGCCATTGCCGCTCTCAACTCTCAAGATTGTTCTAATTTCTTTATCATAGGTACCTCAGCAACAACCATAGAGCGCCATTGCCGCTCTCAACTCTCAAGATTGTTCTAATTTCTTTATCATAGGTACCTCAGCAACAACCATAGAGCGCCATTGCCGCTCTCAACTCTCAAGACTGTTCTAATTTCTTTAGCATAGGTACCTACTTATCTACTTCTTAATAAGTTTAAAGATTCTTTATTTCTAAAAAAGATACAAAATATCACTTACATGAGAATAGAATGATTGAAATGAATGATTTTACAGGCACATTAATATTTTTTATGATTAAAAGCATCAAAGCTTTTGATTTGAGTTTCTACATAAAATCATTAGCAAGCTATGCTTTTATGTAAAATGTTAGCAATAAATGAACAACAAATCTTAATATAATATTATATTCAATACATAATATACAACATGGTATTCTGTTAATTTATTTATCATAATTATTTTATAAGGAAGCTTGCACAATATCAATCAATGGCACAGGCACAGGATTATAAGACCAAAAATATTTGATGTTAAAATATCCAATTAAACAAAACATTAGAAAATTTTACAGACCTAAGATTTCTTTGGTATTTAAACATTTAATTGAATATAAAAATAGCCTTATGGAGCTCTTTGAAACAGTCATTATTACAGCTTATACTTATGTGGCTAGGAAGCCCCCGTCAATTGGAAGCTCTACCCCGTTGATCATGCTTGATTTTTCACTAAGAAGAAAAACAACTGCATTTACTACTTCAGATACTTCTCCAAATCTGAAACAATTTACAGTAGTTAACAATATTCACATTGAGATCATTCTTACATAAGTTACTAGTGTTATCTTCATTGCGTCAGTTTACTACTGATTATATTATTTACATTAACAATTGAAGTAATAAATTTATATACCTTACATGTTTCATTTAGTATGAAATGATAACTTTTCATCATACTAACCTTCTCAAAGGAATTTTTGACAACATGTTATTAGCTTTAACAGGGTCTGACCACCCAACCTTGGCCATTTCAGTCATAATTACAGTAGGGTTAACTGAATTTACTCTGATTCCATGAGGTCCTAGCTCCAAAGCCATAGAGCGGGTTAGTGCATCAAGAGCAGCCTTTGAAGCACTATAAACAGCATGATCCTGTAGTGCAGCCTGCAAATTCATTAAATGTCTGTTAGTTTGATTACATAAATCTTTTAACTTTCTTCTTGGTTTATCTTTATTACCACTTACCTTTGAAGCTTGTGAAGAAATGTTGACTATAGCACCATGAATCTTGTTCTCCACCATTTTTCTAGCAACAACTTGACTAATATTGAGAACAGCTTTAACATTAACAGCAAAAGTTCTGAAAGATAAATATTTGAAATAAAACAGGAATAATAAAAATATTAAAAAAATATATATGTATAAAGTCTTACTTATCAAAGTTAGATGATGTGGAATCGAGAAATGGTTCACAACAGGCTACTGCAGCATTGTTTACCAAGGCATCAAAGTGCCCTAGAGATTCTACCACCTTCCTTGCCTGTTCCCAGTCTCCAATATCTACACTCACAATGTCGATTGAAGGATATTCGCTTTGTAAGGTCTCCAAATGCGACCGAGTTCTGGAGAGTGCTACAATATTTGCTCCGGCACGCCATAATTCGACAGCTATTCCACGGCCGATACCTGGAACGTATACGCATGCATTCAAACTTCAAATTAGTTTGCCCAGCTACACCAGCCACCAATAACTACTGATTGTTTTGTTTGCGTAAATGTCCTTATGGACTATTCCAATCGAATAACACTGTGAAATATAAATTAGATTAACCTTGTCCGGCACCGGTGACTAAAATTCTTTTGCCTTTAAATGATATTTCCATGTTTTTGGATTACAGTAACTACTACAGAACTTTACAGAATAATAATGCAATTGGTTATTATTTACAATTACAAATATGAAAATCTCTAGTCACAACTTCAACAAATCAAATCAACAGAATGCACGCACACAAGCTTGGCAATGGCAAAACATAGATAAAGTTACTTTTTTTTTTTTATAATACTTTCATGAAGGAACAGGCTAAGGTCTGAGCCATACTGCCTAGTCATTAGTTTTTTATTTGTTTTTTTCCCTTGATGTTAATGAGTGGTGATTAAGATGAATGATAAATGATGTTCCCCAAACCCCTTGAGTCCTCAGTAAAGATGTGGGACTTTACTGAGGTCTCACGCGGACTACTTGAGAGAATTTGAAAAGTGTTGTTGCACTGTTTTGTTTCATTTGCCAACACTCATGCACGTTCACAAACACTTAACGGTTAATAATCCACTATTATTTCACATTAATATTCGAAAAAAGACAAATGATAAAAAATAAAACAAAACTGCAGACATGACGCTTCACTTTCCCGCCAAGAAGTCATAAATATTTTACTTTGTGACGCTTATTTGACATGACAATGACAGCACACAGCAGTGTTGCCAGTGGCTGATTGTCAAAAGTCACACGAAACAACTAAAAAATCAAGGCTGTGGATAGAGTGCCACAAGCGGCATTCTAGTACGATCGGTTACGATGCCGTAATTACGGCATCCTAGTACAAAGTGTAAGCAGTGAATAGAGTGCCACAAGCGGCAACTTAGTACGATCGGTTACGATGCCGTAATTTGACGGCATCCTAGTACGAAGCGTATAGAGTGCCACAAGCGGCATTGTATCTCAATCGGTTCGGAAACCGTAACATATTTTTTATTTGTCATAATGTTCAGACGACTTATTATTCAAAAGATATTTTTGTATGGAGTTAGATTTCTGTTGTCTAATAAAAAAAAATAACCTCGAAATTCAAGACAATCGCTACGCTGCGCTTCGCGATTGTCTTAAATTTCTAACCTATCACGTGACCTACAGGAGTAGGGCAGCTAGTATTTCTGTTGTCTAACAAAAACTTTACGGCAGATTGGGCGGCGTCACTATTATACCGCAAAACTTACGGTTCCCTAACCGATAGAGATACAGTGCCGCTTGTGGCACTCTATACACTTCCAAAAGTCAAACATTACCATGTTATCGACCTCCTTTCTTCTCCTAAAATTGTTTGTCCGAAAATCATTATCCTAAATACTAACATGTTTACTATAAAATTCAATAGCCAATAGCTATAATATTGAAAAGGTCGAAATTTGTTTTTCATAATTTTCTTTATTTCTAAATCTATTCTGTTATAATATCGAGTACTATAATAGTCAAAATCAATATATTTATTCAATGTAAACCTTTACAGCATCGAGATCCATAACTATAGAGAGAGCATAAGTTTGCTATCTCTTTCTGCCTTAATCCATTACTACTTTTGTTCCGTTTCGGCACATCATGTTTACCCTAAGTAAAACAAAGACAAGACATAGGATGAAAGGACCGTGTCGGTGAAACTGTGCAACGTTTTACATGGAGCCAGCGACACTTAGCCCCAAACAAATCGCTGTCATTATTTTACCTACCAAATAATTATTTGGTTTTTTAGTTGATTATGTGTGTGTGCCTGGAATATCGTTAATAAGTTTTGTTAGTCTGGTTTCGTGATGATTATTAGCAATTTACCATGCAATATTTGATTTGTTTCTATTCAAAATGCTAATGAATGTTTGCAAATCTCTAATTCTAGTCTTAAATATGTGTGCTTTTGGTTTAATACGGAAAAAAATATTTCAACATAACCTGTAATCAGTATTGTCAGGTACTTCGCAAAGTTTACCAATAATACTTAGGTTTAGGAACGAATAGCATAAAATAAATTATCTAGTGCTTTTTACCTTTCCTATCTATTCGAGCGTTAGACTGAGCGTGGTAGAAAATACTAAATTTAGTTTTAAGGTTTTAGGGGCCTCACGAAAATCAAGCCAGCCTAGTGTAAATTAACATTTATTTTCTATTTATTTTAGATTTCCAAAGGATGAAACACTCAAAAAATGATGATAGAGACGTAAAAATAAAGAAAAATGAAATCTTAGCGAAATCGCATCTCCTTATCAAAACTTGATAACACGAACACTATTGAGGACTTGAATACTGTCAAAAAAATAATCAAGAAGTAAGTATCACAAATCATAAAGTGTGTCGCTTCTGAGATTTAGGTGTCAAAACTTGCATTTTTTTTATTATTTTATATATTTTTCCCTTGAGGAGCTCGATGGCGCAGTGGCTAGCGCGCTCGGCTTGCGATCTTGCCGGCTAAGCAAATTTCGCAATGCCGGGTTGCCTGATGGGCGACCAATTAAAAATATCTCGAGCTCCTCCGTGCTTCTGAAGGCACGTTAAGTCATTGGTCCCGGTTGTTGTCTTAAAGATAGCAGTCGTTAAAAATCCACAAACCCGTATTAGGCCAGCGTGGTGGGTTATGGCCCAATATCCCTACGTGCTATTGGTCACGTGGGAGGCCTGTGCCCAGCAGTGAGACGTTCATAGGCTGATGATGATGATGATATTTTTCCCTTAACATCAAAATTTTTGTTTGTTTTGAACTTCTCTATTGGTTTTATCAGTTACCGCGATTTCGCAAAATTCTCCTTTATTTTATTATGAATTTTTGGTATTCCATAAAGATAAGATAAAATATTTTTGATACAGGTTTTTTTATACTAAGCTCGGCAAATGATTCCACTCCACCTGATGTTAAGTGGAAATGAAGTCCAGGCGCGAGGACAACTGGTGCAGCGTAAGAGACGTAGCATCAGTCACCCTCACTCTGCCGGCCCACAAAGTGCTTCTTCACGCCTCGTTTGAAGGACCCTATGTCATAGGTAGAAGGGAATACGTGTGCTGGTAGACTATTCCATCTTTTGGAAGTGCGGCAAAGAAACGAGTCACCAAATTTCTTTGTGCGTGATGGAATGTTAGAGACTGTAAATTGGTGACTCCGGAGAGCAGCACGCGTACTCCTATGGAGGAAGGGAGAAGGAGGGATGAGGTCAAAGAGTTCTTCAGAGCACTCGCCATGGTATAAACGGTAAAAGACGCTGAGTGACGCAATATCTCTACGCAATTGCAAAGGCCCGAGAGTTTTAGTGACCTCCGCATTGCCGATAATGCGCACAGCGCGGCGCTACAATCTGTCCAAGGCATCGAGAAGGTACTTTGCGGAGCCGTCCCAAAGGTGAGAGCAATACTCCACGCAAGACCGCACCTGTGTCTTGTATATAGACACAACTGATCAAGCGTGAAGAATCGCCGCACCTTGTTCAGGACACCGAGTTTACGTGAGGCATTTTTAATCACGGTTTCAATGTAGTCCTTTTGGTTCAGATCGCAGCGGATATCCATACCGAGCATGTTAATACTGCTCTGCAGGCCTAGAGATGTACCCTGAACAGAGGGAAGGGGAAGGAATGGCGACTTTTTCGCTGTGAACGCGCACACCTGTGTTTTCTTGGCATTGAACTCCACCAGATTATCGGAGCCCCATTTAGAAATGAAGTCCAACACCCGATCGAGCTCAATGATAAGATTTGCTCGCTTCATTTCGGTGTCTACCCGCCCAGCCGTTGGGTGACCGTTATATCCCCCATGCACTGTGCTATCATCTGCATAGCAATGAATGTTTCCAAGAGGAAGCATGTCATTGATATGCAGAAGGAACAGCGTGGGGGATAGAACGGAGCCTTGAGGAACACCAGCGTTCACTGACATGAACCGCGAAGCGCATTCATCTGAAAGGACACGGATTCTACGCTCATGCAGGAAGCTAGCAATCCAGGTACAGAACTGAGCGGGCAAACCGTATGCCGGGGAGCGTGGAGAGAAGAGCTTTGTGCCAGACCCGATCAAAAGCCTTGGCTATGTCAAGGCTAACTGCCAGTGACTTGCCACGCTTATCAATAGCCTCACCCCAGAGATGTGTGACGTACGCTAGCAGATCACCCGTTGACCGTTTTGACCGAAACCCATATTGACGATCGTGAATTAGGGAGTGATCTAGGTATCGAATAAGCTGTTTGTTCAATATTCGTTCTAGGATCTAGCACAACACTGAAGTTACGGCTATAGGGCGGTAATTAGTCGGATCTGACCGATCTCCTTTTTTAGGGATCGGTTGCACATTAGCTTCTCTCCAAGATTCCGGCACGCAACCCGAAGAGAGCAAGAGACGGTACAGACGCGTTAACACAGGGGACAACTCCGCTGCACACATTTTCAGGACTATTGCTGGGATGCCATCAGGACCGTTAACTTTCCGGACATCGATTGACTGCAGCTACGCACGGACATCACACTGCCTGATTTTAATATCAGACATTGTGTGGCCACAGTGAGGAATTGAGGGTGGCTGTGCATTACAGTCATCGATCCGGGAGATAGCCGCAAAGAGTTTGGCCAGGAGATCAACCTTTTCGTGCGGCTTGTGAGCTAAAGTTCCGTCAGGACATCTCAGTGGTGGCAGCGAGGGTTGGCAGAAGTTGGATTGCACGGCTTTGGCCAGACACCAGTAGCTACGGCTGCCCGTAGGATGCGTCAGGAGTTCTTGGCCTACTCGTATTACGCGCTGGGCATCCGCTCTAATGTAGGCCCTCTTACACGACTTGGTGGCATTATTATTGTTTGGTTGTTTATTCGTGCAGTAGTTGCAGTACTGAAGAAACATTAGAACCAAAGCAGCAATGCATTCTTCACATAAATAATCTTGACTTTGTTATTTAGATTGATACTTAACTAAAACAGCGATTAAAAGTTAAACTTACGTTGAAATTAATGTTAGATAGAAACAATTTAGGCCACGGATTGTTTCATAAATAACAGTCATTATAATTTGGCTTCACGTGTTATTTTATTTCACATTGTGTAAAATTTCTCAAAGATTGATTGATATTTGATCCACAATACATTGTCGTTGATTTTATATTTTCGTTTCTTTTATCCTACCGTTCTACATCCGACATAAAAATGAGAGGTGTTATTGTCGAGAGGTCGAGACGTGGTATTTGTTCTTGACATTGCGTAACATTTACCCATATTTAGGGAGTGACAACTGTGAGCTGGCAACATTTTAGTAACGCACACTGTTCCCGCCAAAGCCGGGACGGCCTTTCAAACTGAGTGGGATTTTATTGTTGTGACGGAGTGTTGGTTACGTCATACACATTTTTTCGGTCAAATAGATGGGTATAACTTTGCAAAAACCGAAAACAACTTAACGCAAAATGAAGGTGTTATGGTCTACTTTAAAAACAGTTTGCAAGTTAAGATATTAGAACCTAATCTGCGAGACGCTAACTGCCTTACCGTCGAAATTGATCCTGAGACAGTCTTAGTTGCCATATACCGACCCCCAGGTTATAGAAACATTGATCCTTTTATACAATCACTTAAGGATCTCTTATCTAGCTTACACTATACTAATATAATTTTAGTGGGAGACATAAATATAGATATAAGAGAAAATAATAAAGACTCTAACTCGCATGTATACCTTGATCTGTTGGCTTCTCATGGTATGTTACCAGCGCATCTGTTTCCAACACACGGAGAAACATGGCTACATAGAGGGTGTCGAATTATCATTAGATGTCATATAATTCACGCGATAATTTCGGTGAAAGTTATTAGTACGGTTGTTCTGGAACCTACCTCTATTATTCGCGCCTCTAAAAGATGTAGTCGAATTATAGCGCGTATAGTTAGGCATGGACCCGCGCGAGTGGCTATTAAATCCGCGATTTGACGAACTTTGCCCACGACGATCCACTTGAAATCGATTATTATTAAACCCTCGACCTCGACCTCGTTGTTGATTTGAAAAATAACGACTATTACCTTTTGTAAAACTCATAACAGTTTCGTTCGGTGTCGTCGACATTTCCTCGTCCTTTGCTCCTCTTATGGCCTCTCTCAAGCTGGAATAGTTTCTAGCTGATATTATGGTACTAACATGACCATTTCGCAATCCGTTGGAAAAAGTTTTTATTGCTAATTTCTCGTTTAATGGTTTTAAAATTTCAAATTTATTTGAATCGCCATCTGATTGCGAAATCGTCAATTCGACAAATAAATTTTCAATTTCCTTACCAAAGGCTTCGATAGATCTCTGGTTCTGTGTAGCGCGAAGCATCTGCTGTTGAATAGCTGTAAAGGATTTTTTTTTAAGCAAATGCTTTTTCATATCCTCAACAAGACTTTTTACGGTATCGTAAGTTAGAGATAGCCTTAATTTTGCACCTTCCGATAGTCTGGTTTTCAGTATAAATGAAATAAGAATTTTCTTAGAATTTTCCTCTAACATTGATTCATACATTTCAATTGCAGATATCAGCTGTTTTGTAACATCCTCTTTATCATTCATTGTAGGTAATAATGACACAGCTGTTTTAAAATCGAACTTCTACATTTTTGCAAAATTTTCACCTTCGCTGTCGCTTAAGGAACTATAATTTTCGGACTCGGAAGAAACTTCCGGACAATCCCTATTTACACATAAACATTTAATATTTTCGAATTAAGATTTAATATTCTCACACAAAGTAGAAATTAAAATTAATTCATCAGGCTTATACTTCTTTATATTTAAATTAATTGCATCTAAATCACTTTGAAATTTTTTAATTATATTATTAGCTTCACTTAATTTCTTAGAAGGAATAGACGATTTTTGACGTCTTGGAGGTCCAATTTTAATTAAATACTTTCTAATTTTCTCCAAATCATCAAAATAACTTTGTAATCGAACTGCCATAGATATTTAAAATAAACAATTATTCCATTAGACCTATTACGTAATGGCTAGTTCGTAATGCTAAACAATAAATGCGATTACATAATAGTAAAAATTTAACTTTAATTAGACATAGGAATAAACATAATTTTCGAAAGACAGTGAGTAAAAGGTAAAAAATACGCTACGATACGATACGATTATTGCAATGGGGACATCCTGCGTAGCTCCATAAGACAGCAGGGGTCGTCTTCACACGACGTCCTCGCGCGCTGCAGGGCGTGGTGGCTCGCGGCGTCGGAACCAGCTCGCAGACCGCTGCAACTGATGCTCCGTAATCTCTCGTCTAATCCATTTACCATGGCACCTTCTGTATACTTGGTATACAGCATATATTCCGCCGATCAACAGGATAATACAAATGATCTGAAGAGTATGCGACGATGTATGTGCGTGACTATACAACTGCTCCAACGAAACTTCATTTGCACCCGCGTTTTGGGCGATAATCACTTCTTGATTTTCTTTAGATTGTTGCTTGCCCATCTTGGAAATTTAACTTTTTACAGTTCACAGGTATTAATACGAACAAATCTCGTAACAAAGTCATGATTGTTTTCGCCACAAGTCCGCGATAGTTTACACTAACGGCACCTTATACGGAATCGCGCAGCCCAGTCTCCGGTGGCAGGGTCGCCTTGTAGAGATGTGGGTTCGTCGGGAATAAAGACAAGCGACTCGTTTGACGTACTCATTTATTCTGCTCTCCATATCGTAAATACATTGGTTATATAAGCATGCAATATTATGTATTGGGATACTACACCTAGATCACCTCATGCTTAAAAGTAAACTCCCCGCGTTTTGTCATGTAGCAGAGACATCCCTTACAGACCATGACTCTCTAATTTTTCTTTTGGAATTTAGGCATCAAAATAATCAATCCGTTAGGTCGGTAACTAAGAAAGTTCATTATAATAAACTTGACGAAGATATGGCCAAATTAAATCTTGCTATAATTTATGAAGCACCTGAGGTGAACTCTGCTGTTTCTTTGTTTATAACGGAGTTAACAAAAAAAATCAGTGCTAATACGAAATCTATCAAAGTTCCAAATCGCAAGAGGGTAATTAAACCATGGATTACAACTGGTCTGTTAAGATGTATAAGAAATAGGGATAAATTACACCAAAAACTTAAGAAATACCCAAATAATGAAATAGTTAAAGCCACTTATAAAAGGTATAGAAATTTTTGTAACTCGCTACTAAAACGGCTAAAACGAGATTATGAAAGATCCCAAATTCAAACGGCCGCCAAAACTAATAACAAATCGCTTTGGGACACTATAAAACAAGTTACACACTTAAAAAAATACCAAAACCATGCCTCGGACTTAATATCGTATTCCGACCCCTATAGCTCTGTCAACAATGTCAATATATTTTTTGCATCTATTGGGAGAAACTTAGCAGAGAAAATACATAACAAACATTACTGTAAAACATCATCCTTACCCTCACAACCCTTTTCATTCTACCTTTCACCTACTACCGAATCTGAGGTCAGAAACACCATACTGAATCTTAAAAAGGGCAATACCACTGGACGTGACATGATCTCTGGGAACTTCCTTAAGCGTTATCATATGATACTGGTTCCACCGTTGACCCATATTATTAATTTTATATTTTCAACCGGAGTTTTCCCAGATGCTTTCAAACTTGCTGATGTGATACCTATTTACAAGAGTGGTGATAAGAGCTGTGTTAATAATTACCGGCCTACCTTATATCTATACTTCCTACTTTGTCAAAAATAGCAGAAAAACTTTTAAACAAGCGTCTGGTTGAATATCTTGAATCCAAAAATCTCATCTCCAAGTCACAATTTGGTTTAAGAGCTCATACATCCACTAGCGATGCTGTTCATGAGCTGACGGATTACATTGTTTCTAACCTTGACAAGAAGAACAAAGTCATTACAATATTTCTGGATTTGACGAAGGCTTTTGACACAGTCTCTACACCACTCTTATTAGATAAATTGGAAAAACTGGGTATCCGAAATGAGCAACTGAAATTGTTTCAGGACTATCTAAATAATAGGTCACAAAGGGTTAAAATTGGTGAACACACTAGCACTGACGTGCCCATAACATGCGGAGTGCCTCAAGGAAGCGTTTTGGGCCCCACGCTTTTTCTTGCTTTTATTAATGACCTGTGCAGTCTTCAATTGACTAATGGCAAAATCGTGACCTACGCTGATGATACTGCGTTGATATTTCATGGTGACACCTGGCAAGAGACGTATGAGTTTGCACAATCTGGATTTGATAGGGTCTATTCTTGGCTTGCTGACAATGCCCTGACACTTAATGTTGAAAAAACCAAATACATACCTTTCTCCATCCAAAACACCCAGATGCACGTACACGATCATCATTCCATAGTAGCGCATTCTTGTTTGACTGGTCAAATATGTACCTGCACTCAAATTACGAGAACTTTCAGCATTAAGTATCTAGGAGTAATAATAGACAATAAGTTAAGCTTTGAAAGTCATCTAGATCTCCTGTCAGCCAGAACTCGCAAATTAATCTTTATCTTTAAAAATCTTCGTCACGTTGCCGACAAGAGCATTATAAAAATGGTGTACCTAGCTTTGTGCCAATCCGTATTAACGTACTGTATTACGGTTTGGGGTGGTACCTCCAAAACAAAACTTTTAAAACTCGAAAGAGCCCAAAGAGCCGTGTTAAAAGTATGCAACTTCGTCCCATTTCGTTTTCCTACTAGGGAACTATATAATCTATCCGATGTTCTTACTGTAAGGCAACTTTTTATTCTTAATACAATATTAAAACAGCATTCCCAAATTGAATTTGACCCCTCACTGAACTTGACAAAAAGACGGAAACACAAAGTCTGCATGTCTAAAAATTCGTGGTCCACAAAGTTCTCTGCTAGGTTTTTTGCTTTTCTTGGGAAATTTCTCTACAATAAAATTAACAAAATGATCTCTATTTATCCACTTACGAAATTTAAATGTAAAATAACAACTTCTACTTTCCTAAAAAGACTAAGCTATGAGGACACTGAAAATCTGTTAATGGTTCCTTATTAAACAACCTCCAAATAGTTAAAGATGTCATACATAAAATACACATATATTTCACACACACCCACATACACACCCACACACTCACACACACGCACGCATACACATACATACATGCACGCACACATGCACACACAACACGCACAATGAACCTCCCAATATCCTCACATAAATAAATGTAAATATTTTCAATTAAAACATATAAGTACACACATCAAAAGTGTCTAGGGATCAACATATATTTTTGCAATAACTTTTCTCCTGGTTGATATTAATTAAAATTTTCTTTAAGGATTCATCAAATAAAGTGTTTTCGTTTGTCTACAGTAACGATAAACCAAGTCACCTTTGCATTAATAAAGAAATTTGCCATTTTCCTAATAAAGGGATTTTTGACATTTGAACCACTAACATTAAAGTTCGAAAAAAAGACTGAAATAACAGTTTTCTTTAAAATATTATTGGGTAACTTAAACAATTAATAATCCGTGTTTCTACCGCGAACACTAACAACACAAGAACATCGGTTTGGCATACTCAAAATGAGTTCATCCAAATCACGCTGTGGAATGGCCGCCCATGTTCGTTGCAACAACAAAAAAAGGTCTTCTTGCGACTGGATACCCTCCATATTAGGCAGAGCTCTTCTCTGTAGCATATCCCATGCATGCTCAATCGGGTTCAAGTCTGGCGACTGAGCAGGCCAGGGCATGACATTGATGTTAGCTGCGGCGAGTCTGTCTTACAACTCTTGCGGTGTGCGGTCGTGCATTATCATGCATTAACTGAAATAAGGGACCGATTTGCACTTGTAGAGGAACGATGACGTCTGATACAATCGTCTCAGCATAAATTTGAGCGTTGAGGTTGCCTCTGATCCAAATCAACTCAGTTCTTCCGCCGATCCAAATACCCGCCCATACCATGATGGTTCCACCACTATAAGGATGGACTTCCTGGCAGGATTTTAATCGCTGTTGGCGTCCAGGGGTTCTCCAGTGTCGTATACGTCTTGTATCCGGTCTCATACCAAAACGAGACTCATCAGAAAAGCACACGAAACGCCATTGTTCTTCTGCCCAATTTCTGTGTTCAAGAGCCCATTGATATCGAATCCTACGATTGTGCATTGCTATAGGTGGTACCCTTAGCGGTCTTCGGGAATGAAGGTTCACTTCATGCAAGCGGTTTCTGACTGTTTGGTCGCTAATTAAGTTCCCTGAAGAGTGATGAAGCCTCACGGCTAACCTCATGGTGGTTATTGTTGGAGCTCTTCGAGTTGTGATTTGAATGTATCGGTCTTGTCTCCGTGTGGTGCAGCGATACCGTCCTCCATGGCGCTCAGCCACGGTACCAGTGCTTCGGTAACGTGTCCAAAGTCGACTGATAACACTCTGACTTGTATTCAGAGCTAAAGCCACAGTACGTTGCCGGGAACCAGCTTCTATCATTCCCACGGCTCTGAGCATTTCTTCCCTGCTTAAATGACGTCGCCGCTCCATAATAACGTTGGTTTTAATCAGTAGTAGGGAAACAGTAGCACTAATAATGTCTTCAATGCGTTGTATGTTTTTATAGGGAAAATATTGACAGCTGATTTTCATCTTTTACTAGAAATTGATTGAAAGTTCCTGTTTCAAATTATGAAATGCACCAAAAAGGATCCATATAAATTTATAAAATCATAAATTTATTACAAAGCTACATCTCAATCTCAAGAAATCCGCATAAAAATGCTTGATCCCTAGACACTTTTGATGTGTGTAGTATTCGGGTCCAGAGTTGGAGAGGCTGGTTATCTGTCATACAGGTCTCCTAGCGCAGAAACCAGTCTCTTACATAGATAAATAACTGTTGTCTGCTATATGTATCTGTGCGTAATATCTATGTGAGAGAACAAATAAAGATTTTTTGTATTTTTTGTATTTTTTGTATTTAAACCGTACCGCCATCTGTATGGCGGTTGACTCAGCGGTTGTTGACGACCGCGTCCGCCTGTCTGCCGCGGCGCCACCGCTGCGCGACCCGCCGCCGCTAGCTTGGTGAGCCGAGCGCGCGACTAGTCTGTCTGTGAACTACCGCGAGACGCCCACAAAATACGCGCGCTGGTATCTGCCCTTATTTATAGTGACTCCTGAACCTAATGTGAAGAGAACGCCTGAGTGCCTGTGATAACGTAAAGTGACTTTGTGCTGTGCCGTGACAAATCGCCTACATCGCCGCCCGCCAGCTCGCTGCCCCGTCTCCTACAGTTGCCCGATCACCCATCATCATCCCAGGTAAGCCTTCCTACCTACCTACCTACCTACCAGTTCCCTACGTCGCGTAATCGCCACTCAGACGTGGCGACTACATTCTAGTCATCTTCGAACCGGTAATATTACATACCGGCGACCTTCCCGTATCCGGTACCTAACTTTCTTTTAATTTTCAATTTTAATACAGTCCGCTAAAGATAATTATTTCCGCCCATATTCTTATACTATTTCTAAATCTTATATCTAATTCGTGCCATCATTTCTAAATTCAATTGTTCACATAACGTTACCCTGTCCCAATAAAAATTTGATGAGGTAGTTATGAATCATTTGTGTTCGTATAGCTGGCCAACGTACACTTATAATATTTTATTTTTATTGTTGATTTTGTGTATGCAATCGAAAGTGTGATGCAATGTTGTAATGTTGTTGTGATTTGAGCGAGCTAGTGTATTACCCGCGTCTAGACGACGATATTGTTGTTTTTCCCGTTTTATTTTTTAAGGATTTTTTTATGTTCTTGTCGTGTTAAATCGGCTCAGATCTCGTGCATGCTCACCACGCGTGCCAAATAGCGTGCTTTATTTTTTCGCTCGTGTTAATTTTATATCTATTTTTTTATTTTTTATTTTTGCCTTTGCGATCGGCTCATTCTTGGTGCGTGCTCACCACATGAGCTTAGTGTGTTTCATTTAGTTTCATCAGTTTTTTTTATATCGCTTACGGCTATTTGCGTGCGTCGCCTTCGCTTCTACACACGTTAAGTTTAATTAAGTTTTTATTATTAGTTTATTTTTATTTTTTTTTGTTTGCGACTGACTCATTCTTCGCGCCAGTGTCGGCAACAGGTCTGCCCGATTGTGAGCGCCTTGCCCAACAGTGGGCTACGGATAACGTGATTCTTTTTGTTTTTGTTGTTTTTGTTTGTTTTTTGCTTGCGGTCGGCTAATGTTACGTACGCGCGTTCAATAAGCATACATACATATACACAGACATACCTACACATACACGCGTTTGCCCACCCGTAGGCCATATACAAGGCGCCCCAACTTAGTTTTGCTTTCTTTATTGTTGCGTTAATTTTAGCCCATTTGCCCTTACCTTAGTAAACAAATACCTCCAGCCCAACTATAGAATATATACAGGGTGTTGTTCTTTTTACTGCCTTTAAATTTGTTTAATTTTTTATTTTTTATTATTTTTTTTGTCTCCTTTTATTCATCGCGATGCCGACCAAGTCACAAGCCGCGATATTTAGGGAGGCCGCCAAAGCTTTACACCAGCTCCTAGAGATGGGATCACTGATCATTGCTGGCGACACCAAACATTCCATAACGGAATTCAACGTGCGTTTCGCACAGATACAGGGCATAAAGGAGAAGCTGGACTCAGTGTATTATAGCATTCTTGACGAGGAGGACCTGGACGAGAAGACCGAGAAGGCATACACTGAGAACCACACAAAAGCCTCCGGGGCGTACATTGGGATTCTTGTGGCTAGGGAGGAAATCTTACCCTCTTCCACGTCATCCCCAACCCATAGCGCTCAGCCCAGTTTCGGCGTCAATACGCCCACAGCCGTCCTCCCCAAGATAGCGCTGCCCAGGTTCAGCTCAAAAGTGGAGGACTGGCCTTCCTTCATTGCGCTGTTTAGGAGTCTGACTGACGACATGGCGACCCTGTCGGACGCAGTCAAGCTCCACTACCTATTCTCATGTCTCAGCGGTGAGGCATTAAGTATGGTGTCCCACTTAAAGGTCACCAATGAAAATTTTGCCGTGGCCATGGACATCCTCACCAAGCGGTACGAGAACCGCCGGGTTCTCATTGATAGTTTTGTGGACATCATCCTGGGGCTGCCAAGCATCCATACGCGCTCGAACATCCGCACACTGTTCCTCACGCCGCTCAAACGGCTCAGTGTGCCCTCAACAATTTAGACTTGCCCATAGGAGACGATTACGTGTTTGTAACAATACTCAGCTCATACAATTTCAGCTGATACTCAATCAGCTCACTCACTTTCTGTGCCCACTGGCACACCCATTTTGTTGCCAACCGTCTCACTAAGAGTCGCGGACGTACATGGCCATCTTCACACAGCCAGAGCTTTATTGGACTGTGGCAGTATGCTGACATTAATAACGTCACGCATGGCACGACTTTTGAACCTGCCATCAAAACCCACTTCTTTAAAAATTACAGGAGTTGGGAATCAGCACAAACATGAGTCAAAGGCGGCAATAACAATAGTATGGCGACCCACTCACAATGATACTCCTACAATTACTGCCACAGCTCACATTTTAAAAAACGTCACTGGCTACCTTCCCTTAGAGAAGGTACCAAACATTTCCCACGTACTAGGCCAGCCACCCGTGCCATTGGCTGACCAGCTTTACCACACACCAGCCCCGATCGACCTCTTATTGGGGTCGGACGTTCTTGGTCAAGTGTTGGACGGGACTAAGGACTCGTTGGGCCCGGGCAAGCCCATAGCCTTCGGCACGATTTTCGACTTCGCGTTGATAGGACCCATTGAGGACTTGTATGCGCAGCCGGCGCAGCAGGTTAACTCAGCTCACGTCGTCAGCTCACAACCAGACTCAGCTGAATCAGCCCAGGACATACGTCAGAGTCTGGAAAGGTTCTGGGAGTCTGAGGAGCCCCTCCCTCAATCTCACACTCATAATGATCCCCTGGAGGAACAATGCGAGGAAATCTTCCGCTCTACCACTACACGCGACCCCTCAGGCAGATATACGGTCGCTCTGCCCTTTCTAAAGGACGCCCCTCAACTAGGCAAAACTCACCCTATCGCATTACGCATATTCCTCAATATTGAGAAGAAGCTAATGGCGAACACGTCTCTGCGTTCTAAATACGTCGACTTTATGGCCGAATACATCGACTTAGGGCACATGGCTCCCTGTCACCCAAATACATTCGCCCATAAACCTCACTTCTACATCCCTCACCATGGCGTATTTAAGTCAGGGTCGGACAAGCTGCGCATTGTTTTTGATGGTAGCTGCAAAAGCTCCAATGGTGTCAGCATAAATGAATGCCTACACACAGGCCCCGCCCTTCAACAGGACATTGTGGACATCATCATGTCCTTCAGAACGCATCCAGTCGTTTTCAGCACTGACATCCAGAGGATGTTCAGAAATGTGCTGGTTGCCCCAGACCAGAGACGGTATCAGCTGATACTATGGCGGTCCTCACCAGATCACCCTCTGCTCACCTACGCCCTCAATACAGTCACGTACGGCTTAAAATCAAGCCCATATCATGCAATCCGCACCCTGCTCCAGCTGGCTGATGATGAAGGCCATCGCTACCCTGGAGCCGCTCAGGTTCTTCGCAAGTTTATCTTCGTTGATGACATCTTGTGTGGTCATGACACGGTTGAATCCGCCCAAGCACTTCAGGACGAGTTGATAAGTCTGCTAGACCTAGGCGGCTTTCAGCTCAGTAAGTGGACATCTAATTCGCCTAAGCTGCTCGAGAGATTTCCCGGCAACCAATGCGACATGCCCAAGGACTTCGACATGAACCCAGAGTCCACGTCCATTAAGGTCTTGGGTATACAGTGGAGCCCTCAGTCAGACGAGTTCACCTACCGCATCTCTCTGCCCCCCATCACACATGTCACAAAGCGGTCTATTTTAAGCACCGTAGCCTCACTTTATGACCCAAACGGCTGGGTTTCGCCCGTTATCTTCCGCGCAAAGCTGCTGCTTCAGCAATTGTGGCTACTGAAGCTGGAATGGGATGAGCCCACTCCCTCTGAAGTACAAACGGAGTGGCACCACATCTCAGAGGATCTGCCGCTGTTGTCTAGCATTCGCTTCCCTCGGCACGTTTGTGCAAGCAAAGGCTCAGCTGCATACTCGCTTCACGGGTTTGCAGATGCCTCTGAAGCCGGGTTTGCCGCCGTTGTTTACCTCCATGAGCTCGATGCCTCCGGAGATACTTTAGTACACTTGATTGTCGCCAAGTCGCGAGTCGCACCAATCAAGAATCGCCTCACAATCCCCAAGTTAGAGTTGTCGGCCGCCACCCTACTCTCCCAGCTCATGATCCGTGTGTCGGTTCAGTTATCGGCCCATATCAGTATACAACAACATATATGTTGGTCAGACAGTACGATAGTCCTGGCCTGGCTCAATACACCGCCTCACCGTCTTCAACCCTTTGAAGCCAACAGCCCACGACCTATGGTGGTCTCCCACGTGGCTTGGACAGCCTTGTGAGTCTTGGCCTGCAATGCCCTTAGCTCTGGGCCATCACGCCCTGCCCGGCCTTAAGCCCAAACACGTCCCGTCACTGGTCACAGTGCCCGGTCTTGACTTTGACCTGCTCACTCGGTTCAGTTCACTGGACAAGCTCGTCGGAGTGACAGCTTGTCTAAAACGCTTTCTGCACAACTGCAGACACCACCCAGATTCGCGACGCTCAGGCCCCTTGTACGTCAGTGAACGAAGAGAGGCCCTACTTTACTGGGTGCGCAGTGTCCAGCACAATGAGTTTGCGGAGGACATCCACCGCCTTCAAACTGGCAAAATCTGCTCCGTCAGACTCCAGCGGCTGTCACCTCTCATTAAAGATGAGCTCCTTAGAGTTGGTGGACGACTGTCCCATGCGTCTATCCGATATGACGCGCAGCATACGCTCATACTTCCCAGCTCTAGCCCACTTGTAGACCTTATCATTGACCACTACCACAAAATACACTGCCATCCTGGCGCTGACACTTTACACGCTATCCTACGCCAACAATTTTGGATATTGTCCGCGCGCCGCATTATTAGACACCGAGTTTTTAAATGCATTAGATGCTTTCGATGCCGGGCCCAGCCGCAAGCGCCCTTCATGGCCGACCTGCCAGCCGATAGAGTTACGCCTCAGCCAGTATTTAGTCAAGTCACGACCGATTTTGCCGGACCATTCCGCGTTAAATCTAGTACCCTACGTAATGTTAAACTCTTAAAAGCGTACTTTTGTATATTCGTGTGCCTCTCGACTAAGGCGGTTCATTTAGAACCGGTCTCGGACCTCAGCACGGAAGCGTTCCTCGCGGCATTACAGCGTTTTATAGCACGCCGCGGTGCCCCGGTTCTCATCCGCTCGGACTGCGGTACAAATTATGTAGGCGCTAGAAATCAGCTCATCGAAGTACAAAACTTTCTTGCCTTGAACAATGATACGATTGCGCACAAGCTCGCTGGTCAGCACATTACTTGGTTGTTAAACGTCCCTAAGGGACCATGGTTCGGTGCGTTACATGAGATCAACGTAAAATCAACAAAGCAACTTTTATATCGCGTAATTGGCGAACAGCACCTCACATTCGAGGAATTCTCTACACTTTTGGCACGAATCGAAGCTGTCCTTAACTCTAGACCTCTCTGCCCACTTTCGTCTGATCCCTCAGACTTTGAGCCGCTTACAGCCGGACATTTCCTCATAGGCCGCCCACTAACGGCCCTTCCCGAACTATCCGTGGAAGATAGGCCGATCTCCACACGTAGGCGATTCCAGATGGTACAGGCCCTTTCCCAGCGCTTCTGGACGCTGTGGACCCAGTCCCAACCTTCATACTCTCCAAACCCGCTCCAAATGGTTGTCCCCATCCTCCCCTCCCCGAGTTGGCGAGCTCGTCCTCATCAAGGAGGACAACCTGCCTGCCCTCCAATGGAGACTGGGGCGCATTGCTCGCACCCTGCCTGGGAAGGATGGCGTCGTGCGGGTGGTAGACCTGGACACCGCGAATGGACATCTTCGGAGGCCTGTATTCCGGATCGCCAGGCTCCCAGTGGATGAGCCCCCCCTGGCCCCCGGAGGATGTTCCCGCCAAAGCCGGGACGGCCTTTCAAACCGTACCGCCATCTGTATGGCGGTTGACTCAGCGGTTGTTGACGACCGCGTCCGCCTGTCTGCCGCGGCGCCACCGCTGCGCGACCCGCCGCCGCTAGCTTGGTGAGCCGAGCGCGCGACTAGTCTGTCTGTGAACTACCGCGAGACGCCCACAAAATACGCGCGTTGGTATCTGCCCTTATTTATAGTGACTCCTGAACCTAATGTGAAGAGAACGCCTGAGTGCCTGTGATAACGTAAAGTGACTTTGTGCTGTGCCGTGACAAATCGCCTACATCGCCGCCCGCCAGCTCGCTGCCCCGTCTCCTACAGTTGCCCGATCACCCATCATCATCCCAGGTAAGCCTTCCTACCTACCTACCTACCAGTTCCCTACGTCGCGTAATCGCCACTCAGACGTGGCGACTACACACACATAGGCGCCTTTTTTTGTACATGTGTGAAAATGTAGCACATCGATCGAAGTTACCTTTCTATTATCTATCTCAATGCCTTTTTTACAGGCACTTATTGACGTCAATACTAATAAAAAAATAAAAATAGTTAACTAACTTGTACTTAAGACTTAACAACTAATCTAACGAACTATAGTCTGTGCCGGACAAACGCGCATTGCTACCCCACCCCAGTACCACTGCACGCCGAAACAGGATCGCGTCGAACCGAAATATAAGCCGATTTGATAATTAAATCTCCTACTTTTAAATGAAATAATGTGGTGTGCCCTAAGTATTGTATTAAGTAAGATAAATTGTGTATTATTCTAAATGTTAATTTATAATAAATTAGTAGCCCTAAACATTTGCTAAAAATAGGTTTTAGTGACGGAAAAGAATCGCTGTAGATCCGACTCCACACTGCGATGTATGCCCTATCGCGTAGGTGAGTAGGGTCGAAGCGGCCCGCGGGCTGAGGAGCAGGAGGCTGTGAGCAAGCTTCGGCTCGCCCGCCAGCCCATAGAGAAAATTAATATATGGGGACGCCAGCCTCAGCCGCGGTGGTGAGCGAAACACAGAACAATATCACAGTATAAATATGAGCTAAAGTAGTAAGGAAGCTACGTACAAACGCTCGAAATGACGCACGCCCAATGATTTTAGAAAAGGTCATTGCGCACGCCCACAGACGCACGACTTTACAGGGCCGCTAAGCGGACATTACAGTGCTCTCAGTTAGAGATGCCGAACTATCGATAGTTCCACTAGCGATAGTTGACCTCGAAAAACAGTTAGAATATCAATAGGACTATCGATAGTATCGATACTATCGATAGCACAAAATGTGATAATACTATTGATAACTTGCAATAGTATCGATAGTATCGATACTATTTTCACCGGGACGAGTTTACAATCGATACTATCGACATTATCGATAGTTTTGGACTATCGATAGATGTTAATTTTTGATAGTATTGTAAGGTTTTGTAAGGTAGGTAGGTAAATAAATTCTGTTTGTCTCAAAGAATTACGTGTGGTTTTCGTGTTCAAACTGATAAATATAAATTATATACCATTATACCAAATGTAATTACATGCAATAGTATTGCAAAATACATAACTAATGCTAGTTCAAAACTCGATAGTATCGATACTATCGATAGTACGCTCGTCATGGATGAAAATAGTATCGATAGTATCGATTGCGTAGTGACTATCAAGGCGTAATACTATCGATACTATTGATACTATTGCAGGTCATCAATACTATTACCATGTTTTGTGCTATCGATACTATTGATAGTATCGATACTATCGATAGTCCTATCGATATTTCCATTATGAGCGATTTTCCCAGATCAAAAAAAAAAGAAATTGGTTCGTAAATGACTTCATAGATGGCGCTTACCATAGATTAGTATGGCGCATGGTAAAAGGCGGGTTCATGAAGAGCACGTAGGCTGCGTAATATTTATTCTATTCCAAAATAGAAATAGGTCCTGGATGTCCTGAATATAAATATAGGTAAGGACTTACTATTTTTTTATTCTTTTGGTAGACAAGTAAAAGTGTAGAATTTATTACAGCCCTTAGGTAGGTACGGCTGGTGGCCGGCTTTTATAAAACGACATCTATCGGGTGTTTTTGAACTAATTTTTACTTTTTAATTTGGGCTGTCAGAAAATCGCCCATTGCCAAACTATCGATAGCCTATCGATAGTGAACTATCGATCGGCATCACTACTCTCAGTAGCGCGTATCGCGTCGAGAACGAGTGTTCACTGTTGTGTTTTGCGTGCGCTGTGCGCGCGATTTTTAAAAATGCCACGAGTGTATTGCGTAGTATACGGCTGCTTGAACTCGGCTTCTTTAAAACTGGAGCTTTCGTTTTTTAAACTTCTTGCTGATGTTGAAAGGTAAAAATGTTTTATTATTACTAAATAAAAAGCTTTTTCTTTTAAATAAATCGTTTGGTTGTTTAGGTGATAGTTGCCGTACTTACTTAAGTTTATCTTTGGAGCGCGCGTTATTTTAATGGGGAAAAATAATAAGAATTGATACTACGAAACTTAATCGTTAATAAACTTTGCTTTAAAAATCGATATCTGAGGATCTGTGTGGTTTCTGACAATGAACCCGTAATTAGAATGAGAAAAAGTAGCCGCCAAATGGGCGATTTTCTGACAGCCCAAATTAAAAAGTAAAAAATAGTTCAAAAACACTCGATAGATGTCGTTTTATGAAAGCCGAGCCGTACCTACCTAAAGGCTGTAATAAATTCTACACTTTTACTTGTCTATCAAAAAAAATAAAAAAATAGTACTTACCTATTTTTTATTCAGGACATCCAGGACCTATTTCTATTTTGAAATGGAATAAATATTACACAGCCATACACGTGCTCTTCATGAACTCGCCTTTTACTAGCGCCATACTAATCTATGCTAAGCGCCACCTATGAAGTCATTTACAAAACAATTTAATTTTTTTTTTGATATCCGAAAATCGCCCATTGAACTTTTTAGTTATTTAACCGATTGCTTTGTAAATCGATGTCTGTGGATCTGTGTGGTTTCTGACAACGACTCCGTTATTAATATGAGTAAAATAGCTTCCATCTTGAACTTTTTAGTTATTCGACCGATTGTTTTAAAAATCGATATCAGGGTATCTGTGGGGTTTCCGACAATGAATCCAATAATAGAATGAGGAAATTAGCCGCCATCCACCATTAACTTATTAGTTTTTAATTTGCGACGGCATGCCACACGCCGCGCAAGGAACACAGAGATACCGGGCTGCTGCGTGACGTCACAGCCGCGAGCCTTATAAAAAGCGCCCGCGCACGCAGCTCGCAGTCATTCCGGTGGGGGATGGCATCTCGCAAGCGAGCGACTCGCTTGCGAGATGCCATCCCCCACCGGAATCCTTCTGGGGAATTTCGACCACTCACGGCTTGAGGAACGCTTCAAGTTTCTCGCCTTCCCCAAACAAGCCCGGTAACGCTGTAAAGGTCATCTGCGACCGACAGCACTCACACTCAAAAAAAAAAAAAAAAGCTCGCAGTCAGTCGCTGCCTCGGCGCCGCATCGCCTGAACCGACCTAGCTGCGCGGTACGGGCTTTCACCGTATGTGCGCGTCTGGGCCGATAGGGATCTCGGGTTGTAGCAGTGCGGGCTTTCACCGCATATTTGCTCACCTGGCCTCCGTCCTCAGGGACGTTTGAGTCTACTCGCGACCAGTCGTTGCCTCGACGCCGTCGTCGACGCATCACCTGACCCGACCTAGCTGCGCGGTACGGGCTCTCACCGTATGTGCTCGTCTAGGCCGATAGGGATCCCGGGTTGTAGCAGTGCGGGCTTTCACCGCATATTTGCTCACCTGGCCTCCGTCCTTAGGGACGTTTGAGTCAATCCGCGGTAGTCGTAGATCCCGTAACCGGGCGTGATTTAGTGATTGTGGGTTCATTGTATCGGTATAGACAGGTATCCTCAAGTTGGAGCAGTGCGGGCTCCACCGAGAGCTGCTCACCTGGGTTTCCCTGTCTGTAGATTAGTGGAGTGTTCTCTTACCGTAGCTGTGACCGTGAGGGCACGCCCCGCACTCGCTCGTCTGAGACCTCCGTTCCCCTGGAACTGTTCACGTAGGGCCGTATTCCGTTTCCGTAGAAACCCCACGATCACTCTCGTCACGCCACCGTAGACGTAGCATAGCATAGTCTATTTTCAATAAAGGGGCGTAAAAGACCCGTCCGTACGATAATTGTATTTCCGTGTTTATTTGTCGCACCCCGTGGCTAACCCTTCTAACGCTGAGCTAGCTAGCAAACCTTCTAAGCCCCTCCGGCGGAAGGAAATGTCGGATTCACTCTCGGCGCGCTCCCGCCACGAGAGTCCGGGGTTCGACTCCCCGCCAGCAATCCATTACAAATTTTAAAAAATTAAAAGTGACAACCCTTATGCGTTGCTAGTTATATAAAAAGCGCTAACTAGCTGAGATACAGCTAACTAAACAAAAACTTTTTCAGTTTTACAAAAATAAGAGGACAACCCTAACGCTCAATTGGCGCGTAGGTATATAAAAGAAGAAAAGGGCCGAGCTTCCGTACTGCTTTCCCCGTGTGGTGCCGGGTCAGAATTGCACCACCCCCTCCCCTGTATCTTAGCGGGTGTCGTAAGAGGCGACTAAAGGGATTTTGCTGGTGGGAGAGCTTTGCTCATCCGGCGCTACCACCATGCGGACTCGTAAAACCCGCCAAGTGTTCGGTGCTCGACACAGGACGCGTTCCGGGTTCAGAGCCGTAATACCGGAGCTTGGGGAGGTGCGGTGGCGGCAGGGTCAAGGTCCGGTGGGAGTCTTTGTGGACGCATTGTTCGGTTGACTTGGGTCGATTTGCCGGCCAGGGAGACCCGTAGAAACGGTGGTGCCGCTGGCCGCCCGCGGCATAGTACAGGAGCCCAACTAGGGCTAACCACCCTAGGAGGCTCACCCCACCCCACCAGGTCGCGCATAATCCCGAAGTGGCTCGACGTGCCGGTTGATGACCGGATTAGTGGGACCCGGCGACTACTTTCGAGGGGGTACGGTTGCCCTTCCGTCCGGCGGGTCGATTAACGTCTTACCGAACAACTACATGCACCAGTCATGTTAGTCTCCCACACTTTGTCTTTTCCCCCTTGCCGCCACAGCATCTCCTTTTACTCACGCCCCCATCCAACCACCATGTCAGTGTTTAAAAACAATGCAGGTCAGACAGCGGCATCCCACTTCTCCACCACCAAGTCGCTTTTTGAGGTGGAGTTCACTAACATGACGGCGTTGAGGTTTGAATGGAGTCCACGGGGACTCCATTCAAACCTCAACGCCGTCCACCAACACCTTGAGACGGCCCGGCCTGCATTGCTCTTTCTGACGGAGACACAGATCCGCCGTCCTGCCGACATTGCATATCTGCACTACCCCGGCTACGTGCTTGAGGAATGCTTCCTCGCGAAAGCCGGAGTATGCCTTTTCGTCAGGACGGACGTTTGCTGTCGACGTTTGCGCTGCTTGGAGGACCCCTCCTACTCCATCCTATGGGTACACGTGCATCTTAGTTCCGAGAGCCATGTCTACGCTTGCCTGTACCGTTCCTACTCCGGAGACCACGAGACAACTCCGTTATTCTACTACCTGAGCCAAGCAGTTGACGACGTACATGAGCGGTTTCCGTCTGCCGATGTGGTACTTTTGGGAGATTTTAATGCCCACCATGAGACCTGGTTGGGCTCTTCCAAAACAGATCACGCAGGCCGAACTGCCCACGCATTTGCTCTCACGCATGATCTGACTCAACTGGTTCTCCAGCCCACCAGGATTCCAGATATATCGGGTCAAGCGCCGTCCCTGCTAGACTTACTGGTGACGAGTCGACCAGCCGGGTACAGAGTGTCGATAAGTGCTCCGTTGGGCACTTCTGACCATTGCCTGGTTGGTGCCACCTTACTGCGCCGTAAAAGCTCTCCCTCAGTGGAGTCTAAACGGCGTTTATGGCACTACTCGTCGGCAGATTGGGATGGTATGCGCGACTTTTTTGCGTCCATCCCGTGGGGCCAGCGCTGCTTTGTGGGTAGGGACCCATCGGAGAGTGCCTCTGCTGTCGCTGACGAGATCATGTTGGGGATGGAATATTACATTCCCTACACTGATGTCGTCAGCGGGAGTAAGGCGCGCCCTTGGTTCAATCGCGAATGCGCCAAAGCTGTTGAACTTAAACAGGCGGCGTATCGCGCTTGGACCAAGGCTCGCACGCTCAACGATCGTAACATCTCTTCCCTCAAGGTAGTCTTCAACAATTCTACCAAAGTCTGCAAGAGAGCTCTCTTGAGAGCGAATGCCCAGCGCGTTGCTCGCGTTGGCCAAGAGCTGTTGTCGCACCCAACGGGTAGCCGAAGTTATTGGCGACTGGCCAAAGCGGTGCAAGCCAACTTTTGCGCGCCTTCTCTGCCCCCACTGCGGCACCCTGATGGCCCGTTGGCCCATCGGCCGCTAGACAAGGCTAACCTCTTAGCGAAGCTCTTTGCGGCGAATTCGCGTGTCGATGACT
Source organism: Scoparia ambigualis (assembly GCA_963921215.1). Taxonomy (NCBI): domain Eukaryota; kingdom Metazoa; phylum Arthropoda; class Insecta; order Lepidoptera; family Crambidae; genus Scoparia; species Scoparia ambigualis. The sequence continues at coordinate 25,752,432 of OY992509.1, forward strand.
GCGGCGCGGAACCACCTACCATCCCTCACTGTGGTTCCTCAATGCTTGACATCCAAATTAGACAATGTGACGTCCATGCCGTGCTGCAAACACTTGATGTGCGGAAGGCTAGCGGTCCTGACGGTATACCGGCAGTCGTCCTTAAAAAATGTGCTCCCGAGTTGTCTCCAGTACTGACACGCCTATACCACCTCTCGTACTCTACTGAAATTGTGCCGGAGGCTTGGAGAAAGGCGAACGTCCAGCCGGTCCCCAAAAAAGGGGATAGGTCTGACCCAGCCAACTATCGACCTATTGCTGTCACCTCTGTCCTTTGCAAGGTTTTTGAGCGAATCATAAACAGGCAACTCATTCGCTACCTAGAAGATCACTCCCTGATTCATGATCGACAATACGGGTTCAGACTGAAACGATCAACGGGTGATCTCCTGGCGTTCATAACACACCTGTGGGGTGAAGCAATGGACAAGCACGGAAGAGCACTGGCTGTTAGCCTGGACATCTCCAAGGCTTTCGATCGAGTTTGGCATCGTTCGCTTCTCTCCAAGCTTTCATCATACGGCTTGCCACCTCGCCTATGCGATTGGGTCACCGGGTTCCTGCATGAGCGCAGCATTCGCGTACTCTGCGAAAGCAGTGCCTCCCAGTTTCTGCAGGTGAACGCCGGAGTGCCGCAGGGTTCTATAATATCGCCCACGCTGTTCCTTCTGCATATCAATGATATGTTATCCTTGGGTAACATTAATTGCTATGCAGACGACAGTACAGTACATCGGCGTTATTTGGGTCACCCTGCGGCAAAGCAGGCCGATGTAGTGGAGTCGAGACGGAAGATTGTCATTGAGCTAGACGAGGAGTTAGACAGCATTTATAAATGGGGCTCTGATAACCTGGTCCAGTTCAATGCCAAAAAAACACAGGTCTGCGCTGTCACTGCTAAAAAGTCCGCATTTCTACCCCAACCCTCCTTCCAGAGCAACCTATTACCCATCCAGACTGGTCTCAGTCTCTTAGGTATGGACATACACAGCGACCTCAACCCGAAGAGCTATATTGAGAGCATTATAACCACAGCCTCACGTAAACTCGAAATCCTGAACAAGGTGAAGCGGTTCTTCACGCCGGAGCAACGTTGTCTTTTGTATTAGACTCAGGTGCGCTCCTGCGTGGAGTATAGCTCTCATCTTTGGGACGGATCCGCCAAGTACTTGCTCGAAGCTCTTGACAGGTTGCAAAGACGTGCTGTCCGTATTATCGGTAACGATGACGTTACGACCAGTCTGGAGCCGTTACAGCTACGTAGGGACATTGCTTCTCTTAGTGCTTTCTACCGCCTTTACGACGGTGAATGCTCTGAGGAGCTCTTTGACCTCATCCCTCCCTTTCCTTTTCTTTCCAGATCGACGCGTGCAGGTCTTAGAAGCCACCCTCATACCGTGCTGACCATCAAGACACGTACCAAAAAGTTTGGACAATCGTTCTTTTGCCGAACTGCCCGTGTTTTGTGCGTGTTTTCTTCCTCTTTCTCTCCCGGGTTATTTAAGCGGGGCGTGACTAAGCATTTATGCAGGCCGCCATAGTGAGAGTGTTCGGCATAGCGTGGTAGCGCTGTGATGAACGCTTTCACTTCTTGGGCTTCACTGGCTGCTTTTATCAGGCAGAGTGAAGCCATTATGGGGTGCCACAATAAAAATATATATATACAGTCGTGGTCAACTAATTAGGGACATTCAAGATAGTGAAGAGCAATAACCGGTTATGTACATATGAATATAAAACCCTATTGATTTTTCAGCACCTATTATTTGCATAATTTGGTCCGATTACTATACTATAAATGGCTGTAAATAAGAGAATAATTAAATAGAAAAAAGTATTTAATATCAAAGGTTGAACATGTATTAAATTTTAAGGTATAATTATGTAGCTGGACATTTAATTAAGGACAGTAAAGTATAATGATGAATAGAGTTAAACAAAACGAATAATCTCCAGTATTATAATATTTTTAAAAGCTCCATTTTATTACGTGTAAAATCAGTACCCAGTAGCAAAACCTTTGTTAGTAATTACCGCTTGACACCGATGTGGCATAGACATTATCAGTTTCTGACATGTTTCGATAGGAATGTTTGCACATGCCTCACAAAAAGCTTGATTAAGTTGATCTAAAGTTGTGGTACGATAAGTTGAAACTTTTTTCTTGATTTCGTGCCAAAGGTGCTCAATTGGGTTGCTGTCCGGGCTATTTGCTGGCCAATCTAGCACCGATACTGACTGACTGGTAAGAAACGACTTGACTGAACGGGCGGTATGTTTCGGGTCGTTATCATGCTGAAACGTCCATATAATAGGGAGATGCTCCTCAGCATAGGGAAGCATAGTTTCCTCCAATATTGTTTTGTATTGATGTTGGTCTAAGTTACCCTGAACTTTTCTCAAAGGTCCCACTCCACGTCCAGAAAATGAACCCCAAATTTTAATGTTTCCACCGCCATGTTTCACCTGCTTTTTTGTGAATCTTGGATTCATTTCCGCTTTTACAGGACGCCGTACGTATTGCCTTCCATCTGAAGAAATTAAATTAATCTTGGTCTCGTCAGAGAATAATACATGTTGCCATTGGGCGTAGGTCCAATGTCCATATTTACGTGCAAACGCCAAACGAGCATTTCTATGTTCTTTCTTCAACAACGGTACTTTGCGAGCCACTCTTCCGAACAACCCTGCTTCTACCAGACGTCGTCGAACGGTCCTCGCTGATACACCGGCTCTTTCGTCTGCCCCAAACACTTCGTGTTTAATTAAAATAGAGCCTAGAAACGGATCTTTCTTAGCTAACCTGGTTATCATTCTATCTTCTTGCGGAGTTGTTTTTCTCGATCTTTTTGTCCTGGGCACATTTAAAGCTGTGTTATTGCGCCTGAAATGTTGCACTGCATTGCATACCATAGTTTTAGAACAATTTAAATGTTCTGCTATCCCTCGGTATGACCAACCACGCTCGACAAACTTCATGATAATTGTTCGTAGTGTTGGATCGCAACTTTTATTTTTGCCCATATTTCTTCAAAATAATTCTCAAAACTTAAAATTAAAAATCTGGATTGCCGCCAAAACTACCACAAAACAATAAAAGAAGAAATAAAAAAGTATTGAGAGTCAAATTTTGAAAATAGAACGCAATATCTCAGTGTCCCTAATTAAATGGCCAGCCAGCATTCTTTGAACAAATAGCACACTGATAATCTATCAGCTATACTGTAAAGAGGTTTAATGTTTAAGAAGTTGTTATTGTTTGTATAATCGGGCACATCAATGACTAATTATACTTACGTGTAAAAGATATGGAATATTGTTAAGACTCGTTGGAAAATAAAAAATAAATTCACAATTTGGCTTAACTAGAGATTGTCCCTAATTAGTTGACCACGACTGTATATATTTATACTGAGACAATATTGAGCGAAAGCCGTCTGCGACGATTAACACGCGTGGGACCGCCGGAGCCGTGACATAAGACATATTATTTTTGCATCTTTACTATTTATGTATTGTTTCAGGATAAATAAAAATTATATAATTTGAAATTAGGACTTTGAAAACGGTTTTCAGTATTTTGTATGTTATTGATTTTAATATTCATGACAAACCAATTTAGGGCATAGGTACTGTATTTAAGGATTTCAATTTTATGGCATGTGATATTATGTATAATTAAATTCAAGCAAGTTAGCATTCGGACTAATGGTGTTATGAACAATAAAGTTATGACACTTTAGAATGGATAAAAAATGGGGCAAAATTGAGAACCGTTAACAGTTAACGACTCTACAATAAGGGTAATATTAACAGCCCCCTAGACAAGTGGCAAAAGCTCACCACCTCTCTATTCGTAATTCGTCGTACACTGCTGTGTACTGTGCTGTGCCAACTGCTAGTGAACAATCACAGACTACTTTATGGATACTACTGAACAATACAGCAGCGCGCGCGCATCGACGACGAATAACGAATAGACAACAGGTGAACGTTTGCCACTTGTCTAGAGTGGCAGGTTATAGTAGGTAGTTATTGGGCATTCTACCCCACCGCAGTGAGTGAGGGCTCGGCACGAGCCCGAACGAATGAAGGTGGGGTAGAATACCCAATAACTCATATTGGTGATCCCTTTCAGATTCCTATCAGGTGACGGTGCAAGCCTGTGGTAAGATCACACACCGAACACCTCCTAACTGTTCGGTTGGGGGAAACCATGGTAAGTAACTCCCTGCGGCCCGTGGGTAAGATCACGCACCAAACAGATTCCTATCAGGCGACGGTGTGAGCCCGTGGTAAGATCACACACCGAACACCTCCTAACTGTTCGGTTGGGGGAAACCATGGTAAGTAACTCCCTGCGGCCCGTGGGTAAGATCACGCACCGAACAGATTCCTATCAGGTGACGGTGCGAGCCCGTGGTAAGATCACACACCGAACACCTCCTAACTGTTCGGTTGGGGGAAACCATGGTAAGTAACTCCCTGCGGCCCGTGGGTAAGATCACGCACCGAACAGATTCCTATCAGGTGACGGTGCGAGCCCGTGGTAAGATCACACACCGAACACCTCCTAACTGTTTGGTTGGGGGAAACCATGGTAAGTAACTCCCTGCGGCCCGTGGGTAAGATCACGCACCAAACAGATTCCTATCAGGCGACGGTGTGAGCCCGTGGTAAGATCACACACCGAACACCTCCTAACTGTTCGGTTGGCCCCGCGTCAAATCCGGAACAGACAGCAAAATGCAGTAAGGTACCTACAGTGAGAGACGGTATGACGAGGGAGTCGGCGCACACTACGGCCGACGGCTTTCACCTAGGGGTGTTGAAACTGGGGAAGAATGAGGACCACAGGGTGACAGGAAGAAGTGCAGCCAAAGCGAATGGAGGATATAAAGATGGTAAGTAACTCCCTGCGGCCCGTGGGTAAGATCACGCACCGAACAGATTCCTATCAGGTGACGGTGCGAGCCCGTGGTAAGATCACACACCGAACACCTCCTAACTGTTTGGTTGGGGGAAACCATGGTAAGTAACTCCCTGCGGCCCGTGGGTAAGATCACGCACCAAACAGATTCCTATCAGGCGACGGTGTGAGCCCGTGGTAAGATCACACACCGAACACCTCCTAACTGTTCGGTTGGGGGAAACCATGGTAAGTAACTCCCTGCGGCCCGTGGGTAAGATCACGCACCGCACAGATTCCTATCAGGTAACGGTGCGAGCCCGTGGTAAGATCACACACCGAACACCTCCTAACTGTTTGGTTGGGGGAAACCATGGTAAGTAACTCCCTGCGGCCCGTGGGTAAGATCACGCACCAAACAGATTCCTATCAGGCGACGGTGTGAGCCCGTGATAAGATTACACACCGAACACCTCCTAACTGTTCGGTTGGGGGAAACCATGGTAAGTAACTCCCTGCGGCCCGTGGGTAAGATCACGCACCGAACAGATTCCTATCAGGTGACGGTGCGAGCCCGTGGTAAGATCACACACCGAACACCTCCTAACTGTTCGGTTGGGGGAAACCATGGTAAGTAACTCCCTGCGGCCCGTGGGTAAGATCACGCACCAAACAGATTCCTATCAGGCGACGGTGTGAGCCCGTGGTAAGATCACACACCGAACACCTCCTAACTGTTCGGTTGGCCCCGCGTCAAATCCGGAACAGACAGCAAAATGCAGTAAGGTACCTACAGTGAGAGACGGTATGACGAGGGAGTCGGCGCACACTACGGCCGACGGCTTTCACCTAGGGGTGTTGAAACTGGGGAAGAATGAGGACCACAGGGTGACAGGAAGAAGTGCAGCCAAAGCGAATGGAGGATATAAAGATGGTCTTTATGACCCTCCATTCGTGGAGGCGGTACTTCCTAATGGGATTGGCTCATTCAACCCCAGAAAGACATCGTGTAGAGATGGCTCTACAGTTGGAACACGTGCGGCCGTGGTGCGCCCCCCCCCCCCCCCCCCCCCTCCTTAAATAGAAAACAAAAAACACTAAATACATGGTAGGTACACAAAACACAAAAGATACAAAATAAGCAAAGACAAACAAAGGGAAACAGTTATGGAAAAGTAAATAAAGGGAAATAGGACTAAATATAGATGCAAAGACCACATAAGAGGCAGGATTAAAACTTAAGTATATAAATAAGTATAAAGGGGAATAAAATATTAAGAATAAAAGAAGGGAGAACGTACAATATAATGCATTAATTAAAATAGGTAATAAAGAGAGCAAATAAAATAAATGTAACTATAATATTAAATAAAGTATATATATTGAGACAGATATATAAGGGGATAATATGCGTAGTAATAGGAAAAGAAATGTAATAGTATATAAGAAAATAAATGTAATAGTATATAAGAAAATAAATGTCATAGTATATAAGAAAATAAATGTAATAGTATATAAGAAAAGAAATGTAAATAGAATAGGAAATATATATAAATAAGAAGAAAATGGAATAGTAGATAAGAAAAGGAATGTAAAGTAATAAAGAAAAGCATGTTATAGTAAATAAAAGTGGATAGTCAAATTTGGACAAAGAGATGTATCATATTAAGAAAAATATCAAGTAGAAGAAAACAAATGTATAGAGTAAAATACTAGCATAATATATACTGTATAAGACATTGTAAAAATATGAAAAGAATGCATTAGAAAATAAAAGAGAAAAGTTGTACAAAAGAGAAAGATACAAAAAAAAAAAGGAAAAAAGAAACAAAAAGAAAAGAAAGAAAATAAATTAGAGTCGAGCCCATAAAGCTCAAGTTTATTAACCCCCCTCCAAAAAAGAAAACAAAAACAAAAACAGAAAAAAAAGGCCTGCAAAAAAGCGGGGAGCAAAGCAAAACAAAAAAAAAAAAAAAACTGTTCGGTTGGGGGAAACCATGGTAAGTAACTCCCTGCGGCCCGTGGGTAAGATCACGCACCGAACAGATTCCTATCAGGCGACGGTGCGAGCCCGTGGTAAGATCACACACCGAACACCTCCTAACTGTTCGGTTGGGGGAAACCATGGTAAGTAACTCCCTGCGGCCCGTGGGTAAGATCACGCACCGAACAGATTCCTATCAGGTGACGGTGCGAGCCCGTGGTAAGATCACACACCGAACACCTCCTAACTGTTCGGTTGGGGGAAACCATGGTAAGTAACTCCCTGCGGCCCGTGGGTAAGATCACGCACCAAACAGATTCCTATCAGGCGACGGTGTGAGCCCGTGGTAAGATCACACACCGAACACCTCCTAACTGTTCGGTTGGGGGAAACCATGGTAAGTAACTCCCTGCGGCCCGTGGGTAAGATCACGCACCGAACAGATTCCTATCAGGCGACGGTGCGAGCCCGTGGTAAGATCACACACCGAACACCAACCTACCTAATGAGACAAAGCTAAACTGCTACTTGCATAAACGAATCTACTTCTGTCTATAGACAGCAATACATGGTCAGAAAAAAAAAAAAGCTTTACCTTTAGCAAAACCTTACCAAATACCAACCTTACCAACCGTACCAAGTATAACTTTACCATTACCTCAGCTACCACATACTTGTATGTAAACTTAGTATGTGATAGCCTACCTGTAAAGGATTTGGGATGGGTTGTATTGTATTTATTAATTATTTTATATAAATATTAGTCATACAAACATTCATAAAATATAAATTTTTATCTTTTCTTCAACGAGACACGCCGATAGCAGGTTCATCCATCAACATCTGAAAAAAAAAACATGTTTAATTATGTAATTAAATATGTCTGATATTGTTCAATATTTATTTATTCAAAAACTTACAAATTATAAGATGAGCTTCCACTTGGTTGAAATATTTGCACATAGGTTGAAAAGATTCCACTCTCCAGGACCTTAAAATAAAACATGGACATTAAAATCATTTGTGACGGACACAAAAATATGGTAAGTACTGTAAAATTAAACTTCCTAAAAGATTTAAATACATTTTATGGGTTTTTACAACAATTTAACTTCAAAAAGCTTGGTAGGAAAATACTATCAATGCCAGTGAATTTTCTCCTTAGATGAGAATTTTATTATGAGAAATTATTCTTGTACATTATAGATACTTCAATCATTGAAACATCGAGTAAAAGTGAAAAGTAAAAACCATTTTTATATTAAAATTACTAACAAGGCAACGAAAATTATTAGCTTTGCATAATACTGCGACTCGAAGCATTTATTCTGTGAGATTTTTCTAGATTCAATGAATAAACAAAAGTGTTTAAACAATATTTTTGATATGTTAAACATTTTTTAAGACGAAAAAAATTATCTTATTATGTATGTACTTACATGATTTTCTTCTTTTTACAATTCATATAGTTCTAGTTGAATTAGACACTTTCTATATTAATTATAGATTTATAAACACATGCACTTGGAGAGGCATATGTCCAGCAGTGGACTAGTATAGGCTGATGATGATGATGATGAAACACACGTAACGTAGCGTAGCGTGTCGGTGCCTTGCGCGTCGCATAATGGTTCAAAACGTGGGAAGCGAATGAAACGAATTAGGCTTGCTGAAAAAATATCGATACATCGATATATCGATATTTTTTGTTTAATATATCGATATTTTTAGGCGATATTTTTTATTTCGATATATCGATACATCGATACAAAATAACCAATATCGAAATTCGTATCAAAATCGATATTTTTTTATTTTTTATCATCGCATCACGATCTAACTTTTTAATGTTGCTGAATTCCATTAATGTAATCTGTGGTAGTGAGTGTGTAACTCTCACTGTCAGTGCGTTGCTTCAATCAACTTCATGTCATGTGTGCATGTGTGTTACGTATACGCAACGGATTTTTTTTTTAATACTAAGCCCGGCAAATGAACCCACTCCACCTGATGAAAATGAAATATTTAACAACTACGGCTTCCTCCGTGCCGTCAGAGAGAGTGGCTTTTACCGTAAATATGGCGGTTCCTAACAACAGGAGCCAACTTAGAGGGCGGCATGATTAACAGGTTTACTGTCCTAAAAATATAACAATAGGTTAATCAATTGTTATGGCCCATATGGGCTGCGGAACTGTAAACCGGTTAAAACAATAATTTAAAATAAAAAATCTGTTTTTATAACTGGGCTAGGCTCACTTAAATTATTTTTTATCCGATTTTAAGAAAAAGCAGGTGGTTTTCCCTTTTTTAAAGCCAGTGAAAAATTTTACCGATATATCGATATATCGATATTTTTTTCGCGATATATCGAGGCCGATATTGATATTTTTCAAAATATCGATGTATCGATATATCGATATTTTTTTTCATTTCCGACATCCCTAGAATATGAACCCCACGCATTGCACTAGAGCTGCTTATATCACTGATCATACATCCGAGTAATCGATGCTCAAACATAAATCGATGTTGTGTAATCTATATTTCAAATTTGAAGTATCAATCAATTAGTATGAAATTTAAAAATAATAACAAAACTAGTCTACATAAAAAGGAGAATCAGTACCTATCAAAATATAGTATCTTTCTTGTTATTTCTATTTCGTTTAGATAAGATAAAATGATAGATACTTACCTTACCTAAAAAAGAACACAATTTCATGAACTTATAGAACTGTTTAATAATAAATAACACATAATAATATGTAAGTATATAAAATTATCGGCGCTATATTTTGAAGTTAACTCCGATATATAACTCAATTAAAAACAAGTATTAGTATGAAAAGTAAATAGGTATGACCTACATACAAATCGATGTTTATTATCGAAAACTCGTAGGAACACGTCTCTACTAGTTATACTGCAAAGACAGCAATTACACAAACAGCGGCTGCGATAATATTACAAAGACGATTGTTTGATCGAATAATATTGCAAAGTAGTAAAAAATAATGTGAAGCATTTAAAATGTCAATTATGTATATTTTAATTTCAATATAATAATATTTCCAAGGTTTGCTTCTCTTGTCTATTTGTTCCAGCTAATCTCTGAAACGGTTGGACTGATTTTGATGATACTTTAACTAGCAGATAGCTGATATTATATTATAAGGCTTAATCTAGACTACATTTTTAGAAAGTTTTATGTAGTAGGTACCTACATAGTTACTTAATGTCTACGCGAACGAAGTCACAGTCAACAGCAAGTCATAAATATAATTAAGTTTAATAGAATAATGTGAAGCATTTAAAATGTTAATTATGTATATTTCATTTCAATATAATAATTTTCCAGGGTTTGCTTCTCTTGTCTATTAGTTTCAGCTAATCTCTGAAACGGTTGGACTGATTTTGATGATACTTTGACTAGCAGATAGCTGATATTATATTATAAGGCTTATTCTAGATTACATTTTTAGAAAGTTTTATGTAGTACCTACATAGTCACATAGTTTCTACGCGAACGAAGTCACAGTCAACAACAAGTCATAAATATATTTTTAATTTATAATAATGACTAAGTGCTGTCTTATTTCTTAGGATAAAAATACACATTTTAAAAATACAATAAATATTATTTTTACGTCATTAGAACTCACGCTTGACCACTTTTTGCTGACAATGGACTTTTTTCTGCATAAAACCACTGGCATCGAAAAAAAATCATTATAATTTTCATGAATTTGGGTGTGCTTGTTACACAGTTATAATTTTAATTCGATTTTAGTGATAAATATAAAGTCTATTTTTTAAACGGTTCAACAGTGTGTTTAAGTGTTATTCTGCGAATATCTTCATCAATTTAACAATGTGCGTAACTAAAATAAAACCTTTAAATATTTATATTTTTACAGCGAGTTGTGTTTGCGTATAAGTTTGTGTTTTCGATAGTCAATTTGCATTAATTATCAAATACGAAAACTTGTATACCAACCAGTTAGCCAACGAAAACACTTTGTTGTTACGTTTATCCGTTTGAATAGGTGTACCACGCGAAATAAGCTTACAGGTTCGAGTGTAGTCTAAAACATAATTTATTTATTTCATAGGTCTGACTCCGAGTACGAAGCATCTTCTGTGATTTCGGAGGTACCTCCTCCTAAAAAGAAGAGCAAGTCTTCGCCAGCCACAACCAAACGCAAAACTGTTAAAACCTGTGAGACTTCGCCTCATGAGACTGTCTCTGGCTCCCGCAGGTAAATTTGTTATTACTTATCATTATTAACTCCAACTCTGGTTTAGTAGTAACTTATGAAAACAACTCAACTGTGTTCTTTATAATTTATTTATTTATTTAATTAAAACAGTAAAAACCAATTACTTTAATTAACAAAAAAAATAACATTAGCTACATTCAAAAGAATTCATAAAAATAAAAAATAATACAACTTTAATAAGTCCAAATTATATATATATATATATATTTAGTACCTTGCCACAGTACAGTGTTATGAAATTAAATGTTTCTAGAACAATGCTTTCGTCAACACATCAGTGGTTGAGTGGCAAAGCGCTCGGTTCGATACCTGAATGTTCCGGGTTCAATTCCCAGGTCGGACAAAGTGTGTTTCGGATTTTTCGATGCATAGCTGGGTTTGTGATCACCAACCCACATTTGACAAGCATGCTGATTAAGCCATTACTCATCAATTGTAGTGATGACTTGAGTTTAATGATGAAGGCCTTTGCCTAGCAGTGGGTCATAGACCTCTTCAAGTACATGTGCCTCTCCAAGTGCATGTGTTTATAAATCTATAATTAATATAGAAAGTGTCTAATTCAACTAGAACTATATGAATTGTAAAAAGAAGAAAATCATGTAAGTACATACATAATAAGATAATTTTTTTCGTCTTAAAAAATGTTTAACATATCAAAAATATTGTTTAAACACTTTTGTTTATTCATTGAATCTAGAAAAATCTCACAGAATAAATGCTTCGAGTCGCAGTATTATGCAAAGCTAATAATTTTCGTTGCCTTGTTAGTAATTTTAATATAAAAATGGTTTTTACTTTTCACTTTTACTCGATGTTTCAATGATTAAAGTATCTATAATGTACAAGAATAATTTCTCATAATAAAATTCTCATCTAAGGAGAAAATTCACTGGCATTGATAGTATTTTCCTACCAAGCTTTTTGAAGTTAAATTGTTGTAAAAACCCATAAAATGTATTTAAATCTTTTAGGAAGTTTAATTTTACTGTACTTACCATATTTTTGTGTCCGTCACAAATGATTTTAATGTCCATGTTTTATTTTAAGGTCCTGGAGAGTGGAATCTTTTCAACCTATGTGCAAATATTTCAACCAAGTGGAAGCTCATCTTATAATTTGTAAGTTTTTGAATAAATAAATATTGAACAATATCAGACATATTTAATTACATAATTAAACATGTTTTTTTTTTCAGATGTTGATGGATGAACCTGCTATCGGCGTGTCTCGTTGAAGAATAGATAAAAATTTATATTTTATGAATGTTTGTATGACTAATATTTATATAAAATAATTAATAAATACAATACAACCCATCCCAAATCCTTTACAGGTAGGCTATCACATACTAAGTTTACATACAAGTATGTGGTAGCTGAGGTAATGGTAAAGTTATACTTGGTACGGTTGGTAAGGTTGGTATTTGGTAAGGTTTTGCTAAAGGTAAAGTTTTTTTTTTTTTTCTGACCATGTATTGCTGTCTATAGACAGAAGTAGATTCGTTTAAGCAAGTAGCAGTTTAGCTTTGTCTCATTAGGTAGGTTGGTGTTCGGTGTGTGATCTTACCACGGGCTCGCACCGTCGCCTGATAGGAATCTGTTCGGTGCGTGATCTTACCCACGGGCCGCAGGGAGTTACTTACCATGGTTTCCCCCAACCGAACAGTTAGGAGGTGTTCGGTGTGTGATCTTACCACGGGCTCACACCGTCGCCTGATAGGAATCTGTTTGGTGCGTGATCTTACCCACGGGCCGCAGGGAGTTACTTACCATGGTTTCCCCCAACCAAACAGTTAGGAGGTGTTCGGTGTGTGATCTTACCACGGGCTCGCACCGTCACCTGATAGGAATCTGTTCGGTGCGTGATCTTACCCACGGGCCGCAGGGAGTTACTTACCATGGTTTCCCCCAACCGAACAGTTAGGAGGTGTTCGGTGTGTGATCTTACCACGGGCTCGCACCGTCGCCTGATAGGAATCTGTTCGGTGCGTGATCTTACCCACGGGCCGCAGGGAGTTACTTACCATGGTTTCCCCCAACCGAACAGTTAGGAGGTGTTCGGTGTGTGATCTTACCACGGGCTCACACCGTCGCCTGATAGGAATCTGTTTGGTGCGTGATCTTACCCACGGGCCGCAGGGAGTTACTTACCATGGTTTCCCCCAACCAAACAGTTAGGAGGTGTTCGGTGTGTGATCTTACCACGGGCTCGCACCGTCACCTGATAGGAATCTGTTCGGTGCGTGATCTTACCCACGGGCCGCAGGGAGTTACTTACCATGGTTTCCCCCAACCGAACAGTTAGGAGGTGTTCGGTGTGTAATCTTACCACGGGCTCACACCGTCGCCTGATAGGAATCTGTTTGGTGCGTGATCTTACCCACGGGCCGCAGGGAGTTACTTACCATGGTTTCCCCCAACCAAACAGTTAGGAGGTGTTCGGTGTGTGATCTTACCACGGGCTCGCACCGTTACCTGATAGGAATCTGTTCGGTGCGTGATCTTACCCACGGGCCGCAGGGAGTTACTTACCATGGTTTCCCCCAACCGAACAGTTAGGAGGTGTTCGGTGTGTGATCTTACCACGGGCTCACACCGTCGCCTGATAGGAATCTGTTTGGTGCGTGATCTTACCCACGGGCCGCAGGGAGTTACTTACCATGGTTTCCCCCAACCAAACAGTTAGGAGGTGTTCGGTGTGTGATCTTACCACGGGCTCGCACCGTCACCTGATAGGAATCTGTTCGGTGCGTGATCTTACCCACGGGCCGCAGGGAGTTACTTACCATGGTTTCCCCCAACCGAACAGTTAGGAGGTGTTCGGTGTGTGATCTTACCACAGGCTTGCACCGTCACCTGATAGGAATCTGTTCGGTGCGTGATCTTACCCACGGGCCGCAGGGAGTTACTTACCATGGTTTCCCCCAACCGAACAGTTAGGAGGTGTTCGGTGTGTGATCTTACCACAGGCTTGCACCGTCACCTGATAGGAATCTGAAAGGGATCACCAATATGAGTTATTGGGTATTCTACCCCACCGCAGTGAGTGAGGACGGCACGAGCCCTCACTCACTGCGGTGGGATAGAATGCCCAATAACTACCTACTGGTTATACTGTGCTACAGTAACTACCAATTGAAAAAGTTGATATTATCATTAAATTCACGATACTTTAATATAATTTTGTGAGACAATTTTTCATTTCAATGAGGGTTTAAACGCCTCAATTCTAAGGTATCTAAATCTATATGGTATTAAAAAAATATCTAGCCCTTTAGAATGCTTCAAAAATAAGAAAATGTTACATCGCGCCGATTGCGCGTTGTGACGCCATTCTCACGCCCGCCTCGTACTGGAGGGCTTGTGGTGGGCTCACTCACGCGTGCAGCAGTCGGCGGATCGGAAACGATGCCATCACGCGAAGTTTTAACTAGATTTTTCCCAAGGTCATTGTTTTATAAAGCCCTAAAAGTATGTGTGGTATAACATGAAAGTAACATTAGAAGATCAAAATTTACGTAAAATGTTACAAAAGTAACATTCTGGTAACACGCGACAGGCAGATACGTGTTGCCAGCACGCTCTAGTCAAAACCCCAAAGGCATAAAATTAAATTTTAATTAGAATAGACATAATGCAGGCATAGCGTACAAAGTAGTAAATACAAATCAAAATACAATACAGTAAGCATATAAAGTAGTAAGTACAGTAGTATAATACAGTACAAACAACATTTTCATTGTAAATACTGTACGACTTACATACTAAATAGTCACTAAGGTTTATAGAAGATCCATGCGATATTAAAAAAATTAATAGTCGATGATGTCTTTATCAATATCAATCTTTAATGGCTTCCAATTATTAACCTATGAACTATGCACAGACGTATGTCTGTGGAACTATGATTGTTATTTAACATGATCGGCCCCTCTATTTGGTCCGAGGTCGGCCCGCTCAGCCCCCCTTTAGACAAGTCATAGTTAGAAGTATTTAAATATTATTTAAAACTTTCCGGCGAGGTAAATGAATAACTTCTCATAGTTATCCAAAATTGCTGGCAACAAACGGGAACATTGCCGGGAACATTGCCGGAACATTGGGAGTTCTCGTTATTATGATACTTTATTGTTAGCTTTTATTTTAATTATATACACAGTAGTAAACTAAAGTTAGTTCAAGACAAATATTTTTAAATTTCTGGATATTTTAATATTTTTTAACGTTGCCAGCAAAATTACCAGTCCTCGGCAATATTCCCGGGCACGGTACATCAGCAATAGATGAAAATCGATATTTGTTGTGATATTAGGGCCAACAATAACTTTTAATACAAAGTCTATATAGGTACCTACTTAAATAAAAATCAATTGCCAAGAATGTCTGTACGCGCATCACTTTAAAACGGCTGCACCTATTTGGCTAAATCTTTTTTGTTGTGTTTTGGACAAGTTTTGTATGAAATATTTTTTTTTGGAAATTCGTCACAGGGTACGGGGACATGTGCACACGAAGACAAAGTCGCGGGCAATTTCGTATCATTACATTTCGAAAATTAGTTATAAATAAACGTAGATTGTGTTTTATTTATTACTAAATTTATAAATTACAATAAGTATATCGAGGTATTCAAACTCAAAATTTCTTTATTCAATAAACTTAAAATAAGCATTTTTATCGTCTAAATTTATTTGGATGGATGTGCACACGCCCACCCACCCCATTCATTCAGGAAGTCTTTTAGCTGTGGAGAACAACGGGCGCAAGACACTCCACAGCTTTAAAATAATATAGAAGTAACTTGAGTAAGTATTTGTATTGTACAATATTAAACATTAGTATTTAAAAACGTTACATGCTTTTAAACATATTATCACAGTAGAACTGTCTAGAAATATAGTTTCCAATTCTATTGGTAGGAGCAGTAAACTGTTCTACTCAGGTCAACGTTCCTTGTCCCTCTCGTCTATTCGTTACACAGACGTATAATATACGTCTGTGATTCGTTAGCGTTTCTTAATAGTAAATTGAAAGACAAGTTTATAAATCCTTGACGAATGCTAACTCTTGTCGACCGATCGATAACACAAAATGTATAATTGAATTGAGAATGCTGTTACTTTAATTGGCTCAATAAAGTTTTAAATTTACCAATTTTGAGTTAAATGTTCTAGACCCTCTAGGCTCAAATCAGAAATGTATACGATACCGTCATTTAATTTTCACAATACCTAGTTAATTTTTTTGCTTAATACTTTACTTACTACTTTATAGCTTTAGCTGTATGGGCTTACCCCCTTTGCATGACATTTCTCTAAGAAACAGAAATAAAATAGCGATGGGCGATTGTTACTAAAAAAAACAATCGAATGAATTGACAATGGGCGATTTTCTGACAGCCCAAATTAAAAAGTAAAAATTAGTTCAAAAACACTCGATAGATGTGCGTTTTATGAAAGCCGTACCTACCTAAGGGCTGTAATAATTTCTACACTTTACTTGTCTACCAAAAGAATAAAAAAATATCAAGTACTTACCTATTTATATTCAGGACATCCAGAACCTATTTCTATTTTGGAATAGAATAAATATTACGCAGCCATACACGTGCTCTTCATGAACTCGCCCTTTACCATGCGCCATACTAATCTATGCTAAGCGCCATCTATGAAGTCATTTACGAACCAATTTCTTTTTTTTTTTGATCTCGGAAAATCGCCCATTGTTCTACCATGTATTCGATTGTCGATTCATTCGTCCTAACTTAGAAACAATCAAATAAATAAAAATATTCGAATGAATCGATACAATTGTACTAGTATCTATCATGCATTCGATTGTCTATTCGTTCTTACCTAAAAAAATCGAATAAAAATTGATGATCGATTGTTACTAAAAAATATTCGAATGAATATTTATTCGAATTTAGATAGAACGATTTTCAAAGCTAATTTGCTCTCTTTAATTGAAATCATGTATCAATCAATCAATCATGGTAGGTACCATTCACTAAGTTTGTAGTTGTACGTAGGTATATGCAATTTGTACGTGTGTGTGGTCATAATATAGGTAATCCTATACCGATGCGCGTGTCTTCGTTAACGATCGATTGATGTAGAACAAGATATTTTTTATTTAAACATTTATTTTGATCAAACCTTATTCAGGAAAACTTTCCCTGGAAGTATTTAGAATAAACTACTTTATTTCGTATTTCATAGACCTACCTAGTAGGTATACCTAACCCTACGAACATTCGCGTAGTTTACCTAATAACAATATTGAATATTACGATTTTCATTCGAACGCAATTAACTGTCGATTGTTTTTATAACAACTGCGTTATTATTACTAATAATCGACTAGTAATGATTTTCATTCGAACTTTTTCGGTTGTCGATTGTTCTAGTAACAATCGCGTAGTTACTAACAATCACTGAGCGATTAAATAAGTCTTAACAATTTTCATTCGTACACTATCGACTGTCGATTGTTTTTATAACAATTGCGCAATTATTAATAATCGATTAGCTATGATTTTCATTCGAATAAATTCGATTGTTTTAACAATCGAATAATTCGATTTTATTTAGTAACAATCGCCCATCGCTAAAATAAAACATGAAACGTCATAACAAAAACAAACGTGCGCGGCGGTGCATTTATTGGTTAATTTAATTTGTTTAATATGGGCTTAACCAAACAATACTTACGTTATGCACCGAGTGGAACTTTCAACATAATCGCCAGTGCAGACTGTAATTGTGCACATGTTTCTTTGAACGGTATCAGTGGAAGATATTTAGCTGTTGGTACCTGTGAACATGTTGTGATCTGGGACATGAGATTAGGGGAAAAGGTACCTATCTTTCTAATTATTGAATAACAGTAATACATATTAATATTCATTAGTAATACCAGTTGTCTAACTAAATCTAAATTAATGACACACATCATAATAATCTTGTGTGTGTATTTTAGGCTCAAGTGCTTCCTGGCGAGAATGTGACAGTTTCACAGGTGGCTGCTAGCCCTAGTGGTAACCATATGGCAGTTGGATATGTGGATGGGAACATTAATGTATTTGAGCTGACAAATAACGAAATTGTTTGTGTGTTTGCCGGACATAAGTCAGC
The DNA here is from genome assembly GCA_963921215.1 of Scoparia ambigualis. NCBI lineage: Eukaryota > Metazoa > Arthropoda > Insecta > Lepidoptera > Crambidae > Scoparia > Scoparia ambigualis. The sequence continues at coordinate 25,770,785 of OY992509.1, forward strand.
AGTTACCTGCTTGCAGTACGATGAACAGGGACATAGATTGGTGTCTGGTTCTAAGGTAATTACTAAATATCTAACTAAAAGGTATCTTGTCTGTGACACATTAAACTTAAATCATGGATTTGTGTGTGTAAAGTGTACCTCTATCTACAGTTTATTTTTATTATAGGATACAGAAGTTATACTCTGGGATGTGGTATCAGAGACCGGTGTGGCACGTTTCAGTGGTCACAAGGGAATCGTCACAAGTGTCCTCTTTATCAATGGCAAGAATTGCATTATAAGCTCGTCCAAAGACACCTTTATCAAATTTTGGGATGTAGAAACAAAACACTGTTTCAAAACTCTAGGTGGACATCAAATGGAGGTAAGGATGGATCATTACTTAAATATTTGAACTGTGTACTGTTCAATAATCATTACTTTTTTTCACACATTCTAATATGACTTATTAAATTTTTGTAAAAAAAAACAAGGAAGTATAATGTCATTGTGTCATTTTCTTTATTTTAACAGTTGTTATAGGTACTATTATAGTGTGCAATTAATATGTTTTAATAAAATACTGTAAAAAATTGGAAGTCAAGAGTAAAATGTATGAAAGTTATGCACCTTATTTTATGGTTTAGCATACTATTAAAATTTAAACAATTTGACTTCTATGTTTTTAATATTAATAATATTTTTGGTTTATTAATATTATAAAAGGTTTGGTCAGCTGTTCTCCTAAAAGAGGAGAGGTATCTGGTAACAGGAAGTATGGACCAGGAGCTCAGAGTTTGGAAGCTGAACTGGACGAGTGATTTAAAAGACGAAGAAAAACTATCAAGGCAGCTTGAAATAGTCAAGTTGGAAGAAACTGATGATGTAGAGGATTCTTCTGTAAGATTACATTTTTATTGATTACCCTTTTTAATTGTTTAAGTAGTTAGACCAGTCTGAGACCACAGTTTCAATTCTAAGCAGAGTTCAATACTCTTTTGATCATGCTTAATGCCCTGAATTTTATCAATCACACATACATCACATAAATAAATTGAGTATTTACATAAATCAATTGAGTATTGTGTGATGTGAAAACCACTCAAATATATTTTAAGAAATGAGTATTTGGTCTCTTAATAGAAAAATTTCTTATTTAAGTACCATTGATTTTAGGTGTTACAATGTCATCAAGTTGGTACGTTAGTGCGTGGAGGCAGAGGCCGCGTTGTTGGCCTCCACACAGACCCTGGGCAAAGCGTGCTTGCATGCTATGGAACAGATTCATTACTCGAAATTTTTGCATTCTGCACTGACAATGAAGCTAAAGCTAGGATGGATAAAAGAATAAAGAAGCAGAGAAAGAAATTAGCGTAAGTAACATCTGGTCTTGAACATATTATAAACAAAACAGTAAGTTTCTAACAAAGCTTTTAAAAAAAGCATGATGAATACAAAGAACATGTTACACACAGTTTCCCAAAACTTTATTTTTTGGTTGCACATCATGTTTTTAGGACCATTTTCCTTTGTTACAATAATCTAGCAATCCTTAGTCAACCTTCTGATAATTTTCATTTACCAATGTCTTAGTCTGTAACTGTAACTATTTCACTTATGTCACTGTGTGGTACATATACCATAGTCCAATCATACTAGTACCCGTAGGTACAGTATAATAGTAATATGGTCCTAAGTTACTATTATAGTAAATTTATGGATTGGACGCGGCCCTATTTGGTCCCCTTCGATTTTATTGTTGTGTGTTGTAGTGAACGGGCATGCTTATACATTCACTTATTAGTTTAAAGACTTCATTAATTTCTTTTCAATAAAACAGAATTTAAAAAATATGTTTTTGTTACTTACAGAAAACTTAAAGAAAGTGGAGAAGCAGACCCAGAGGCAACTGAAGTAGCTGAACTACTGACGCTGACTGATGAAGTTAGAAGATTGACTTCAGTTAAATTAGGAGTCAAGATAAAGTCTGCTACTCTACTGATGGGAACCACCGGTGAGCTACGATTGGGGCTTTCACTCTCAAATAATACAGTTGAACTACATAGTCTGAAGATGGAAGAGGGCAATGAAGGTACGATAAAAAAATATGTCTTCCTTTTAGTTAAAAGTATTTTTTATATTATGTAAATTTATGTTTGAGCTACCTTGTGTTGCAGTGAAATGCTTAAAACAAATCATGCAACCTGGACATCAGAAGGAGCCGCGATGCGTTGCGATCAGTTCAGACAACCTCGCTATAATATCAGCTTCTGCCGACTCCATCAAGTTGTGGAATAGGTACGTACGTAATTCGGTTTAACTAAAACAAATGGTTTTTAATATTTTTAGAAGTAGGTTCTTGTGTTTAATTTTTATTTACTAAACCGGATGAGAATGAATGTTTCATGTATGTTTTAACGAGCGTCGCTTTCTTTGCTCTAAAAACCCCACAGCTTTATTTGATAAGTAGAGTAGAGTGCTTGCATTAGAACATGCAGTTACTAAACTGCAGAATTGGCTACTTGACAGTTTTTGAAAAAGTATTTAAAAAGTTACAAACGCCATTTCTATACCCCGTACAATATGTTCCTTCTCGAAAAAACCTTTATTTTACAGTAAAAACATTTTTCTTCTTTATTGATTTCAAAGGAGACCCGGCGTGTTATGCTTAAGTTGTATACTTTTTTTTTTTATCTGTAACTTTTATTTAACTGGCAATATCTGTCAACAATTGACAGTGGTTGACAAATAACAGCCGCTAGCTGTCAAATTAAACATGACGTGACGGCATTGTTGACATTTCCCTATTTTAAAAGCAAAAGAATTATGGTTTATGCAGCCACGTTAGACATTTTTAAAGTAACATGTCTGCTTTTTTAAGACTTAGTGTTTCCATTTTAAAAAATATTAATAAATAAATAACTCTTATCCGCGATTCGATAAAAATAAGACAAAACTTGGTTTAGGTAGCAAATAATATTAGCTTTACTTTATGACCAAATTCTATTGTATACAAATTCAGCATTTTTTGTATGGAAAGTGCCGGTTCTCCTTTCTTGCGAAAACGGTTGATCATGTGACATTTTGCTCTGTGACGTCACATTTCAATAAATATAGAAACTTATCTTGAAACCTGACAGATAGTTTTTAATAATTTTGTGAAATGTGACGTCACATGAAGCTCAATCATGGCCGCCCCTTGCCGCCTGTGTTTCGGGTCTTGTAATCCACAGATAAAAAATCGCAAATTTATTATGTAAAAATAAAATATTTACAAATTATCTTAATTAAAAAAACTATTTTATAATTATCGTTAAACCATAAACTACCATATCCGACATATTTTATATTTTATTGTTACAACTGTCAAATAGCCAATTCGTAATATTTGCGTTAAAAAACGCTCAAATAATCTCATAGATAACGAAACGTTGAAAAAATGTCTACCTCAGGCGGGAATCGAACCCGCGTCCTTTGCAATCCGGGCAGCTGCGTTGACCACTCCGGCACCGAGGTATTGGTTAGACCGACGAAATTTTCCAACGCTTTTGACTTTATGTTATTATAGCAAGTGTCTTATCAAACCTCATTTAGAGATCTGAATGAAAATATTTTACAATATTTTAAACATTCAGTTAAGATAAGACTGCTTTAAACATTCGTAATATTTGATTATTTGTGTTAAAAAACGCCTAAATAAACTCAAAGATAACGAAATGTTAAAGAAAACGTCGTTTTTTTTCAACGTTTCGCTATTTTAAACTGCAGGACTTAACATCTTCTATGTTGTCTTCATCTTCTAGTTACTCTTATTCATTTAGTATACTCCTTGTATTCTACAACTGCTAACGGTTTTTTTTCTCTTCAATAATGGCTTTGTGCGATCAGCACATTTAGCCAGTGTCAAGTTTTTAATAATAGGTAATTATTATTTTCTTTACATTAAGTGGATGATAATTAGTGATGATGAACGTTTAATGGTAAATGATTTTTTCCCAGACCCCTCGAGACTCAATAAAGCTATGGGACTTTATTGAGGTCTCACACGGACTTCTTGAGAGAATTTGAAAAGTGACGTTGCACTGTTTTGTTTTATTTGCTAACACTCATGCACGTTCACGAACACTTAACAGTAAATAATCCACCATTGGCACAAAAGATCCCAATGGGTCGACGTGCTACTGCGAGAGGGAGACCTCTGCAGGCCCCACTAGATAAGATAATATAAATAATCCACCATTATTTCACATTAATATTCGACAAACACAACTTATAGAAAATAAAACAAAACTGCTGACATGACGCTTCACTTTCCCGCCAAGAACCCTGCGAACGGTTAAAGAACCATTGTTGTTACAATAAGGCCTAACCAGACGTGCCTGCGCACGATCCCGGTGCCGTGCGGGCGGCCTACGAGCGCGTGCTTCGCCCCCGGCGACCGACACGCGCTGATTGGCTGCGCGGACGGGTCGCTGCTCGTGGTGGACGTCGGCGTGGGCAAGGTGCTCGAACAGGTGCCCGCGCACGCCGCCGAGTGCGCGTGCGTTGGACTTACGCCCAACATGGTGAGCGGGTTTACTTACATACAAACATATATAACCGCACTCTTAGTAAAAAGCAGAAGTAACTCAACATTTTCATTTTTTTAAACTAAGCTGCACACTCTGCTTTTTAAAGTCGATATTTCTCAAATCAAAATGTTTAGTTTGGTCTATATTTTACTAAGAAGCGTCCCCGGCGACCGGCACGCGCTGATTGGCTGCGCGCATTTGGCAAGCGTGGTCATAAAGCCATCATTTTGTAGTGATGACTTATTTCAATGACAGATCTTTTTCCAGCAGTTGTATGTACATACTTTATTTATTTGTGCAATGTATTGTATCAAAAATTATATTTATTTTTCTGTTATTTTTGAAAGCTGGGTTGCTACTCTGGTGGTGCAGACAAAACCGTCAAACTATGGCAATTCGAGTTAATAGACGATCCAACAGGAGAATCCAAAGCAAAGGTATTTATTTTTAGCTGAAAAAAATGATTAAGTATTGGTTTATTTATTTCACAACGAGGAAACTATGGTGCTAGCAAAATTATACTATGTAATCAAAAATTTTACGTAACGTGATTAAAAGTACCGCGGACTAAAAGTACTCACTTATAATTTCGATTAATGTATATCTGTTCTGCAGCAAGCTTTTCAATACAACTTTGAGGCTAATGGTATTTGTCTGCACAGGTTTTGTCGCTGCTACACACAAGGACACTAGAGTTGGAAGAGTCGGTTCTAGCTGTTAAAATAAGTCCCAACAGTAAATTTATCGCAGTCGCTCTTCTGGATTCTACAGTGAAAATATTTTTCCTAGATACATTTAAGGTAAGAAATATTTATATGTAGGTAGGTACATCTCTATATAAAATGAATCTTAGTCTACCGTTAACTGTTTATATAACTATGGACTATAACTCTCTATGTATCTTTTTTCCTTATTTTTGTTTCTTGCCCTCCTTTCATGGTCATAGGCGACCAATTGGACTAAATCTCTGTTATTCTAAAACTTGAACTAATCTTCAAACTGGTTTAAACCAGATGCTGTCTAATTTTTCTTCATGAAGATGATAGAGACAGCAATATTAAAAAAAGTTTAACTTTTTGCCGCGTTTAACAGGTAATCTTATCTTGTTTTAGTGTAGCCTGCCGAGGTCTCCCTCTAGCAGTAGTATGTTAACTCATTAGGATCTATGTCCAAAAACTTTTTACAGAAAATATGACTAAACGTCTGATACAATTTTCAGTTTTACCTCTCCCTTTACGGGCACAAGCTGCCGGTCCTATGCCTGGACATAAGCTACGATTCCACCATAATCGCTACCGGCTCCGCCGACCGCAACGTCAAGATCTGGGGCATGGACTTCGGCGACTGTCACAAGTCCATATTCGCGCACAACGACGCGGTGACGTCACTGCAGTTTGTGGCCGGCACCCATTACTTCTTCACCGCGTCCAAAGATGGGAAAGTGAAGCAGTGGGACGCTGACAGTTACGACAATATCATCACGCTCAATGTAAGTGTTTACTTCTTTTTTTATACCACATAAGGTGGCGATCGGGCATACGACTGATGGTGGTAGTATTACCGTAGCATTTATGCACTTTGCAAGACTAGAGGCATCACTTAAATACAATTTTTAAAAGTAAGAAATTAAAAGTCATTAAAAAGTATCACAAGACGACGTGGTGGAGATCCTTGGGGGGAGGCCTTTGTCAACAATAGATGTCGATAAACGTCATCAAACGAAGCTAACAAGTAAAACTACATTTTTATGTTAGTAATCCACATCCTCTTAGTCTAAATGCCAAAATCAGACCACTAAAACACAACTGGCGAGACGCGACGCGCAATGTGTATGACCCTTGCGTTTTTTCGTTTTACTTAGCTTGTTTTGTAATCGTGGCCGGGCCTATGACTGCGTTTCCACGAAGGCGGAGATGAGCGGTTCGGGGCTTAGCAGTTCAATAGCTTGAAGGGTCGCATCTGGTCAATTCATTCATTTCTAAAGGAGCGCTTACACGGGCAATTTTTTGATCAATTATTGCTTGGCAACACGTATTGATCAATCTTGAGCAATGTGGAGCAATTTTAAAAAATTGCGGCAACTGTTCGGCAATATTGCTTATAATGGCTCCAATCAGTAAATATCCAGTGAGTCTGGAAATTTATAGCAATTTGGTTTTCTGTCTCGCTTGCACTTATTGATTTTGCGGTTTCACTGCGTCTCGCTTCCGCGGGGACAGCGAGCAGGTGGGCGAATGTGTAGGGGCGCGGCGCCAGCGCGTCCTCCATAGAGAGTGATTGTTTTGTACGTGTATGAAAGTATTGCGTGGTATTACCTAGTTTCTTGGAGTTGCTCCATATTGCTCAATATTGTTGTTGCAAAACATTATGCCAAATTGATGCTGGTTGCTGTTGCCGTAAATTGCTCGGTATTTTGTCACGTCACAATCGCCCAGTTATGCTTATAATTGATAAATATTCATTGCCCGTGTAAGCGTACCTTAACGCGGTGATTGGTGCAGGGCCACGCGGGCGAGTGCTGGGGCGTGGCGGTGGGCGCGGGCGGGCTGCACGCGGTGTCGTGCGGCGGCGACCGCGCGCTGCGGCTGTACGCGCGCACGGATGAGCCGCTCGTGTTAGGCGACCAGGACGAACAGGACGAGGGGCTGGCTACAGGGGATAGTCATGTGAGTGCGATACATATATACGGTGTTTAAGGTAATAGGTGCACCGACGGGGCGCTGGCTACGGGCGATAGCTATATGAGTGCGATGCGATACATGTATGGTGTTTAAGGTAATAGGTGCACCGACAAGGCCCTCACTACAGGCGACAGCCATGTGAGTGCGATACATATATACACGGTGTTTAAGGTAATAGGTGCACCGACGAGGCGCTGGCTACGGGCGACAGCCATGTGAGTGCGATACATATACGGTGTTTAAGGTAATAGGTGCACCGACGAGGCGCTGGCTACGGGCGACAGCCATGTGAGTGCGATACATATACATGGTGTTAGGTAACGGTCGTGCTGGGCGACGTAAGACGAGCAGGACGAGTGGCTGGCTACGGGCGACACGCATGTGAGTGCGATACATAAATAATAATATAGATTCAAGTAAACAAGGAAGGTATCATCCTCTTTTGCTTATATCTATTAATAATAATAATAAACTTTCTACTCTCACACCAATCACCTAGCCTAAGTTAAGCTTCTTTTGAAACTTGTTTTTAATGGTTAAATAACGTATAAACATATACTTATTATATAAAGAAAACAAACCTAGACCGGAAATCAATTTAGAAAAACAGTTATTCTAAATTGACCGCGTCGACGTAGTTATTATGGTCATAGTAAAAAAAACGAGTTGATACATTTTTAACGAAAGCTAGGGCAAAGTTTATGCCCTACCCCCAGAGAAGAGATAGAGTTGTTAAACTTGTATTATTACTCCTCATCTAATATTCGAATGTAATGATGTCCATTATTTTTTCTAGGCCCCAGTACCTGGATTACCGGGTTTGATTATGCCAACTAAGAAAACTATAGGCGCAGAGAAAGCTGTAAGTATATTTTATTACCTAATGTGTAATTGGTGTACTGGAGGTCTCATTGTAAGATCTGACAAAATTTGACGTTTTTAAATGTTGTGGTGTAAGAAGGAAGGACGTCGAACGGTAAAATATATTACTACTTCTTAGATTAATGATTGGTCTCGCTGCGCTAGACTAGATACCTCCGTCGTACTTGTCAAATGCGGCAACAAATACTACGCCGAAATCGGCGTACCCGAGCCAGTTACACTGACAGCTGTGGGTGACGTGTACGTCCCGAATGTTTTATTCAATTTTGGGCTTAATTCAAACTAAAATGCCAGTTTGCGTAGTAAAACTGTGTAAAAATAATACTTCTAAAAATAAGAAGGACACTGGGATCACATACCATCAATAAGTATCTTATAATTTTGAAATTTCATCATAAAATAATGTGAACAATAAACGCCATTCAGTGTTACCGCTTACACAAGAATAAAGTCCCCGTGGTTGAGATTTTTATTATGTGAATTTATTGTTATTGTCTTTTATTATATAGGTAACCTATTTCATTTGTCTTACAAAGTTACTATATACTTAACCTAGTTCTATGTTATTTCATGTTTACTTATATTTGTGATCTCTAATAAGGTGTAAAAATCTTAGCTGACACTATATCAAGGGGATTCTACCGATGAAACTGAACAACTTTCTATAAGAAACATGGGTCGAACATTTTTTTTTTCCCTATACAAAATGCGCAATCAGCTGGTTGACTCAAGTATTAAAAAGCTATTTTTTTTTCATTTTGATCTATGTTCCTGAAATGTAAACTTTTCGTGTCTGTACTTACATCGAAAATATTTGCGAAAAACGTAATGTAGGGGTTGAAGGATACGTGAACATTAGAATCATTTTTGGAATTTTTGTCTGTCTGTTTGTTTGACGTGCATCACACAAAAACTGCTGGATAGATTTTAAATAAACTGAGAATAGGTAATATTATAAGTTAAAGGTTACTTCACACATATCAGTGAAGCCACAGTTCCAACACAGTACCGGCACATGAATATTTTTCATATTTTCATACAACGCATCCCCCCTTGTCAGTGATAATGCTCTCAGTGTCAGTGCCGCCACCGGCAAATCACGGACGTCATCGTTTTGAAAAAATTCATAGACAATGTTTGAAATAATATTTTCACTCCTCTTGCTCAAAAAGACCGTCATTGTAGCGTTGTTAAGCGAGGCTAAAATAGCTTTTCTTGCCCTAGGGAAAAAAGTATTTTTTTTAAAATTTCGACACTGAAGAGAAGAGAGGGGTTGGTAGTATTATTTTAATGAGCCCATCGTCGCTCTATGCTGTTGGATGTATGTGAAGTCTTTAGTCCGTTAGTCCCCTTTTACGACATCGAAGAAAAGTGAGGGGTTGGTAGTATTATTTTGATGAGCCCATAGTTGCTCTATGCTGTTGGATGTATGTGCAGTCTTTAGTCTGTTAGTCGCCTCTTACGACACCGAAGGGAAGAGAGGGGTTGGTAGTATTATTTTGATGAGCCCATAGCCGCTCTATGCTGTTGGATGTATGTGCAGTCTTTAGTCCGTTAGTCGCCTTTTACAATACCCAAGAGAAGAAAGGGATTGGTAGTAATAAAAAAAACTACTAAAAAAATGAGGTCTAATCATTGCTATACATACCTACCGTTTTTCTACAGAAGAAACCTACGTCTAACCTACATAATAATATATACAATAATATTGATACATATTCGCTTTTAATTGTTAATTTTCAAATATTTTCTGAGCTACATTTATAACCAGCAACTTAACTCGGGTAACAGTTGCAGCATCATTGCATGTGTCATAAATACACTACAATAATGAGTTGCCGCATTTACGGAGCTGTGGTTTATAGGCAGCGCGGTATCTAGACGAGCGCAGCGAGACCAATCATTCATCTATGTACTACTTATTATTTAATGTTTTATATTTTTTTTAGAGATGGGCCGAATGTAGTTTGAGCCGAATACGAACTTCGGCCGAACATTCGGTAAAAAATCAAAATTCGGCCGAAGTTCTTTTTACTACGCTTTCTGTATTACAACTATACAACACGTTCTAACTAGTTTACGCGCTACCTTCAATGGAAAAGAAAATTGCCAAGTTCGGCCGCTAGTGGCGCTGATATCACTTGACTCATAACTAACGTCAAATTGCACACAAAATTCTTAAATTAACTTGAAATTATTATTTTATTGCAAAAATGCCTCGCTGTGCTGCAATTGGATGCAATAATAATGGCAACCATTATTTTCCAAAGAATTCACAAAGGAAGAAAACTTTGGGAGAAGGCTTTAAGGATACGTAACTTTAAGGCTACAGACAATTCGAGGTTATGTCGGAACGTTTCACTGATTATGAAGGCGACAGTTCTGCTACAGGTTTGAAAATTCAAATAAATTCATTGCATATCAACACGTACTTTATGTACTTATATAAAAATATTAAGTATAGGTTATGTAATGAGTCATGAAATTGATGTCGAAAACTTTATTAATTTGTCAAACAACACAATGATTTTGTTAAAAATTAATGCATGTTAAAAACGGTTATTGTGGTTAGTGTGGTTGGTAATTGATGTATAAGTTGTGAAAACCAAAAAAATCCATTGTGTTTACCTGCTGACGAGATCTGCCTTTCTTCCTTTTAACCTGTTAAATCCCGTGGGCGCGATATCGCGCTAGACACAATTAAAATTATATTGTGTCTGGATTCCCGGGATTCAACAAGGTAAGGAACTCAGCTTTTAACTGAGACACCATCCACGTCGAATACAATTCTCACAGTTAGAGCACAGAACGATCGCAAATTCTCACAAAATGGAGATCGAAAGTGATTAAAAAATGACTGATGTTTGTTATGAGTCAAGCGAGCGCAGCGACATCTGCAATTAGCTTTGCGTTTTCTTCCCCATTCTTGGTATTGCATCCCGCCCGCAACCCAGCCGCAACCCGCGACAAATCCCCGTCTCCCGTCCCGGCCCGCCGGTCATTAGCAAATACGTTATCCATGCGACAATTGTATACATTATTATCTACGTGATTTTAAATGAATTAACGCGGTAAAGTAATAGATACATTTTCGCGTTGCAAATACAATGAGTGTAAGAAAAGATCAAGTGTTATATAAATATTTTCTTGTACCGAAAGTTCGGCATTTGAACCGAATGTCGGGCGAACGCCGAAGTTCGGTTGAAGCTGCCGAAATTCGGTTAAACCGAATATGAAACGAATTTCGGCCCATCCCTATTTTTTTCTATTTTTTACGTCATCATCATCATTTTTAGCCTTTCAAACCAGAAAAATAATGATACATACATATATTCACGACTAATTATCCCCAAAGGGTTAGTCAGAGACTAGGCAATGATGACCGCAGAAGCAGTCCACTGCCACAGTCCAGGTTTCACCAAATGACAAAACAAATGACAGGTGGTGAGCCCGTCGCTGCTGTTGGATGCATTTGCAGTCTTTGGTCCGTTAGTCGCCTTTTACGGCACCTAAGGGAAGAGATGGGTCGATAGTATTAAACCACACAGGTCCTAATCCTAATGTTATCACCAGAAAATATCCACAATCCATTCATCTTTTCTTTGGTCTGCCTCCCCTACCTTCAACACTCATATTTTTATAATGTGGAGTCTGAGCAGTAAATATTAGGTAATAAAAGTTCGGTCTTCTCGTAAAAATAAACACGATTATAAGATCACGTCTTTATTTGTTTACACCATTGTCACCAATGATATTATAGTAAAAAGATTGTCACCCATCTTTTTCATACGTCAATCTTCAACGTGTTTTCGATTCTCAAAAATAGAAAAATATTGTCATATCGATACTTGTAATATCAATTGACGTAAAGCACAAAACTCGACTTTACAGGAGAGCCAAAATAAGTTTTTTTTAGATTTAAATTCATTTATCATCATCATCAGCCTATAAACGTCCCACTGCTGGGCACAGGCCTCCCACGTGAACAATAGCACGTGGGGATATTGGGCTATAACCCACCACGCTGGCCCAATGCGGGTTGGTGGGTTTTAATTTAACGACTGTCATCTTACGACAACAACCGGGACCAACGGCTTAACGTGCCTTCCGAAGCACGGAGGAGCTCGAGATGTTTTTAATTTGGTCACCAATCTAGCGACCCGGCATTGCGAAAGTATGCTTAGCGGGAAAGATCGCAAGCCGAACGCGCTAGACGCTGCGCCATCGAGCTTTTAAATTAAATTAAATTCATTGCGCTTGTGTAAAGCGTAAGTGTAAAGTTATAGAAAAGTGATGTCAGACAAAATATACCTAAAATCTTGAAATGCAGGCGATGAAATATTTAGTTTTTAGTCTAATTTGTTATTTTACAAAATAGATGTGCCCTTACATCTAAGAAAATTCATTAAAATGTTTTTTACGTCAATGTACGTAAATGGTTGGGCTGTTCTAACGAAATGATATTTTGACGTTCTTTACGTTATGCATTAATTCATGTACATCACATACTACCTAAAATTTTATAATTTGACAGTGAAAACGTTCTTTACGTTACATTTTCAATGTGTCTAAAATAGTTATTAATGGCCGTATTGCTACATGGATTGGACAGAAAAAAAAAGAAAAAAACCGGCCAAGTGCGAGTCGGACTCGCCCATGAAGGGTTCCGTAGCAGCAAGTAACATCATTATAAAAGTTCTTGTAGTTTGTTGTAACTTTGATCGATGTTTTAATAATAGTGTATTTTTTTTAATTTATTAATTTATGACGTATTAAAAAAAAACTACTTACTAGATCTTGTTCAAACCAATTTTCAGTGGAAGTTTGCATGGTAATGTACATCGTATATTTTTTTTAGTTTTATCATTCTCTTATTTTAGAAGTTACAGGGGGGGGGGGGACACATTTTACCACTTAGGAAGTGTCTCTCGCGCAATCTATTCAGTTTAGAAAAAAATTATATGAGATATCATTTTTGAAGACCTATCCATAGATACCCCACACGTATGGGTTAGGTGAAAAAAAAATGTTGAGTTTCAGTTCTAAGTATGGGGAACCCCCAAAATTTATTGTTTTTTTTTATTTTTCTGTGAAAATCTTAATGCGGTTCACAGAATACATCTACATACCAAGTTTCAACAGTATAGTTCTCATAGTTTCGGAAAAAAGTGGCTGTTACATACGGACGGACAGACAGACATGACGAATCTATAAGGGTTCCGTTTTTCGCCATTTGCCTACGGAACCCTAAAAAGAAAGTAAGATGGCATTCATAGCTCGTTTTGGCCAAAATGTGCTTTACGTCAATTGAAATTACAGGAATCGATATGTGTATGCCATTATAAGACCGTACACAACATAAAACATATTCATCTCTTTTCGTTGCATGGCATCAACAGAAAATAATGTTGTAATAATTGAAAAATACAAGCGTTTTACTGCATTAGCACAATTATTGTCACAGGCGGACTCCATAATGGAGTGCCTGTCTGTCAGTGCGGAGTACAAGCGGGAGTGTGAGGAGGCGCGCGGCCAGCCCGTGCAGCCGCCTCCCCTCATGGCGGCCTACAATTGCACCACGGCTGAGGACTTTCTTGTTGAGACAGTGAAGAAGATACGGGCCAGGTGAGTTATGGCAAAGTTGGATCGTCTAATCTAAAACTAAACGCCCCGCCATTGAACATATTGAAATGCGTGCAGTTTTAGATTAGACGATCTCTATCTACTATGTGAATCGTCAGTGTTCACGCTTCCAGCCGCCCCCAATGATGCCCACCTATATAAGCACCATGGCAGACAGTGAGAGTCATGTTGTGACAGTGAAAAAGATACGGGCCAGGTGAGTTGTGGCAATGGTACAGACGCCAGCGGATCAAACTACCACAAAATGTCAATTTCCTACAATCAATTTTAAACTTTATGGCTTGGTTATAAGGATTAATATCGATTGGAGGAATTTGGCAGTTTTGTGTGTTGGAGTGCGGAGTAAAAGCGCGAGTGTGAAGAGACTCGCTGTCAGCCCGTACAGCCGCCGCCCCTCATGGCGGCCTACAAATGCACCACTGCACCACGGCTGAGGACTTCTTAAGGGTCCCACACACGATCAGTTCGCCGGCAGGTATCGGCCTGTCAGTTAGTAGTACAACGCATGGCGGCGGTGTCAGCTAGTACTAACTGACAGGCTGATACCTGCCGGCGAACTGACCGTCGCCCTTTAGTCGAGACCGTGAAGAAGATACGGGCCAGGTGAGTCTCTATTTACTCACCATTGTGGGTAGGGCTTCGCAGCTGAAATTACGAGTCCGGTTTTTGTTGTTCAATGGTACTACGTGGTTCTGGTTCCCCCCGCCGCTGGTAGTGCCTTTACGGGATCCGGACATGGGTTGGATTCATAGTGGCTCGTGGTTAGCTGTAGAGCTTGGGAATGTTTGTTTTGCCCTAGTAGTGTGCCAGGGCTTCCAAACTCGTGCACAACGAGCGGGGCTTATTAGCGGTCTCGGTGGGGTCTGAAGCGAAAAGTCCTCCGGGGAACGTGAGTTTCCCTTTAAGTTACCTGTTTTGTTCGATGGTTCTCATTGGACATCGCTGTTGGCATCTCCGGTACTAGTCTGGAGAACTAGTAGAGGCGCCCCCTAGATGCCGTTGCCTCCGGTTCAGCCAGCCGCGTAGGACGTGGAACTGGCTAGTCTCGTCAGAATGGGTTCCGAGAAATGAGTGTGCTTACTACTCCGCTACCAAAGCGGATATTTGGAAGTCGACTTTAGAGTTTGACGCCCCGAGCAGTGGCAACTGCGAGTTGTACTCTTCGTACAACGAAAAGTGAGCGAGCTTGACAGCTCCAGTTACGATCTGGAAAATAGGCAGTGAACTACACGTGTCCACGGGGCCACTCTCCTGAGACACTAGTCTTAGGATTACTGAATGAAGAATGCGCTTCGGCGGGTTCTAATTGGTTATTTGACAGTTATAACAATAAAATATGAAATACTAGCGGCCGCTCGCGGTTTCACCCGCGTGGTTCCCGTTCCGTGGGAATATCGGGATAAAAAGTATCCTATGTATGTGTTAATCCAGGTTATAACTATCTGTTTGCCGAATTTCATCCAAATCCATTTAGTAGTTTTTACGTGAAAGAGGTACAAACATCCATCCATACTTACAAACTTACGCGTTTATAATATTAGTAGGATGTCGGAAATGGTATTTTATAATTTATCGATAATTATCCAATAGTTTTTTTTATTAAGACTGATAATTTGTAAAAATATTGTAAAAAACATATTAATAATTATAAAATACCATTTTTTATCTGTGGATTACAAGGCCCGAAACACGGGAGGCCATGATAGAGCTTCGTGTGACGTCATATTTCACAAAATTATAAAAAACTGTAAGGTTTCAAAAGAAATTTGTTTGTTTATTGAAGTGTGACGTCACAGGGCAAAATGTCACGTGACCAACCGTTTTCGTACGCAATTTGAAATTAAAAAATAAAAATATTGTAAGAGGTATAAAATAAGCGTTTATAGTTTTTAAAATACCATTCCGAAAGCTGTCAAGTAGCCAATTCGGCATCAAGAGGTTTTTTACAGCGATACATGTCTTGCTTACAGTGACTTAGAAGAGGCTCTACTACTGCTGCCGTTCAGCGCGGCGTGCGAGATCGTCCGCATGTTGCCCCACCTCCTCGACCGCGGCGACGGCGCCGAGCTGCTGTGCCGGCTCGCGGTGTTCCTGCTGAAGATACACCACGCGCCGCTCGTCGCCAACCACGCGCTGCTCAAACACATCATCCAGATACAAGCCAAAGCCAGTATGAGGCTCAACGAGTTGCGGGTAAGCGAAAATGAACGACCTCCTTGGTCGAGTGGTGTGTACACCGGTTTTCATGGTGTCGCCATCTCTGAGGTCCCGGGTTCGATCCCCGGTCGGGTCAATTTCTAAATTATTGTTTTGCTAAATTGTCTCGGGTCTGGGTGTTTTCTATGTATAATAAATATGTATTTAAGTGTTTTAAGTATGTATATCCGTTGTCTAGTAACCATTTAACGAGTTTCTTAACAAAGCTTCTCTTGGGCTAGATAATTGGTGTGAGTGTAGGAAAGTTTATTTATAGTTTTAATTAACTCTATGGTCAAGGCAATAAAGTTGTAGTTCCCAGGAGCAGTCACCAAGCAATCCAGATACAAGAAAACAGTCGTTTAAGTAATAATAATGTCTGGTGTGTGTTATTTAAAGTAATGGAGTAATTTGTGACTAGCAGAACATAAAAATGTTATAAAGATAACACAAACATCTTGCTTTGCTGTATGTTATTGTCCATTTGGTTACAAATTTAAGAGGAATAAATGAATATGAACGCTCTTATTTTAATATTTTCTATAGGACATGGTCGGCTACAACGTCCACGCACTGCAATGGCTGAGGCGCGACGTCGAGGCAGCCGACAGCGAGCAGCTGTTCAGGGATGCCACAAACGAGCGCCGAACCCGCGACCGCCGGCGCCGCGCCAGGCAAGCGGTTAAGCGGCCCATTGTCACTGTTACCTAGTTCAATATACTGTTCGCATTAATTTTGTATTTTATTATCAGCCTCATAAATAGGACTTTATTCAGGACAATAGCTTCTCCCCTTCTTCACAGTAGGTTTTTCATGTCAATGAGCCGGCTCAACTCAGTGGCCACCACAGCTTGCTAGACGCTTGAAAAACCAAGTGTTATTCGAACCTAAAGCTGTTTATAAATAATCATAAGGTTATGACATTTGCCATGTTACTTAAGTCGATTTAATACAAATAAATAATAATAATAATAAATCTTTATTATTATTATTACACACTACTGCGTTAATACTTAAATTTGGATCATTCAGAAAGAATTAGTGAGACGTGGTACTATTAACTTACGGGGCCGACCGTACCACTAGGTAATTTGCCTCTTCTTTCATTAATTTCAATTTATGTCCGTGACCCCAGCGGGATAACCCCTTCAGATCGGCTTTAAATTACGCACCGATTTATTTGATAATATGTTTAAATTTGTTAGTAAATACCAAGAACGCGTACTGGCGTACAACCCCACAATGTTCATGTTTTGGTACCATATTTGCATAGTTGGTTCCTTAATTTTTTCTCATTATTTTCCAGTAAATGTTATATTTTTAGAAGTCCGGGGTAAAGAAAAATCTTAAAGCGAAATAATAATACTAAAACTAATAACGAAACGCATTTCAACTAGCAGATACTATACGCAAAACAAAAATCTGCTGTCAGAGTTGCCTGCCATAAAAAAATCGATTAATCGATTTTGAAATCGATTCTCAAATAACTAATTAAAACTTATTAGTGTATGTTGTTTTGATTAAAAACCTATTTGTGCAACTATTTTAGAGCTTAAACCTATACAATTACAGACTTTTTATCTTAAAATAGTTGATTATTTACTTTTGATATTTATAATTTATATTATTTTTAAGATTGATTTTCTTATAATGTGTTTTAATTTAAAAGTTCCTTCCTACCTATTTTGCGAAAAGCCGCTTTGTGAATGTGCTAATGAAATGAACACAAAGATTATTGTGTTGTGCTGCACTTTCGTGATAGTTTTACTGTCTGATTGAGTGATACATTACCATCACAATGTCGAGTATGCAATGCATTTCGATTGAATCGCAGGCGGCATTTACTGACGAACGAGAGTCAAGCCTTAGTCGACACTATTCGTTTTTGGTCATATCCCTGAGAGGTAAGTCGTACATAGTACGAAAATGCCGTCAACCATTTTAGACATCTAAACCGAGAGCGAAACACATGGTACATATTTGGTGCAGCAATGCACCTCTGTATCGGTTACTACTAATATTCTACTATTTTGTTGATCAGTTAATAAACTTCATCCATGCTTTTATTGTTTTAGGCAACACCTGATTATATTTGTCATGCTTCCTGGGAATTAGCAACCCATTCTATTGCATCTGAAAGTAAAACTACAAGGCATGTTGGCCATCGCCAAGACGAGTTGTATGTGGACGTTCTATTTTAAGAATGAGCAGACGAAGAGTTTTCTTTCAAGAGCCAAATGAAGAGGAACAAAGGATGACTAACATAATTTCGAATTGGATTAGACCACGAGAGGTAACACCTTACATGTATTTACTTATTGACTACCTCCGTGGTGGAGTAATATGTACAATGGATTTCATGGTGATACCTACTCTGAGTTCCTGGGTTTGAATCCCAGTAGGGGCAAATGTTTCTATGACGAATACGAGCATTTGTACCTGAGGCCATGACTATTTACCTATATAATAATTCTACTAAATAAATATATATACCATACATTCCGATTCCCATCGGCTTCCCTATAAGAAATCCTACTCCAGGGATCCACCATGCAGATCTTAATAATTATGTCAGTAATTAGTGCCACCAATGAGTTAAACATTCCATGTTTATTATTGTCTGATTTGTAAATTCTTGGCCGGCTTACCTTCGCCGTATTTCCCCAAACACATCCCTCGCCACTGTTATTACTACTATCACAACTGCATTTTTACCCATTGGCCTAGTATAACATATTACAAGCCTTCCAGTGCTTACTTCGGGGCTAGGCCACTGACCTACTTAACTGCATAAACCATAATTCTTTAGCTTTTAAAAAAAGATAAATGTCAACAAGGCCGTCACGTCATGTTTGATTTGACAGCTAGCGGCTGTAAAACTCATTTGTTGACAGATATTGCGAAATAGATACTGAATTACAGATTAAAAATTTTAAAAATATACAACCCAAGCATAAAACGCCGGGTCACCTTTCTTATAAATTCACATTACAACCGTGCTTTTCAATAATAAATCATATAAAATCTCAAAAACATAGGAATTTATCTTTTCGATTTCTTGACAGATTCGTAATGTTAAAAAAAACGTTTTTATTTACTTTTTAATAAAAATGTGAATGGCGCTTTCGAATTGAGGCTTGGAATAAATAAGCTAAGTGCCAAAACACAAAATAAGAAATAAATAAAAATGAATTTGTTTTTTAGTCATAGTTTTAAAGCGGCATTCTATTATCAAAAACTAAATTAAACAGGTAATGTTTATACTATACTTATTACTTTTGAACATATTTATATAAAAAAACCTTATTTTTAAAATCAATTAAGAAAAAATGTCAAAATGCAAGATATTTTATACCTTTATTGATACCTTTCATTGGGGCTAAGTTTCATAACAAATGTCATTGGAGTAAAGTGCCTTTATTTTTAAATAAGTATTATTATTTTAGTTAGTGCTTAGCCCCTATGCTGCATTTTGACAAATTTGTGTAACTAGTATATAAACTGTATTAATTATTACACAAATTCCTATAGATTTCTTGATATTCTGTTGGTAATAGTAAGTAAGCAATCATACTTTCCACTAGAAAAGTTTCCTTTTCACCTTTTTTTTCTTCTCTTTTTTCTCTTTTCTTTTATTTATTTTTCATCGGTTCTTACAATTGCATATTTTTTGTAATAAAAATATTTGCTTAACGCAATTGTAAAATTAAATGAAACGATATTAAAGTAAATTAACAATAACAATGTAGGTACTTACCAGCATAGAAGGTGACCTTTTTGCCGGAATAACTTTTCTTTTCCTGTTAACATAACTCTTTCCTCGTACTACTTTCAAAGATTTTCATAGGTAGTTTTTTTTTAGTTTTATTCCTTGAATCACTCATTTTCAAAGTACTTTCTAATATTTTTATCAGACAAATCTTATCATTTGAAATGACAGGAGCTAATCAGAGGGCCTAGTCAACTGGCAAACGCTCGACCGGTGACAGCGTCAAAATCGCTCATCAAATTCGCTAGGCTACATCGATATCGATAAGCTAAGGGATATAGAACATACAGGCTTGTCTTAGTATTTTTTTGTTTGATGATAATGTAACGCTTATGTAAGATTAATAAATAGGTAGTAACCACACCGATCCTTTTGAGTTTTAGTGAATTGAATGTCACTTTACCAAGAAATTCGGGTAGACTCCTTGAGACAATTTGAAAAATGAATCAATCGCTTTTTCGCCGGAAGTTCGCCAGGCAAGCACGTTTGTAAATAAGTACTTATAATGATGACGAGTGACTTACCTACCATAATATGATATTGATATGAGACCAAACCCATTTTTCAGCTTATAATATAAATAAATTAAGACTGAAGACCACAAGCAAAGGCTTGCTGCCAAGAATTTCTCAAATATTAACAACTTGACGTCCGTCTGTAATGAAATAAGTGATAACACTAAATGTTACAAACCGCGCGAACATTTAAACAGTTTGATCTTAGATGCGAGTACCCACTAGGTAGTGATTAAAACGTTTGCATCTTGTATGAGTACATCGCCTAAAGTAACTCTATGGCGTAGCGGCTAAGGCTTTCGGGTTTAGTTGTCTAACTACAACACCTATCACATTACCTTTCTAATTGATTATTGTCCTAAATAAAATAAAATAAAAAACATTCCAAGTACATGGTTTTGCTAGTTAAATTAAAACTAATTTTAAAATATGCAAACTAGCGAAGCAATGTACTTACTGTTACTTGAAAGGTAATGCTAGAGATTCAACTAATGCAAAAAGTCCCCGCCCGCGTCGCACCGGTTTGTGATCTTGCCAGTTAGTTACGCAACTTTCACATTACCGAGCTAAAGGATGGGTAACCAAATAAAAAGCGTCTCGAGCTCCTGCGTGCTTTGGAAGGCACATAAAGCACACTGCGGTTGTATTGGCTCAGGGCTTAAGCCTGTTATAGCCCAGTCTGCCTTAGTGCTGTCGTTCATGTGGGAACGTTCATAGGATGACGATGAAGACAACATCGCCTTAATATAGGATTGTTTCATTGTTACTTATTTATAGCGGTAGGTACCGAAAATAATTGAAATTAAAAGTCAAATCATTTATTAAATATACGCCTTCACAGACACAATGACATGATCGTGGTCTCTACGCGACAAGTTAAAATATTTATTTATTTTACATTATTTATTTCACTGCCATTCATTATGAGTTGGTTGATAATGTTTCGAAATAAAACATAGGATTATTTATATGTTTACCAAAAATAATTTTAAAACAATTAATTTTATATAATTACCCTAGTATGTTGATAATGAATCAAGTACAACTTTAAGCCATGTTTAATGCAGTTTCATTGTTGGATACGACATGTGGTACACATCCCTTCTTTATTGTGAGCCTGATGCAGCATTAAATATTAGTGTTATTATGATTAACCATGCTTTTTGAAGGTATCCAGAATCTCCTAAGAAATTGGAACAATATACTTACTTATAGAAAATTGTCATACATAAAAAGTTAGTAGGTAGTATATATTTACCAAAAATAATTTAAAAACAATTAATTTTATTTATTTATTTTATATTCACAGGTGAATCGACAGTTCTATAAAAAGTATAACACTGAAAATGTGAAACCGCAAACCATTTACAGATTCACACAAATAAAAATGTGATAGTAACATTACAAACTCACGCAACAATTACAATCGATTACTTCACAATCGCCAAATTGATAATAACTAAACTATTACAGAGTATGCTAGATATGGAACTTAATTTGTATTATATGTATAACAAGCCACCTTATGTAAAGCCACTTAATTAAACAAAAAACAATATTATAACAAACACAATAGAACCCACCAGATTTAATAATCGGATAATAATAATGCAAGTTTATACATATAATTACCTTTGTATGTTGATAATGAATCAAGTACAACTTCAATAGCTTAATGTTATGACTAGTAGAAATTGATATAAGTAGGTACTTAAACATTTTCTATAGGTACCTACTGCAAGTAAAATTAAATATCAAGTAAAAAATAACATTAATGTTGTATTTCTTAATATATTCTTATTTTCTTACCTAACTCTCTCAAAGTCAAAGTTTATTAAATATGAGGCTTCACTTTCTCTTATTGACATTAAAACTATATGTGTATAAAAATAAATGCCAATGGTGTGTATAAGAAGGTACTGTTTTTTAGTACCTACCTAAGTAAATCTTTTTAATAAAGTACAATAAACTTAGAACTAAATTAACTTTGTACTTAATTTTTCCCCATCATATAAACCAAATCACTATTTTATGGGTTAAATATATTTATGGCACACTGTTCCTTTTCTTAAAATAAAAATGTTGTCAACGAAGGTACTGTTTTTTTGTACATAAGTAAATCTTTTTAAATAAAGCACAATAAACTTAGAACTAAATTAACTTTATACTTAATTATTCCTCATCAAATAAACCAAATTACTATTTTATGGATAAATATATTTATGGCACAGACTGCTCCTTTTTGTAGAATAAAAACGTTGTCAACATTAGAGCTCCACAAAAAAAAATCATATAAATAACTAAATTCAACGATGCCAAAGCCATGTTCAATGCAGTTTCATTGTTGGATATGACATGTGGTACACACCCCTCCTTTCTTGTGAGTCTGATGCAGCATTAAATATTGTTGTTATTATCATTTTAACCATGCTTTTTGAAGGTATCCAGAATCTCCTAAGAAATTAGAACAATATACTTACTTATAGAAAATTGTCATAGATAAAAAGTTAGTAGGTAAGTACCTATGTATTATATAAATTGCTTGATATTGTTTTTACCAAATAACCATGTTTGTTCACCATTCTGAGGAAGTCCATCCTCCAAATTATGAGGTAACATTTAAGATTTTTGAATCGTCGTCTCAAATCTGCAAAACCACATAAAATAGTTTTATCTTTATGTCAATACTCTTTATTCTAGCAATTTTAACAAAACTGACATTTCCTGGTAAATCCCAATATAATAATAGGCATAATACTTACCTTTATTATGTAAGTAATAATTTATTTATTAAAACTTACCGTTTGAACGTAAGGACTGATATCTTTTCCTATTAAGAAAGATGCTTGTCTGTATAAGATTTATAGGGTATAGTCAATAGGTACACCTTACTACACTTAGAGCCTTGGTTTAATACTCTAAGCTACCTGGCAAATTAAATCTTCATTGGAACCTGTAAAACAAATAGGCAATCTAAGTTATAAATTGATAAATGTACATTATGGATAGGTTACATTTAATATTTATACAAAAAGTCCCTTACTGTTGTCTTATTCTTGACCTTTCTTGTCATGATTAAAGGTACTTAGGTGGATTTATTTGGCCCAAATGTTTGTATGGTTTGAGAGCCCCTACAAATTGTTATGCAGCGACTTGCTCTTCGTTGCGGAAAATGTTGCATGACACATATTTATTTGGTCACTCACATCGCAACAACTATATCAGCACGCAATTCCCGGCAGACCTTAGTTAGATATTTGAAAGTTCGTAAACGAGAACTCCGAGAACTATTCACAAGTACTTACAACAAACTCGATTTCGTTAATTTGCTCCAAGTAACGTAGGGAAACATTTCTTCCTTAGCGCCTGAGCACTTGATTATCGCAGTCCACAATAGCCCTAAAAAGAGCATTTTAAACAAAACTTTCAACACAACACAACTATTCCTTCATCAGCTGATCAAACAATCGCCATTTTGTGTGAATTTTTATCTTCAATGTTTGAGTGATCGCTAGAGTAGCGATTCTTGGCTTGTCAAACTGTCAATTAGGTCTATTTTAGCGTAAATTTTACGTCGTAGGTAACTTTTGCTTATGTCAATCCCATACATTCGGTTTATCGTAGCGAAGATTTCGTAGCGTTTAATTTGTTTGCCAATTGACTAGGCCCTCAGATGACCGACACTGACATTTACTACGATCGGCACACACGTCCCATTTGTAAAGAAAAAAAGTTTGGCACTTACACCCAATGCCATCTATGAAAAAATCTCAAAATTAGAATAATTTTTTGTAGACGCTTTGCCCTTTTGATATGGAATGGCTGTTCAAAATAGCACCTTTGAAAAGCAAAATCTCGATTTTGCCTCAATTACAAGAGAACCCCCCCTCCCCCCCCCCCCCCCCCGTGCTACACCAAAATTTTTCGCTAACCACGTTACTCCCCCTAATAGCGCCACCCACCTGGCAACGACAATTTTTTTTTGACAGTAATTTACTAACAGAATAAGTTTTGAGGGGAAAAAATTCTTGAGAAGGGGAAATCTCAGTTGTGGCGTGGGGAAAGGAAATCATGAAAGTGGAAGCACTGGACGGCAGTGAGTGACTCGGTGAGTGAGGCATTCTGGCTTTGGCGCGTGTCCATGTCTACAGCTTCCTCATTCGATATAGAGAAATTCTAAGCATGCCATATTTTTGTGCATATTATGTGCAATCAAACGTTTCAGTCCTAATTTTTGTGCCACCACAACTTCGTTACTATGAGTTGTTTTATGTTTGTAAGCTGGAGACTCGTGTCACCAGCTCGCACACGCCCGTTAAGACAAACCAGTGAGGTTAGGGTTTTGGACTATAGCTAGAAATTTTGTGCATAATTTGTGCACTAGGAACAAAAAAAACTAACCATAACACTCAAATACTGTTGAAACTACGATCATAAAACTGTGTGCGAGCTGGAGACACAGGTCTCCAGCTCGCACAGCTGTATCTTCGTAATTGTTCAAGCTACGGTTATGAATTATACCTCAAAATTTTGTGCAGAATTTGTGCATAAGGCACAAAAATTTTTAAAACTTTAACTCAAAAGGTTTTTGAGCTACGAACCGATAAGTATGTGTAAGCTGGTGACACGTAACACGGGCTAACACATGGTGAATTATTGTAACTGTATAAGATAGCGCTTCGTTTTAAAGATCAAATAATACGTTATAATTTGTGCACACACGAGGCAAAATTTCAAATCTCTGGGCCTCTTACTTTATAAATTATAAGCCAAAAACTGTTTTCCCGCCAAAAAATTCAAAATAATGGCTGGGAAGCGGCTAAACGCGCGCCGACCGCGCCGTTGCCGTTCCGTGCGCTACACTATTGCAATCGAGTTTGAACTTGAGAGCTAGGTTAATTTAGTGTCATTTTAATTTGCGCTCTCGATCGTTTCGTTTCTATACCGAGAATTTTAGACTAGGAGGCTGCTGTTATAGGAAATTGGTTAATTTAAAATAAAAGCAGTCTATTTTATTTATGAATGTTCATAAAATATCGCTATGCTTAGTTTTAAGTATTTACAATAACCTCATTAATATGATAAGTAGTGATAAAATTAGTCTGCCTGTATGTTTTTATTAGATAGCTTTCTCGTTTATTTGTTTATTTATTTGTCGACAAATGCAAACGATTTTATACTAGCTTCCCGATGAGCTAGACTTGCAACTTTGAACATAGGTCAGAACAGGATGACAATGCAATATTATGGTGTCATTGAGCTGATCTGATGATTCAGCCGGAAGAAGGCCACAGGATCTCTGTAAGAAAACCATGAAACCCCATTCAGGCTCATTTGATTAGTTTTGATGAGCACTCTGACGGGAGACGACTAGACGAGGTCCATGGTCTGATGATGAACCCGAAGGAAGGCCACAGGAACTCAGTATTGAAACCATGCAACCCCATCAAGTTTGGGCTCGTTTGATTCATCTTGACGAATACTCTGTTAGAAAAAAGGGTCCAGGGTCTGATGATGGAGCCAGAAGAAGGCCACAGGAACTCGGTATTGAAACCATGCAACCCC
Source organism: Scoparia ambigualis (assembly GCA_963921215.1). Lineage (NCBI taxonomy): Eukaryota > Metazoa > Arthropoda > Insecta > Lepidoptera > Crambidae > Scoparia > Scoparia ambigualis. The sequence goes on from OY992509.1 coordinate 25,796,586, forward strand.
ATCGAGTTTGGGCTCGTTTGAATCGTCTTGACGAGTACTCTGTTGGGAAATAGTGTTTAGGGTTTGATGATGAAGCCGGAAAAAGCCCACAGGAACTCTATAATAAAACCATGCTACCCCAACGAGTTCGGGGTCGTTTGAATCGCCTTGACGAGTACTTTATCGAGAAATAGTGTTCAGGGTCTGATGATGAAGCCGGAAAAAGGACACAGGAACTTTATAATAATACCACACAACCCCATCGAGTTTGCGCTCGTTTGATTCGTCTTGACAACTACTCCCATAGGAGATAAAGAATTTTTAGTTATGGCACGTTAACTAAAAAACAGTTACTACGCTACGATAACTAAACCATCAACCATTCTGACAAGGGGTCGGTCAGCCATCAACACATAGAAGAATTGGTAACTTGCAAACTTTTTAACTTGTAAATAGAAAAAGTAAGAATTACTTACTACTGGTAAAACAAAAATTTGAAATAGCTTTATTAAAAGTAATAAAAGTATCTTTTTTTTCGTTATCTGTGGATTGGGTTTGAAATAGGTACATATAAAATTTAACATCTACCTACTTACTAGCATTTGAAAATAACTTTAGGTACTTACTCATAAGATAACAAAGGTACGCCTACTATTGAATCTAGGTGATCTACTGCGGATGGACAACATCTACATAAAGAAGCCATAACTGGAGGTTAGTATAGGTAAGCAGCAGAACGATTAGATAGAACACAATTAAATTAATTTTTATTATAGTTCTTTTTCTATAGAATTTACAATAATGACGAAAAAGGCCGGCGCACAGGAAGATGCGCGTCATAAAATGCCCGCTTGCAGAGTGTTAAACTATAGCTACATAAATTTAATATCGGTGATAACAGTATCGACCATATCTACGGACTATTAAAAGTTCATGCAATATCGTGTATTTTTCCAATATATAGTTTCAGAACGCATCGAACGTTTATAATAATTTTATTTTATTAAACTTTTACAAGCACATTTGTTTGTTAAAAACTACAGATTAATGATAACTCAATAAATATCAGGGATACGGTATGTTGGCGCTTAAGGCACCAACATGCGGCGGAGGGAAGAGATAAAAGAGGATATCTGGGGCTTACTTGGTTCGGGCTGGAGCTGGTTGGAGCTGAAGGCAGCTGACGCTCTAGGCGCGGGGTCGCAGGCTTGAAGGCGGCAACACACAACACAGTTCACTCAGGGCACTGGTCGGTGGCGTTTTAGGGGTAGTTGAGCTGGTAAACAAGCGCTCTCAATGCACATACACTTAACACATGTCTGGCGTGTTCACGGGCTGATTTCTTGCGCGCGCGCGCGTGGGTTCGCCTGGAACGCTCTAAACACACTGCGTGGGCGACCGCGCGATCCCGCGGTCTAGGAGGTTCATCTTGTATATTTGTCACCTCGCTCTGATTGGCCGATCATTCGTTGCACCAATATGCACTTTAATTGACCGGCGCAGTGACGGTTATCCGTTGCGCTGTGGCGCAAACATCTTCCCGGGCCCCAGAGGGTAGGAGGGGGGGGGGGGGAAGGAATGGAAGTTAAAGGGGGACTACAGCCCCGATTCGTGCTGTGTTGAGTTAATGTCGAGTGGGTGTGTATATGATGAGCTGAGAGGAATGCACGTGTGTGACTGTATGAGTAAGATCGTGCACTGAGCACAGCAACAAATAGGCACAAAAACAACAACAAAAAAGGGCTGTACACTGGGCATACCATCATGTAGTCACGTGAGTCGTGCACTGAGCATAATGGCATATAGGCACAAAACAACAACAAAAAGGGCTGTACACTGGGCACACCATCATGTAGTCACGTGAGTCGTGCACTGAGCATAATGGCATATAGGCACAAAACAACAACAAAAAAGGCTGTACACTGGGCATGCCATCATGTAGTCACTTGAATCGTGAACTGAGCATAATGGCATATAGGCACAAAACAACAACAAAAAGGCTGTACACTGGGCATGCCATCATGTAGTCACTTGAATCGTGAACTGAGCATAATGGCATATAGGCACAAAACAACAACAAAAGGGCTGTACACTGGGCATGCCATCATGTAGTCACTTGAATCGTGAACTGAGCATAATGGCATATAGGCACAAAACAACAACAAAAGGGCTGTGCACTGAGCACGATAGCATACAGGCACAAAAACAACAACAAAAAAGGCTGTGCACTGAGCACGATAGCATATAGGCACAGAAAAGCGCAATGCGCGCTGTGGCGCAAAGAGCAAAGGCGCAATAAAAAGCGACCGCAATAGAAGCAAATAAAAAGCAGACTGCATGTGTGTATGTGCTGCAGGCTGATGTGTGGGTGCACGTGTGTAGAAGTACTATGCTCTTGTGGTGAGCACGCACGAGATTGAGCCGGTTGCCAAGGCAAAAACAAAAGCAGAAAAAATATAAAATTAACACGAGCGAAAAAATAAAGCACGCTATTTGGCACGTGTGGTGAGCATGCACGAGATCTGAGCCGATTTAACACGACACGACCATAAAAATTTCATTACAAAATAAAACGGGAAAATAAATCTCTCGTCATAATACCACACGCAACGTAATAATTTAACTACAGACTCAAAGTAATATTAGGCAACAATTATCTACACAAGCGCGCTTAGTCAGGACAAAATTGGTCAGTGTGTGCTAATGCATCAAACCAACACAGACAATGTGCAACTTAATTAGTAAGTAAAAATATAACACGAATCGAACACTGTTCTTGGAACACGTTCTTAATTTATTTTTGTAGGTAGGTTAATAATATTTCGCAATGCACTTTGCAACGTCTATCGTGCAGAAAGGGTCATGTAAGGTAATGAAATTAGGAATGTTACGCGATAAAATTTAAAAATCAGAAATTAAAATTAAGCTACGTGATAACTACGAAATATGAGTAAATATTATTTTAACGGGTCGAATGACCAACATGTAATGAAATAGTTAATGGGCTGAAATAGTTATCCTATATATATATAATAGCGGACTGTATTACCAATGTGGGGCTACGGTAACATGTACCTACTCCTGCGACCCCTGATGCGACTGCTGTGCATGCGCGGACGCATGCAGCGTTCTGTCGGTGGGTCGCTTTGCCGGAGTGTCCCGCAGCTGGGGCGGAAGCCACCGCGCCGCCGATTCCGGCTGGTAATGCTGCGTGGCGTCGTCCGGTCGGTGAAGGGACGTGTGGTGGTCGGCGATGCCACACACTCTGCATGCCTTCACCGACTTACATTCGTCCGGGTAATGTGGTCCGAGACAGCGGGGACAGCGCTCGCGCGACACCACAAAATCCCACCGGCCCTGCGTCGGCTGGGCATTGTAGGTAGCGCACGCTATTAATCTGTGCCCCCTAATCCTGCAGTAAGGGCAGTAAGGGGTGTTTGGGCTGGCGTGCATTGTGTGGGTGTTGTGTGCAGTTGTGTAGGCGTGTATGGGTGGCGGCACGAGTCGAGGCAAAAAGTGAAATGTGTACGGTAGGGTTTAAAAACTAGTGGACTGTATGTATCCGGCTCGAAGGACCATAAATGTTGGCGCTTAAGGCACCAACATGCGGCGGAGGGAAGAGATAAAAGAGGATATCTGGGGCTTACTTGGTTCGGGCTGGAGCTGGTTGGAGCTGAAGGCAGCTGACGCTCTAGGCGCGGGGTCGCAGGCTTGAAGGCGGCAACACACAACACAGTTCACTCAGGGCACTGGTCGGTGGCGTTTTAGGGGTAGTTGAGCTGGTAAACAAGCGCTCTCAATGCACATACACTTAACACATGTCTGGCGTGTTCACGGGCTGATTTCTTGCGCGCGCGCGCGTGTGTTCGCCTGGAACGCTCTAAACACACTGCGTGGGCGACCGCGCGATCCCGCGGTCTAGGAGGTTCGTCTTGTATATTTGTCACCTCGCTCTGATTGGCCGATCATTCGTTGCACATTCGTTGCACCAATATGCACTTTAATTGACCGGCGCAGTGACGGTTATCCGTTGCGCTGTGGCGCAAACACGGTACAATATTCTTGAATTCGATCACGTACAATATAGTGATCTCAACGCACACCGCATTCCTGACGCGATATAGTGTTTTCCAAAATAGGTATAGTTTCAGAAAGCATTGATATCGGATTTGACGATATTGATGCAATAAATACGTTTCAGTAACCTTATACGATTTGTATCGCTTACTCCTAATTTTATCGGAAAAAATGGAAGAGGTGATTGGGCTTTATTACATGTCGGCAAATAATTACTATTTATTGCATCTTTATTATTTTTATTAATTATTGATTCGTAATATTGTATTACTTTTAATACTTTATCGTTACTTCAATTCATAATTATCGAAACAGAATAATATCGATAGTCGTATTTGCAACACGTTCACACCTCTAGTTGTCTAGCAGTCAACTAAAGTGTGCGAAGGAAATGTGGCCGCACGAACATTATCGCGACAAAATCCTTGATGTGCGGCAATTTACCAACAGCGCGGCGCGTCAACGCCATGATACAACGCGCTAACGCGAAGTGTTTGGCCAGACGTGTCGCGAAAACGCAAATCTTCGCGCTAGCGCGATAATGTGGCCCTAGCATTACATTGGGATGCCCCAGCAGACTAATCGCAAAGTCATCGATCACCATAGAGTACATTTATTTTTATTTATTTATTTACATTTAACCATGGGAAGTAATACAATCTAATATTAAAATAAATTACTTTCAATGGTTAAAATTTATTCTGTGACGATCGATAGCGATTAGTTTGCTGGAAAGCATCCGTTCTTTATCGAATTAGGCTCAAGTATTCAACCATTTTGTCGTTCTGCACTCCTCCATAATGTTTATCATTATGCCAAATCTAATTATTTAATTGTCTCAACAACAAAAAATAACTAAGACATTCGTGTGTGAGATATCTAAAATAAAAAGTAGGGTAGGTTATTAGGTACCTGCCTATTGTAAAACTAAATTAGTCGCGTCGCGCATCGCTTTAACAGACGGCTCCTAGTCTAAAAGTGGCAATAGTGTAGCGCACGGAACGGCAACGGCGCGCTTAGCCGCTTCCGAGCCATTATTTTGAATTTTTTGGCGGGAAAACAGTTTTTGGCTTATAATTTATAAAGTAAGAGGCCCAGAGATTTGAAATTTTGCCTCGTGTGTGCACAAATTATAACGTATTATTTGATCTTTAAAACGAAGCGCTATCTTATACAGTTACAATAATTCACCATGTGTTAGCCCGTGTTACGTGTCACCAGCTTACACATACTTATCGGTTCGTAGCTCAAAAACCTTTTGAGTTAAAGTTTTAAAAATTTTGTGCCTTATGCACAAATTCTGCACAAAATTTTGAGGTATAATTCATAACCGTAGCTTGAACAATTACGAAGATACAGCTGTGCGAGCTGGAGACCCGTGTCTCCAGCTCGCACACAGTTTTTTGATCGTAGTTTCAACAGTATTTGAGTGTTATGGTTAGTTTTTTTTGTTCCTAGTGCACAAATTATGCACAAAATTTCTAGCTATAGTCCAAAACCCTAACCTCACTGGTTTGTCTTAACGGGCGTGTGCGAGCTGGTGACACGTGTCTCCAGCTTACACACATAAAACAACTCATAGTAACGAAGTTGTGGTGGCACAAAAATTAGGACTGAAACGTTTGATTGCACATAATATGCACAAAAATATGGCATGCTTAGAATTTCTCTATGTCGAATGAGGAAGCTGTAGACATGGACACCTTTGGCGCTTGTACTGTGAGGACGGTTAAACGGTGTTCATACTTTATACTGTGTGTGACTAAATGTAAAATATTGGTTGTTAAAGAAGAATAAAGAATATCTATCCTGGTCAGCAGCGTTTTACTACATAAGTGAGATAAGATCAGTTGAATAAAATTAAAACGTTGTCATTACGAAACATACGATGAATAAATAACATAGGGTCTGGGTTTGTCGCGGTATTACGAGTCAGGCCGGTTCTTAGTGCAAGGCCAAAACCTTCTTCATCCAATTAGTCCAGACTTTATAATGATTATCCACAGTTTGTAAACAGGAGATGCCAATTTTTCATTCGTTCGTACAAGCATCATTTAGTTTACCGGTCAGTTTACTCAGAGGTTTTAATAAATGTTCATATTTTCTTTAGAGTTAAATTATTTAAATTAGATTAGATTTCCGTCTGATTGGCAAAAAGAATGGTAAAACTTTTGAATTGAGTCGCCTGAATCGGGGGTAGGGTAGAGGTGGAGAAGGTAAGGGGAGGGGGGTACCCCCCCATTTACCCTCCCTGCCGCCAACAAGTAGTTTTTAAGTTATGTTAATTTTTGTATTTTGAGGTTATGTATCGCAGTAAAACTTTTGAATCGAGTCGCCATAATTGGTGGGGGAAGGGGAGGGGAAGAATAAGGAGTGCCCCCCCACTTACCCCTCCTGCCGCAGACCAGTAATTTTTAAGTTATGTAAATTTTTTAAAAATACAGTGTTACTTCTTCAAATTCAGGCGACTCGATTCAAAAGCCAACCCAAAAGATTCTTCATGGTTCAGGATAAAAAAAAGTAAAGATTAATAAAAATGGTAAGACCTCTGACCTTATATTCGCCTTACTCTGGTTCTAAGAACACAAGTCACTGCAATCCTTTATTTTTCACTGTTCACAATAGGCACTGGTGGGCTAAGTAAGCGTCGACCTCAAAAACACTAATGGCCAGGTTTTTCGCGAACTGAAGTCCTTATTTCTCGAGGGACTACCTATGTAAAGTATTGTAAAGGATTCTACTTTAGCTTGGAGATTAGCTTCAGTATCCTTTTGTAGATAATAGTATTCAAATGTCTGAGAGATGCTTTGAACTGGTATAATGACTGTTCACATATAAATAGCAACAATTATAGAAATAACTCAGTTAATTAATACTAAAGAAAATACAAAAATGGTAATAAAGAGCTCGCGTCGCGTATGGTATCTGGTTTCGAACGTATTGAATATAGTTTTATGTAATAAATAAAAGTGCAAATTGCATAAATACAAGTTGCTGAGCTGTTCGTTTGCGTAACACCGAACACTAGTCATACAACAGGATAAGAAGGAGTCACAAGTTACAATATGTCACAATTTATGTTTTGATGGTATTTCAACCTGATTGATGCGAGACTTGTAATTTTACTTTTATTGTATACTTACTAGAGTTATATCGTTGGCAGCCCTATCTAGATTCTAGCGTAAATCAAGTTGCGTTGCAATGACTGTGGGCGCGCGATTCGAGACTGTTTACCTTGACCTTTTGTCAGAATTATGGAAATACCTTCGAAAAAAAACTTATGAATGTTCTTAGTTGTTTTGCTGCTCTATGTTGAAAGCGTGTGCGCGCTTATACGGTAAAGTGCGTTCATGTGAAAACAAATGCACAAAGCAAACAAAAATGTTGTGCAGCAATGTTTTCATGTTTGACAGTAATTTGATTAGTTAGATAAAGTCGGGGTCAAATTCATTTATTGCATATTGTTCCATAACAAATTATTTTCACGTCAATACATTTTGCGGTACAATCAATTTATTCGTATTTATTTACATCTTAAAACAACAACGATAATTGTTATTTTAAGGTTTAATTTTGCAAAACCCAAGATTTGGTTTGTCTGCGAGTGCAATTGCAATTAAACTATCAATTTGTTACCTGACACTCAAGATAGTAAATATTTAGGTCAGCATTCTTGTATTATAGAGAGGTCAGCGGGCTAGGCTAATTGGTGTAAGATTAAAAAATATTTACTTTACACTCTGTTACTTTTGTAGTTTAATTGTGATTTTTTATTTCAGCTTTCTTCAGAAAATGAAGCTTGTGTTCCTTGTTGGCTCCGAGCTCATAGAGCTTCACGTAGAAGTGGACAGCTAGAGTTTTAACTGCATGGAAAAACATTACTTGTCTGTGTGTATGTACAATTGTGAAACTTCCCTGTAGAAAGACCAGTCGAGTTTCTGATTTATTTAAAATGTTTTCATCATATTTTTTAGTATTATCTTATATTGTTTGCCTTTGATGAAGTAATTTATTAGTAGTATCTACTGGGAAGATCCTCGATTGTAAGTACTGTAAATATAAGTAAGTATGCATTCTGAGCAGTACCTAGTAGACTAATATAATATTCCTATCTCAAAGACAATTATTTTAACCACTAGCTTCCGCCCGCGGTTTCACCCGCGTGATTCGCGTTCATATAGGAATATCGGCATAAAAAGTAGCCTATGTTACTCTTCGTTCTTTCAAAGATCAAGTCAATTGGTTGCTTAGTTTGAGCGTAAAGAAAGGACAAATTCGCATTTATAATAATAAATATGTAGGATAGGAGATGATTTCAACTTAATGTTGGTATAGGTAGGCTTAGAATAGTAGGTAGGTAGGTAGTCTACAGTTGAGACCTCTAAAGTGGGAACGTGTATACCTACTTCTATTGTTTACATCTACCCAATGATATAGTTTATAATATCATTGCATCTACCTATGACTTTCATCATGTTTTAAGTATTTTGCTGTTATTTATCAAAACACAGATGGGTAGCTATGTCTTTTTGTGTTTTAAATAACCAAGCACAAAGATCTGAATAATCACAGTCGCAGCAGTTCCTGATAGGTATCCTATCCTATCTATCTATCTTCTAGAATCTAGAACTCGGGCTAACAATACATAGGTACCTACTTACTTACTTAATTAATATTGAAATGCACTACTTAAGTACCTACCTACCTATTTTAGTTCGATTCATGATTGATCTATAAATCAATCAATCAAAGCGCGAACGTTCATTTTCAGATTTAATTATTTATTTTGTTACTGTCAGAATCATTGTCCGTCCCTCCCTGTCACTCAACTGTCAATGTCAATCAAATACACTAATACAGGGAAAAACCTAACCTTAAAAAATTATCGAAATACAAGTATATCTTTTAAACCCCAACATTTAAAATTCTGTTAATTTATGTAGTAATTCTCAATAATATAATCTACCAAATGTGTAAGTCTCATTGCCAAACATGAAAATTGTAGGCCTGTACAAAATCTCCATAGTACCCTGCCATTGTCCTTTGTTGATCAATAGTTATCGAGATGTCCCATGTTAAAGGGTATCCCGCTGGAGTCACGCTCGTTAAAGTTATTTGACCTAAAACCAGCAGGAACGAGACACGCTACTGATATAGTTATTGTGGTAAGTTTTTGTTGATTCAATTACGAATCCATCAGTGAAAATTCCAGGTTACAGAGTAATCAAATACCTACTTTTCGTCAAAATTCCTCCGAAAAGTAAGTTCTAGTTGAGATAAAAGAAAACAGGCTACATTCATGAAATTTGGGGAAGATTTTATTGACTCTGAACGAAAATTTGTTAGACAAAAACGAGAACTCTAGCTACAGTTCATCCTGAGATACAACGCTAATTATGGTTATCCCGCTGGGGTCACGGTGTTGATACCTAAACATGGTTTTTCCACAGGAATGGAGCAAGTAGCGAGTTTATGACTATATCCAAGATTTTGTTGATGTAAAAATCTAACCAGTTCCTACTTTTCAGTTTCCTAGGTACAGTATTTTAGAAGAAATTATAGTTTTTTTTTTATGCTAAGCCCGGCAAATGACCCCACTCCACCTGATGTTAAGTGGAAATGAAGTCCAGGCGCGAGGACAACTGGTGCAGCGTAAGAGACGTAGCATCAGTCACCCTCACTCTGCCGGCCCACAAAGTGCTTCTTCACGCCTCGTTTGAAGGACCCTATATCATAGGTAGGAGGGAATACGTGTGCTGGTAGACTATTCCATCTTTTGGATGTGCGACAAAGAAACGAGTCACCAAATTTCTTTGTGCGTGATGGAATGTTAGAGACTGTAAATTGGTGACTCCGGAGAGCAGCACGCGTACTCCTATAGAGGAAGGGAGAAGGAGGGATGAGGTCAAAGAGTTCTTCAGAGCACTCGCCATGGTATAAACGGTAAAAGACGCTGAGTGACGCAATATCTCTACGCAATTGCAAAGGCCCGAGAGTTTTAGTGACCTCCGCATTGCCGATAATGCGCACAGCGCGGCGCTGCAATCTGTCTAAGGCATCGAGAAGGTACTTTGCGGAGCCGTCCCAAAGGTGAGAGCAATACTCCACGCAAAGCCGCACCTGTGTCTTGTATAATAGACACAACTGATCAGGCGTGAAGAATCGCCGCACCTTGTTCAGGACACCGAGTTTACGTGAGGCATTTTTAAACACGGTTTCGATGTAGTCCTTTTGGTTCAGATCGCAGCGGATATTTATACCGAGCATGTTAATACTGCTCTGCACGCCTAGAGATGTACCTTGAAGAGAGGGAAGGGGAAGGAATGGCGACTTTTTCGCTGTAAACGCGCACATCTGTGTTTTCTTGGCATTGAACTCCACCAGATTATCGGAGCCCCATTTAGAAATGAGGTCCAACACCCGATCGAGCTCAATGACAAGATTTGCTTGCTTCATTTCGGTGTCTACCCGCCCAGCCGTTGGGTGACCGTTATATCCCCCATGCACTGTGCTATCATCTGCATAGCAATTAATGTTTCCAAGAGGAAGCATGTCATTGATATGCAGAAGGAACAGCGTGGGGGATAGAACGGAGCCTTGAGGAACACCAGCGTTCACTGACATGAACCGCGAAGCGCATCCATCCAAAAGGACACGGATTCTACGCTCATCCAGGAAGCTAGCAATCCAGGTACAGAACTGAGCGGGCAAACCGTATGCCGGGAGCTTGGAGAGAAGAGCTTTGTGCCAAACCCGATCAAAAGCCTTGGCTATGTCAAGACTAACTGCCAGTGACTCGCCACGCTTGTCAATAGCCTCACCCCAGAGATGTGTGACGTACGCTAGAAGATCACCCGTTGACCGTTTTGGCCGAAACCCATATTGACGATCGTGAATGAGGGAGTGATCTTCTAGGTATCGAATAAGCTGTTTGTTCAATATTCGTTCTAGGATCTTACACAACACTGAAGTTACGGCTATAGGGCGGTAATTAGTCGGATCTGACCGATCTCCTTTTTTAGGGATCGGTTGCACATTAGCTTCTCTCCAAGATTCCGGCACACAACCCGAAGAGAGCGAGAGACGGTACAGACGCGTTAACACAGGGGACAACTCCGCAGCACACATTTTCAGGACTATTGCTGGGATGCCATCAGGACCGTTAGCTTTCCGGACATCGATTGACTGCAGCTCCGCACGGACATCACACTGCCTGATTTTAATATCAGACATTGTGTGGCCACAGTGAGGAATTGAGGGTGGCTGTGCATTACAGTCATCGATCCGGGAGTTTGCCACAAAGAGTTTGGCCAGGAGATCGACCTTTTCCTGCGGCTTGTGAGCTAAAGTTCCGTCAGGACATCTCAGTGGTGGCAGCGAGGGTTGGCAGAAGTTGGATTGCACGGCTTTGGCCAGACGCCAGTAGCTACGGCTGCCCGTAGGATGCGTCAGGAGTTCTCGGCCTACTCGTGCAACGCGCTGGGCATCTGCTCTAATGTAGGCCCTCTTACACGACTTGGTGGCATATTATTATAGGCTGCTTTTAGCGAGCGAGTTTCGGGATCCCCATGAGCTTTACCTCTGATCCAAGCGCGGTATGCCGTCTGTTTGCTCTCAACAGCGCAGGCACACTCGCGATTGAACCAGCGATTACGTCTGCCTTTGCTGATGACATAGGAGTGTGGAATATAGTATTCCATTCCTAATACTATCTCATCAGCAACGACAGTGGCGCTAGCGGTCGGGTCCTTCCCACTAAAGCAGCGCTGCCTCCAAGGGACGGATGCACAATACTCCCGCATACCGTCCCAGTCTGCCGACGCGTAGTGCCAAATCTGGCGTTTCGAAACCGCTGTTGGCGGGCGCGATGCCAAGGGCACTGTGCTGGATATCAAGCAGTGATCCGAGGAACCTAAAGGAGCTCGAATCTCCACCCGGTATCCAGCTGGGCGACTCGTCAGCAGAAGGTCCAGTAAGGAGGGCGCATGGCCAACTATGTCTGGGATCCTGGTGGGTTGGTTCACCAGTTGCGTCAGGTCATGCGTGAGAGCGAATGCGTGGGCAATTCTACCAGCATGGTCTGTTTTGGAGGGACCTAACCACAACTCGTGGTGGGCGTTGAAGTCCCCCAAAAACACCAATTCCGCCGATGGAAACCGCTCCTGCGCATCATCTGCTACCCGACTAAGATGTTCAATTAGTCGAGTTGTCTCCATGTCGCCGTTATGGGATCGGTAGACGCAGACGTAGACACGGCAATGAGAGCCTAAGTCGACGTGTACCACTAGGAGGGAGAAGGAAGGGTCCTCCAGACAGCGCAGACGGCGACAGCAAACATCCGCCCGAACGAATAAGCAAACTCCGGCTTTGGCTTTGAAGGATTCTTCAAGCACAAAGCCGGGATAATTCAGGTAAGTGGTGTCAGCAGGGCGGACTATTTGCGTCTCCGTCAGGAACAATAACTATTGATCAACAAATTTTGGTATTTGCTAACAAATTTAAACATATTATCAACTAAATCGGTGCATAATTTGAACAACGAAAACAATAATCTGTACAGCAAAATTTATCTTAGAATTCCCATCGAAAATCACCTCGTTTTGTTTACAATGCTCATATTTAATTGGGAGGTAATAAAAACAAAAACATAGCTGCTATAATTTATTTGTAAAAAAATATTCTACTCACTACATAGCCAATATATCAGTTAAAATTTTAATAATTTAAGTATCCATCCCTGCGTAAGTCACATTATTTATCATCTATACAACAATAACTAATGTTTCACAATGAGTATTCCGGTCACATGTTCATACGAAAATCTCAATCTAATAATTTATGCTGAAACTTACAATACGTTACAGATACATTCACGACAACAAGTTAATAAATGGTCCATTAAGCTTTCTATATTGGAAATTATTGCTTTATGCATATCAATACGTCTTTCAACATGAACTTAACTACGGAGCAATTAATTGTGCCTACATCTATACATGCGCCTGAGAATCAGAATAGGTAAACAGCTTAATTAACGTCATCATTGACATCGAGGTAAGCGCTCAACCATAGAACTCACAGCTGCAGGGTACGCCTCGTCGTCAACATAAAACATTTGCTTTCACAGTTCCACACCTGCAATTGTGAGCTCGATCGCTCAGTGCGAGTAACAACACTTTATTTTCATAATTGACAATATTTACTCTATCCTATCCAGATTAAATTTATGTTGAGTCTTGCATACAAGGGTCACCACTTATCACAATGTTATTGCTTTTCGGAAACACGCTCCATCCTCAAACATAATACCTTATCACAATTGGATTAAATACTTTTTCTAAATCATTTCGGACATCAAATAACAGAGAGCTCTTGTGGAGAAATTACTAATGAAAAGGAAGTATTCAGCGAGTTTGAGTCAGTCTTTATCCTTTGAGAAACGATGTCACAATCGAATGGAATTCTATTAAGCCAATATTTCAGCATAAATTATAAATACACATTAATAAAATTGGTACCACGCCTTTCTACAGAACAGACGTAAAAAAAACAAATCACAAACACATGCTTGTTAGAGCGTAAGCACACACAACACAACCGGTTTGTTAGTAGCTACACGACGATAATACATTGTTCATCAACTCTTTAATACCATTATATCGATAAATTAACCTAAATAGTAATAAATAAACAAAATTGGAAGATTGATAAATTCAACTACTTGTTGATTCCATTCAACATAAATAATAATAGTAGGTTGCTGTTGCTTTATCTCGGACTGGTGAAAGTACAAAAAAATAGCAGGTTACATAATGGAGAAGACAGATTTTTGTATAACTAAGTATTTAGGAAGGATTAATCGATGCATTATGTACACACAGAGGATAAATTCGGACGCCATCTAGATAAATCTAAGAAAATACAATAACAGTAAACCTAAAAATGTACAGAGTAGAATTTAATAAAATAATACTGTATCATTACTGCAAGCAGCAATATAACTGTTAAGTCGTGTATTTGAGATACAATTGTATACTACTTTACAAAGAGAAGACTTCTTCGATTCAAATTATACGCGTACAAACGAGCACTCTTCACTCATTCACTACGTACATTTTAATATCACCCTAGAAAAATATGTAGGCACTTGTTAGTGCTAATATTTAATCAAAGCTTCAATAATCAGTAAGAGGCTAAGATTAACAACTCATCGCAAGAGAGCATCTAAATAAGTAGAGAGCCAAATTTATACATTAAATATGAGAATTAATACGTTATTGTCAAGGATTGTCTTTAGAAATACAAAGAGTAAGTCATTTTAAACTGGAATACTAACTATACAACGATCCCAATCACATAAAGAAAATAATAAATAATCTCAATTTTAAAGCTTTTCAAATAAGATTAACCTTGACGAAACTTATTGAGGTGTTTAGCTGCAACAAAATCACATGATTCGAGAAGAGTTATCGCTGAGCTTTTATCTAGCTAAGTATTATCACAATGTCTCATAGACTTCTGTATTTTACTGGCCCATGGGGGTTTCATAACACTAAATTAAGTAGAGACGTCAAGTATAGGACGGTGATCAAGGATTAAAAAATAATACGAGTGGAAGCAATAACAAAACAGCCCAGTTTAAAATCGACGTAATATAAATGCCTTTTAGCTAAACGTAATTATAAAAAACACTGACCATCATGAGGTGAATTCGGTAAATTTAACCAAAATAATGCCGTGGAGTTTGGTCGTCGGTACTTTACAAACGCTACCAAAAATGCAGTTATATTATTTATATAAATCTGTAACTAAATATTAAAGATAAATAATGCCAAAAACATTGGTTATGGGTATTAATATTGTCTAAACATAGTATTCAAATGTAAAATATCTGTATAGTAACACTAAATGTATATTAATGCGTGAATAGGTATTATCTCATTTTAGTAATTATTGCTCATATGTTTTCTATGCTACACTTTATTTAATATTATATAATATTGGTTTGCAATCTATAAAATATGTAATGTGTTTAATAAGACTTGTCATTATTGCTTCTTAAAATCTTGTTGCCTTACACTAAAGAAAATACTCGCCAGAATTATAAAAAAAATACTTACATTGTAAATACTGACCGAAACGGGAAATAAATTAAAATAACTATAATTTTAATCAATTTAACATTAGCGTTATTTCTAAGTAAATAAAATTTACAATATCTTAAAGTGACCTACATCTAATTGAATACTTGCGTCCTGCAATAGGTAACCGTAAATATAATTTTATCAATATTAAGAGAGCATTTCAAGGCAAGGCTTTTAACCCCAATAACATCAAAGTTTCCATAGGAGATTACTTCTCCCGCCGACACGCGACATCAGCTTCGGCTACCGTCCAAACTCCTTAGGCTGAGAACGGCAACTTCCTAAAATGACAAGTTCCGAAAACGCGAACTTCCTAAATCGTCTATTCCAAAATAGACAATTTCCGAAAAAAACAAATTCTGAAAATGTCAAATTCCGAAAATGACAACTTATTAAGGGGTGTCAATATCTTTTATGTCTAAAAAGAAAGCTTTTTAATAATGCCAGTAGTGGACATACCTGGACCAAGGAGTTTAAGAACGAAATAACACCTTTACCACTGAGTTTCAATTAGGCAATAAGGAAGTAGCATTTAGAGTAAAGTAAAGTGCGCTTCACTCGAATATCAATTGTTTGTTAGTTTGTAGATACTAATAAAAAGCCTTTACGATCAGAAGGTCTTAGCAGCAAAACGTCCAACAGCGCGAAACGTCTAATGAGCAGTAAGCCTAATTAGGAAAAGGTCCATGTAGCAAAACGTCCAACTCTTAGATAGTCTGTATAGCAGAACGTCTATTTCGCAAATCGTCACATTCTCAAAATGTCTATCCAGACATTTTGGGACTTGTGTGCCTGGGTGGATACTCAGGCACACAAGTCCTGGCTATATTTTATAATTTTCGCACAAACAAGTCTCTAGAAGGTTGGCACGGGCGGCTCAACACGATTATAAAATAAAAGCCAACCCTGCTACTATTCCTCAAAGCTCTCAGAAAAGAAGCCTTGTGGCAAGATCGCAAATACAAGAATATGTTATTTAAAAGAAATAAGCGTAGAAACATCGATATACTTAATGTTTAATGCCATATTACAAAAGAGAGCTGCAAAAGTTTGAGGGTCAAAAAGTTAATCCTTTTGAATTTTTGGTAAACATTGGTCGGTCATATCGAAAGGGTATTAGGTGCATAAATTTAGGGGAATTTGTGCGCCTATAGCATCCTAATAATATTTTACAAGCTAGTGCTTTTTATCAATTTTTTTAACAAATATATTTTAAGTACCTACTTTGTAAACTTTTATTTTTTGTCATGAGTATACACATTTTAAAATATTGGATTTGCGAAATAGACGTTCTGCTATACAGACCATCTGAGAGTTGGACGTTTTGCTACATGGACCTTTTCCTAATTAGGCTTACTGCTCATTAGACGTTTCGCGCTGTTGGATGTATTGCTGCTTAGACCTTCTGATCGTAAAGGATACAAAGTAGGTGGTGTACAAGGGACAAAAAGTGGCCAAGTGCGAGTCGGACTCATCCATGAAGTGTTCCGTAGTAGCAAGTAATATTTGACTGGATGTGTGTAGTGTAACCTTGATTTACTTAATTTGTTTTTCATACTGTTTGTATGAATGACAATGTGGCCGTTTTTGGAAGTTGACATTCTAAAATGTTGTCATTTTAGGAAGTTGACATTCTAAAATGTTGTCATTTTAGGAAGTTGCCGTTCTCAGCCTGACTAGACCAAACGTCATCGCGCCGAATCAATCGATCTAAGTTCTATGCAAACAGTTTATAACAGCTTTTTTTAATGAGTATGTGTGTAAAGATTTGCATTTTCAAACATTGAAAATTGCCGCTCGACCTGTACAATGCATAAATCTATCAACCATTCCGATCACATGAAGTCAAGTAAGTGTGTGTCACGCACACATGGAAAATACTGTTCCGCTCGCAATCACTACCGCGGTACAGACGCCAACATAAACCAACATTAAATCATCATCACCTACCACAAAATATCAAATTTCTACAATCAATTTTGAATTTTATGGTTTAGCTATAAAGATCAATATCGATTGGGAGAAATTTGACAGTTTTGGATAGGATAATAGCGTGTGTACTTTAAGACCTACACATTAAACAGGCACTAAACTGACCAAGAATACGCGTCGCACCGTATGCGCACGCTACATTAATGCCCTGCTCATCAGGATTATACTCTTTAAAATTATCAATATTATTTGCTTTAATTATCACTTTCAACTGTGAAGGTATAAAATGCATTCGATCCAAGTGTGTTTCAATATACTAATTAAGTACTTTTATTGGTAAATATAAACTATAATTTTATTGTGGTTGCATCATAAAGAACGTTTTAATTTCACATTCGAATGATGAACTTGGATCATTTAGCATTAAACATCTTGACGATTGTCGTTTAACTGGCCACGCTATCACTATTGTAAAACGAAATAAATCAGGAGTAATGTACGGGTTGTCAGAGCGTGTCTTACCTATCGTAAGTTTGTTGTTACAACAATTAATTTATAAAGGCGTAAATACCAACAATTCTTATGTTTAGTTAAAAAATAGATCTATTTTCCCACACATGAAACCTTTAAAAATATATTGTGGTAACACCATTCCAGTTTTACACGAACTGGCTCGTAATATTGAATCTAAGGAAATTTTCCATTAATTAAAGTTATTCACTTGGAATTTTTTTCAGATTTACATTGATTTTATCTGTTTAATTATCTGTGGTTATTGAAGAAACAGTAAATTATTGTTTGTAGACGGTTAAAACTTACTGTTTATTTTAACCGAATTGAACTGTCAGAACCACAATTTTGCGTTGGCATTATATAAGGTGACAGACATATTGTATTAAAGACGTAACATTAAAGTCTCCTGCACTCAGATATTAATTACTTAGTACCTAACACTTTTCATCACAAAAAAGTGTCTACGACATCCAATATTTCCGACTTTTTTTACAATGAAAAGTCCTAGGTCATCATTAATGTTAATTGACATCTGAAAGCGGCACTTAGCGCAAAATAACATTTCCCTGTTTGTAAAATAAAAATCATGATCTTACTGTGTCTACATAATTTGACAAAATCAGCTTACCGCTACGTGTTTTGGAAATTGAACTCTATTACGAGAGGCATACGGAAAGTTTCCCCGTGCGTTATGTGGCGCGGCGTGGTATCACAGCGGGCAGTCAGTGCGTCTCCTCGGCGGCGGCGTGGCTCGCCACCAGGTTCAGGGGCGCCTCGTCGTACTCCGGCGCGTTCAGGCCCACCTGCGATAATGATACCTATATAAAAAAGGATTTAAGGTACATTTTTACATATCACGTTGTGAATTTGGTAAAGTATTCAGACAAATATATCATCCCACTTTTTAAAAGTTTCTTGAAGTATTATGGTCTTGGAACTATTTACAATTTTGACCTAAATTACAGATATGGAGACAAAAAACCAAGATTTTGCGTCTTCTATGTAAATCTAATTAACAGCTGTCTTCCCCATTAAAACTTAAATAGCCAAAATTCATAATATAATCATAGATCCTACTAATATTATAAACGCGAAAGTTTGTAAGTATGGATATATGTTTGTTACTCTTTCACGTAAAAACTATTGAATAGATTTGGATGAAATTCGGCATAAGATAGTTTAAAACCTGAATTAACACATAGGATACTTTTTATCCCGATATTCCCACGGGAACGGGAACCACGCGGGTGAAACCGCGAACGGCCGCTAGTATAATCATAGATTAAAGTGTAGTAAAAGATGTATGTCAGGATCGTAGCAGATGGAAAGCTCTGCCTACCCCTCCGGGAAGCATGCGCGATGTGTGTATGTATCATAGATTGTAGTGCCCAACTTCTAGCTCGCTCTGAAGTTGCGACGCGCAAATGTACAGTTTGCAACATTACAATTAGAGCGATATAATAATTATACAATAACATAACAAGATAATTTATAAATTAGGCATTTTATTTATTTTTTAATACCCAAAATTAACCAGGATAAATTAATAACAACAATTAAATTATAAGCATACACATATTTAAAAAAATAACATTTTTAAGACGCTGTGGAAACTGTGTGTTTTCTTATAAATATTTTTCTAGCTTGCCGACGTAAACGGTATTACGTCTAGGCATTTTAACAGCCTTCCAATAACTATACTAAATTCCTTTATAAATCGACAAATTAAAATAGTAACGTAACAACAAACAATAACAAAAACTTAATATACTCGCACACGTGACTGTACTTCCCACTGCTAAACCAAACAAAGGAATACACATGGCGAGTGCGGCACTGCGCAGAGGTGAGCAGGGGTGTGCCCCGCCCTCCCTAACCGCTTACGTCCCGCAGATACCCATATTGTGCTATTGCGACGCGAACCGCCTCGTGTTCACATCGATCTAGAAGTTTAGCGCGGGTTATACCTGCGGGCGGTGCGTGTGCGCGTGCAGCGCCGCCAGTAGGTGCGGCTGCAGCTGCCGCCGCAGCGCCGCCAGCATGCTCTCGTCGGCGCCTTCCGCCGCGGCGCCCGCGCCGGCGCCCGTTGCCGCGCTCGCCTCGCTCGACTCCGCGCATGCGCCACCGCTCCGCCGCTCTAGAACAAGTCAGCTAGTTTAAATCCTGCTAATATTATAAACGCGAAAGTTTTTATGTATGGATATTTGTTACTCTTTCACGTAAAAACTACTGAATGGATTTAGATGAAACTCGGCATGCAGATAGTTTATAACCTGGAATAACACATAGGATATTTTTTATCCCGATATTCCCACGGGAACGTATGGATGGATGTTTGTTACTCTTTCACGTAAAAACTACTGAATGGATTTGGATGAAATTCGGCATACAGATAGTTTATAACCTGGATTAACACATAGGATACTTTTTATCCCGATATTCCAACGGGAACGGGAACCACCGCGGGTGAAACCGCGAGCGGCCGCTTGTCTCAACATAAATTACGAGACTGCAGGTCGGCGTGTTTTGATTTCGTACGGTAACAAGACGTGTCTTTCAGGATTTTATCCTGGTGCGGACTTTATAACAGATTTTCTGATAGCTCTTTGCGATTGCAACTGCAATAAAAAGAAGTATGACAAACAATACCTATCTAAGCAGAAATATCAATATTGCTGGGGTTATGCATAAAATACTAAAGGGCAAAAGAAACTTGCGTTCATGGGCACTGCCGCGTTCCATCAGGCACCGCACTCCTGTGTGTAACATAGGCACAGGCGCTGTACACTCATTAGGGCATACTCCCGGGAAATCCCGATCTCGAAAATACCGGGAAATCCCGAGACTTTTAAACAACTCCGTACCGGGTTTTCGGTACGAATTCCGATTATTTCGATACTTTCGGTACTTCATACGTGCATATCATTTTCTCACTATCTGTCTTTCATTATACGATAAAATCATACAAATAAACTATTTTTTATGTAATAACCAATTCATAAAGAACATATTTAATCGAAATAAATACTGAGAATATTCAAACAATTTTACTTGCATCACACAAACATTTATTTAAACATTGTTAAAAAGTTAGTATTATTTTTAATTTCAGGATGGCAACACCATGACAAAGCCATAGATAGATACATACCAAAGCCGAAACTCTTTTAACAGAAAAGTTGACTAATTAATTAAATATTTATTAATTTACTAATTAGTTAAATAGCAAGCATTTAAACAAGTACCGAAAGTGCCTAATTTCCCGGTAAATAGACCGGGCCAAGTACAGTACCGAAAATCTAGTCCCGGTACTTGAGAGGGAACCGGTACTGCATACTCTAATACTCACTGTTGCGCGAGTGCTTGGCGTCGTTGTGCCGGGGCCGGCGGCGGCGCGTGTGTATCTAATACTCACTGTTGCGCGAGTGCTTGGCGTCGTTGTGCCGGGGCCGGCGGCGGCGCGTGTGTATCTAATACTCACTGTTGCGCGAGTGCTTGGCGTCGTTGTGCCGGGGCCGGCGGCGGCGCGTGTGTATCTAATACTCACTGTTGCGCGAGTGCTTGGCGTCGTTGTGCCGGGGCCGGCGGCGGCGCGTGTGTATCTAATACTCACTGTTGCGCGAGTGCTTGGCGTCGTTGTGCCGGGGCCGGCGGCGGCGCGTGTGTATCTAATACTCACTGTTGCGCGAGTGCTTGGCGTCGTTGTGCCGGGGCCGGCGGCGGCGCGTGTGTATCTAATACTCACTGTTGCGCGAGTGCTTGGCGTCGTTGTGCCGGGGCCGGCGGCGGCGCGTGTGTATCTAATACTCACTGTTGCGCGAGTGCTTGGCGTCGTTGTGCCGGGGCCGGCGGCGGCGCGTGTGTATCTAATACTCACTGTTGCGCGAGTGCTTGGCGTCGTTGTGCCGGGGCCGGCGGCGGCGCGTGTGTATCTAATACTCACTGTTGCGCGAGTGCTTGGCGTCGTTGTGCCGGGGCCGGCGGCGGCGCGTGTGTATCTAATACTCACTGTTGCGCGAGTGCTTGGCGTCGTTGTGCCGGGGCCGGCGGCGGCGCGTGTGTATCTAATACTCACTGTTGCGCGAGTGCTTGGCGTCGTTGTGCCGGGGCCGGCGGCGGCGCGTGTGTATCTAATACTCACTGTTGCGCGAGTGCTTGGCGTCGTTGTGCCGGGGCCGGCGGCGGCGCGTGTGTATCTAATACTCACTGTTGCGCGAGTGCTTGGCGTCGTTGTGCCGGGGCCGGCGGCGGCGCGTGTGTATCTAATACTCACTGTTGCGCGAGTGCTTGGCGTCGTTGTGCCGGGGCCGGCGGCGGCGCGTGTGTATGGTGTCGCGGCGCATGGCGGTGGGCCGCGGCACGCCGTGCAGCTTGTAGTACAGGCCGCACGCGTTGCACACCATCTCGCCGCGCGCGTCGCGCCGCCATATGGTGGTGGTGTGCGTGCCGCAGTTGCTGCACGAGAGCTCTACGCGCGGGGCGGCGCGCGTGCTGCCGCCGCCGCCGGGAGGCGACGTGTCCGTTTGCTCCGGCTGTTGGACATTGTTTATATAGGAAAACCAACAGCTATGTTACAAAGTTATAGATAAAATCAGAAAGCCAATAACAGGTAATCAGACAAAATAGAGTAGCTTAAACTGTGACACAATCTCGCTAGAAACTCAGTCAAATACCCTCAAAAAACAACTGAGCTCATGAGACGCCTTATCGATGCAACACTGGTTACGCTGGTATTAAAAAGGTGAATATCAATTTTATTTCTTCACTTAGGGCTGATTTTTCAATCCTCGGATATAACTTATTCGTCCGATAAAGTATTACGGGATCAATTTAAATTTTCCCCTGTAAAGTAAAAAAATACATGATGTGACGATAACTTTGAAAAATAGTTGAGTAATACTGTAGCGCATAAATTGTTATTTACAATGTATATTTTTAATCATATAAACTTTACTTAGTTCTGTTAAAGTAATTTTTATGAAAATAAAACTTTATTAATAAAATGTTTAAGTTGCGCAGGCAAAGCCGGGGCGTGCAGCTATATCACGAAAAATTATTTCCCGTGGTAGTAGTAGAAGGCGACTGAGGGAACAACCCAGTGGATGGGCAGCAGCATCTTCTGAGATTACCACCGTCATGCTGCGCGCCAACCTGTCTGCCAAGCGTGGCGAATATGGCAACTTTCCCCCCAATGAACGACAGCACTAAACTTCGGCCCCTAGTCGCCGGCGGCCCCGCTCACCCTAGCTACGGCAGCGGCCAAGGCAACGACGGGACAGGGGGTGCTAAGAATCTCCGGCAGAGACCTGGCTACCGCCAACAACGAACTTTGGCCTTGGCAACTTACAACACGCGTACACTGCGGACTGACGAGAAGGTTTGCGAACTGGAGGAACAATTGAGCAAGATACGGTGGGGCATTGAGAGATTATCTGAGGTCCGAACAGAGGGGGAGGACTCGACAATCTTGAAGTCTGGTAACTTGCTCTATTTCCGGGAGGACGAACAACTGTCCCAGGGTAGTGTCGGGTTTATCGTCCACAGCTCTCTCGTGAACAACGTTGTCAAGCCCGGAAGTGTGTCATCGAGGGTAGCGTACCTCATACTCAGAATAACTAAACGGTATTCGTTATACGCTCCGACTACGGCACACCTCGACGATGAGGTGGAGGCTACATATGAGGACATCTCTAGAGCCATACAAGTCTCCAAAACTCATTACACCGTTGTCATGGGAGACTTTAACGCAAAACTCGGCAAGCGAAGAGGCGATGAGCTGAAAGTGGGACGATTTAGAGTAGGAATTCGGAACCACCGCGCACCGGGGTCAACTGCTGGCGGACTTTCTGGAAAGGGAGGGACTCTTAATGATGTACTCCTTTTTTAAGAAAGCTGAACACCGCAAGTGAACCTGGCTAAGTCCCGATGGTGCAACAAAAAATGAGATCGACTTTATCATGTCGACGAGGAAGCAAATATTCAATGTCTCTGTGATCAACGCGTTCAAAACTGGCAGTGATCACCGGTTGGTAAGAGGCACATTGAACATCAATATCAAGCTGGAAAGACGTCGATTGATGAAGTCTACGCTCCGTCATGCACCCATCCAAATTCAATACCCCGAAAGCTTTCAGCTCGAACTGCAAAATCGCTTCGAATGCCTGGAGGATTGCGCAGACGTAGAAAATTACAACAACAGGTTTGTAAAAACTGTCCATGCGGTTGGGTCTAAGGGTGTTACCAGACCAATCGATCGATCGTCGATCGATGGTAGAATGGATTAGTCGACGTTGATCGATAGTTTCTACCATACCTATCGATCGATCGTCGAACGACAACATCGATCGATGGTAGAATGGATAAGTCGACGTCGATCGATAGTTTCTACCAGACCAATCGATCGATGGTGGATCGACAATCGACCGGTAGTATGGATTAGTCGGATTAGTCGACGTCGATCGAGCTGTTTGATTAGACACGCCGGGACCAACACTTTTTTAAATTTATTTCGTGACCACAGACGTATTATACGTCTGTGATCGTGACCAGTGATGTACCGTTCCCGGTAATATTGCCGACGACTGGAAATATTGCTGGTAACGTTCCCGGCAATGTTCCCAAAGTGGGAATTTACTGGGAGTTTTGGTTAAATATCCAGAAATTTAAAAATATTTATGTTGAACTAACTTTAGTTTACAACAGTCTATATAATTGAAATAAAAGCTAACAATAAAGTATCATAATAACGAAAACTTCCAATGTTCCGGTAATGTTCCCGGCAATATTCCCGACAATTTAAAAACGGTCGCGTCTTGATTCTTCTGGATGCGACCAGATGCGATTATCAACATTCGACGAACAATAACTTTTTCACATGGCCAGGCTAGAATCACATGGTAGGGATATGCGTGCGTGGCAGTGGCAGGCAATCATGACGGCGTGGCTTTTACTATTTTGCATTGCCTACCCTCCATTGTTTTCTGTGTGATTGTGAATGTTTTCGCAAAGTACTTAGCTAAGCAAACTTTGTAGTGTACTGTAATTCAGTCATTCTGTCATTATTTGTATATTTTTTTCTTCTCTCTCCTATAACGGCAACGGGATATGATATCTTGCAGCCACTCTTACTTCTATTTTTATGTATATTTTAAATATCTATATTAGCACTTATTTAAGTACATTAGCATTTATTTCGTAATATTTATTACCATCTTACGTAGACAGAGACATGTCTACGTCACCTCACGTCCAGGGAGCTGTCTGAAAACTAGCGCTTCTGTGGGTTTCTGCGCAATGCCACAAAAGCATCGCTGAGGCAGCTACCCTTTTGGCCTTGCACAGCTAAATTATTTTAAAGTTTTGTTTGTAATTTAGTTAGGTATCTGTTTTACGTTCCTGTCTAATTTTCGTCCTTGTGTTATTTTTTGAGATTATTTTTTTTGTGTGTTCTATTTTTGTATGTGTGTACTTGTCCAGTCAATAAATGTTTCTTATTCTTTCTTATTCTTAATCTTATTCTGCGTTTGCGTCTCCGTAATAATAGTACGAGCAACATCGAACTGGCGAAGAACATCGAGTCCTCTTCTGAATACATTTCGAAAGAAACTGATGGAATATAACCCCGGCGGTTAATCGATCAACGTCGACTGACCGTCGATCGATTGGTGAGACGAACGGTATCAGTCGTTCAATTAAAGCTACTATCCCCATCGATCAACGTCGAGCGACCGTCGTCGATCGATTGGTTAGTCAAACGGTATCCGTCTAACCATTAAAGCTACCAGAAAAGTCGATCAACTTCGATCGACGATCGATCGATTGGTCTGGTAACACCCTAAGTTCTTTAAACCCCACCGTACAAGAGGACCCAAAAAGCTCTCGGACCATACTTTCAAACTGATGTAAAAGCGGCGCGTGATGGTTCTGCGTTCTTCGGATTATTCGTCTCAGCTTAGGCGGCTCAATAGGCAGATCTCGAAGTCTTTGACTCGCGACACTCGCCGATTTAATACCGACCGTATTAAAGAGGCTATCGAGTGAAACACAGGTTCAAAAGTTCGCAGGAGTTTTGGGTATTGGGCAGAACCAACTGACAACGCTGAAAAGCGATGACGGCAGAACTGTCCGTCCAGGTCCGAAGTTATGGGAGAGGTCAAGAATTTCTATGGACAACTATACACATCAACGCGGCTACCTGTACAAAGCTTAGCTACAGACCCTAGAGCTAAGCTAACCCGACACTACACCGAAGATATCCCGGACATCAGCCTGTACGAGATTGGTATGGCTCTCAAGCAGCTAAAGAACAGCAAGGAATCGGGTGCTGACGGAATTACGGCTGAGCTTCTGAAAGCAGGCGGAAGACCGGTACTAGTACGTAGTACGTACAGCTCTTCAGAAACTATTTAATTCCGTCGTACTCGGAGGTAGAACGCCAGAAGCATGGCATGAAAGTGTGGTTGTGTCGTTTTTTAACCTTTTAAACGCCACGGACGGCTATGGCCGACAAATGAAAACGTGCCCAACACGCCACCGTCGTGTATAGCCGACAAGGAAACGACATTTTTAAATACAAAATAAAATATACTAAATCATCTTTTCTGTTTCTTTTTTTTATTTTTTAAAAGTAAGTACATTAATGATATATTGTAAAATGGCACGAAGATATATCCACTAGTTACATTTCACTAGGAAAAATAAACATTAATTATTGCTAATCGAAAACCTTAACAGTCGGCAAGATACGACAGCTAGTGATAGTGATGCGAAGCTGGGACGGGTATATCGATTTACCATTGCATATCCCTATTTGTTGTAGGTAGGTATTTATTTTTCAATTTACTGTGCTTGGCGCTGAGGACACGACAACTGATATGAAGTTTGGCGGTTAAATAGGCTGTTTCGTAAAAGTGCTTAACTTTTAATTATCATTTTCAAAAATGTATGTCTGCGTAACTACATATTTTACGAGGTTAATCTTTTTTAATATCAATAGCTTATCAGTCTCAGATTATAGGCATATGCATAACTCCTTATCGACCATAGAGTACGTTTGCGTGTGGATTGTCACATATTGTCTTTAATTGGGGAATTACCGCACCGTTTGCAGCTGTTGAGCAACACAGTTGACGAACTTCAGTCTATTCAGTGATTCCGCCTTTCTCTTGCGTATGTTTCGTTATTTCTCTCTTTCGTTCAAAAGTTTTAGTTTGAAGAAAATCAACTAAAGCTAAGTAATTAATTAAGATATTAAAATACTCTAATAGACAACCTTTTCCTTACCTTGTTGTTTTTAATTTTTAGTTTCCTTGAAATGTTACATCCCTAGCTCGCACGCGAGAAAGTTGTCAAAGGTCGTGCCAGCCACGCCAGAGTCGGGTTTTTCCGTCAGCGGATGACGTCACGAACGAGATTAGTGATGTACCTTATTATTATCTGATTTATTCGTTTGTTAGTTCTAATGTCTACTTTTACTTTGTTTAGAATTTTGTGACTGCTGTTAAAAGATACGAAATAGTGTCAAATAAAAGAATGATATAACGAGTAATATTTTATTTCAACAATATGTGACGAATAACAATGATTAAATTGGTTATTGACAACTTATCGATAAGGTGTCGGCATTCCTATTTTATTTGTAGGTATTTGCTCTGAATTTGTGGCTTGGCGTGGAAGGGGCGCCGATGCGTTTGCTCTCAGGCATTAAGAAGGGCAACAACACCATACTGAGGAACTACAGACCCATATTACTTCTAAGTCACGTTTATAAACTGTTCTCGAGAGTTATAACTAATCGTCTCGCACGCAGGTTTGATGACTTCCAGCTAATGGAACAAGCCGGATTCCGAAAAGGCTACAGCACCATAAACCACATACAATACGCTGCGGCAGGTTATACAGAAGACCGAAGAGTGTAACCGGCCACTTTGCTTAGCGTTTGTGGACTATGAGAAAGCCTTTGATTCGATCTAAACATGGGCCGCGCTACAGTCTCTCCAGCGGTGCCAAATTGACTACCGGTACATCGAAGTGTTGAAGTATTTGTACGAAAACTAAATTATGACAGTTCGCCTTCAGGACCAGAGCTCGAGGCCGGTCCGACTGCAGTGTGGAGTGCGACAAGAAGTCGCCATATCTCCGAAGCTCTTCACTGCTACACTGGAGGACGTGAGAAGCTTCTGAACTAGAGAGGGCTCGGCATCAATATTAACGGCGTGTACATCAGTCACCTCACCTTCGATTTGCCGACGATAGGGTCTCAGCCATGACTACTGAATCATGGCTGAGACCCTGGAGGACCTCGGCACAATGCTCGGTGATCTCAACAGAGTCTCTCAACAAGTGGGCCTTAAAATGAACATGGAAAAGACGAAAATCATGTCTAACCAACGTGTCGTACCTCTGAAGGTTGGAGACTGCTCTTGAAGTTGTTGACGAATATGTATATCTGAGACAAACGGTCCAGTTAGGTAGGTCCAATTTTAAGAAAGAGGTCAATCGGCGAATCCAACGCGGCTGGGCATCGTTCGGTAGCTACGAAATATCTTCTCGTCCAAAATACCACAGTGTCTCAAGACGAAAGTCTTCGACCAGTGTGTGTACCGAAATGTGGTCGCTCACTATGGGCCTAATAGACAGGCTCAAAGTCACGCAAATAGCAATGGAGAGGGCTATGCTCGGGGTTTCCCGACGTGGTCGAATCAGAAATAAGGAGATTCGTAGAAGAACTAAAGTAACCGACATAGCCCAAACAGTCGCCAAGCTCAAGTGGCAATGGGCAGGGCACATCGCCCGTAGAACCGATGGCCGTTGGGGCAGAACGGTTCTCGAGTGGCGTCCGCGCACCGGAAGACGCAGTATGAGCAGGCCTCCAACAAAGTGGATTCGACGTTCTGGTGAAGGTCGCGAGTAGCCGCTGGATGCGAGCAATATTGATGCGAGCAGCACAAGACCAGTCGTGGTGGAGATCCTTGGGGAAGGAATTTGTCCAGCAGTGGACGTCCTCTAGCATGATGATGATGATAAAATATACGTGTTCTGCCTATAGTTGAAAGAAGATGGGGGCAAATACATAAGTGGGCTAAACCTAAGAAGCTTTGTGGGTGCTCTGAGAGCGATTTGAGACAGAAGATCAGGACAGCAGATGGAACCCGAAGCGGTTTTCAATAGAGACATAATATCAGCAATTTCACGGCGATTTTCTAAAGGAAGTAGATGATGTTTTTGCAAAAACTAGGGTAGGTATTGCGCAGAGTTGTACCGATCTTTGAGACGAAAACGGAGATACTTTATTATTATAATCTTTATTGCACAGAAATACAGTAACAAAAAAGACAAAAGAGACATTGTATGCAAAGGTGGACTTCTCTCTAAAAGACATCTGTTCCCGTCAACCCAGATAGTGTGCGAGATAAATGTAATTGTCCCTTATTCATAGTGAAACGTTAAAAAAAGTTACTATTTCAAATTAAAAGGGTAGTAATTTCTCACATTGTCGACGATGCGGCCATGGCGCGCGCGGGTGAACTCAACAAAAAGTGTCTTCGTTTGCGCAGCGCCTTATTTGTTTAAATAGGATGACCATACAAGTGAAGAGTGCATGAATAACTTAGAACTACATACATATAGGTAAATATAGGGTAAAAAAGGAATAATTAAATATTATACGTAAAATTAATGAATGTTTTCTTTTTTAAACACAAATTTATGCCCGCCGTTTAAATCCTCTATTTTTAGATGCGTGCGCTCACTCTCGCGGGCAAAGCGACGGCGCACCGTCATTGGTGCAAAAGGTGAATAATAGCGGTCACGCATATGCGCTTTGATAACGAGGCGGCCGCGCGCTAGGTGACAATAATTTTAATTTTCATAAGAAAGAGTTGAGACAAAAATGTAAAAAAACATTTAGTTGTAGGTACTGCTGCTATAGGACCACATGAAAAGAATTGGCGGGGGGTCCAAAATTAACCCTGTATAATCACGACTATTATCCTCGAAGGCTTAGTCAAAGACTAGGCAATGAGGACAGCAAAAGCAGTCCTCTACCATAGTCAACTTTTCAACAAATAGCGACTGCACATGTGCTCAGCGTGACAGGTGGTGAGCCCATGGCCGCTCTATGCTGTTGGTTGGATGTATGTGCAGTATTTAGTCCGTTAGTTGCCTTTTACGACCCCCAAGATTCTTTCACTCCTACCCGATACGTTAACTTATAAGTATATGCATGGACTTCTTGGCTGGAAAGAAGCGTTATGTCTGCAGTTTTGTATTATTTTCTATAATTTATGTTTTGTCGAATATTAATGTGAAATAATGGTGGATTATTTACTGTTAAGTATTCGTGAACGTGCATGAGTGTTAGCAAATAAAACAAAACAGTGCAACATCCCTTTTCAAATTCTCTCAAAAAGTCCGTGTGAGACCTCAATAAAGTCCCACAGCTTTATTGAGTCTCGAGGGGTTTGGGGGAAAATCATTTACTCATTATCATCCACTTAATGTAAAGAAAATAATAATTACTATTAAAAACTTGACACTGGCTAAATGTGCTGATCGCAC
Source organism: Scoparia ambigualis (assembly GCA_963921215.1). Lineage (NCBI taxonomy): Eukaryota > Metazoa > Arthropoda > Insecta > Lepidoptera > Crambidae > Scoparia > Scoparia ambigualis. The sequence goes on from OY992509.1 coordinate 25,826,789, forward strand.
GAAGCCATTATTTAAGAAAAAAAAGAACTATATGCATGGTAAAACAGAAAAAAAGAAACACGCTAAATACAAGTGAACTCTCAAGGTAGACGTCCATTAGCGGCGGATCGGTACGGGCCGCATCGCATACGTAACACTGCTATCGCGCTGCGGCCCGCCCCGCCCCGACCCGCCGCTAGTGGACGCTATTTCATAATAAATACAGGCAGGCGGATTTTTGAGTTGCGGCCGGGGCGCGGCAGCGCGCGCGCGGGGAAGCTCTTTTGCGGGCCTCATTGCCTGTAAGCCTAGCATGCGCAAGACGACAAAATTGTCTCGACTCGTTTTCTCATGTTATGTCTATAGTCGATAATGTCAAAAATAGACAATAGTAGTTTCTGCTTGTCTTTGTTATTTTTGTCTACTAACCCTAACATGCAACATAATTTTAGCGAGCTTTGACAACTGTAACCGAGATAGTTTGTCGTTCCCGCCATCGAAGGAAGAGAGAATATCGTCCACGACATATCTCGTGTTGCGCATGCTAGGCCCGCTGGTCTCTGACTAACCCTTCGGGGATAATAGTCGTGGATATTATGTAGAATAGAATAGAATAGAATTTCTTTATTTCTTGTATGTATGTAACATTATTTCCTGGGTTGAAAATGATGACGATGACTCCGTAAACAAATAGAAAAAATTTAAAACATTAAATAATACATAGTAATATATTTTACCATTCGTCGTCCTTCCTTCTTACACCACAACATTTATTAAAAACGTCATATTTTGTCAAATCTTACAAATGAGACCTTCAGTACACACATTAGGTAATAAAATAAGCTAAGCCTCACATTGTCGCCGGCCGGCTGCGGCCAGGGCGCGGCGGCGGGCGCGTCCGCCAGCGCGGGCGGCTGCGCGCGCGCGGGGAAGCTCTGTTTCCTGCGCGCCGTGCCCGCTGAGTTGTTGCCGCGACCACAGTTCTGCCACTCGCCGTTCTGGGACAAGCGAAATAGTACATTGTTACACTACGGGTGAAAGTAGCTTATTTAGTCCCGAGACGGGGTTTGGACGACGACGCCTACGAATAATTCGAGGGACTAAAAAGTTTTTTACCCGAGGCTAACACTGTGCTTTTCATTACGAGTACAAGGAAAGTAAAAATAAAAACATGAATTAGCTAAAGAAAAAATGGGTGAATTTTATTTTACATAAATCAACAACTTTTTTGAGATATTTATTTAAAGTTTATGGAAAAATTAGTAATCATTTTAATCTAAGGCTCGACCGAGACGGGTTTTTTATTCTCGACCGAGACCGAGAACTAGAATAAAATAAAATCTCGACCGAGACTGAGACTAAACAAATCGTGAAAAAAAATTAAATGCTGTTATGTAACTGTTCTATCCTTTGGCAAGGAGCATCAAAACAAGGAGATCGCGAAGAGAATACAACTGGGATGGCCCGCGTTCGGCAAATTGGACGACATTCTTAAGTCCGCTGAAATACCACAGTGTCTGAAGACCCGCCTATATAACCAGTGTGTTCTGCCTACCATGACTTACGGTGCCGAGACGTGGACGTTCACACAGGAGGCTGTGTACAGGATAAGTATCGTGCTTATTCCACGGTGGGGAGCGCTCTCTTTATTTTGGACTGCATCGGCTGCTTACCATCAGGCAGGATGCAGTCACTATGACGTGTCATTATAAAAAAAAAAAAAGAGTTGCACAGAGAGCCATGGAGCGTGCCATGCTTGGCATCAAGCGTATGGACCGTGTTCCCAACATCGAGATTCGAAGTCGAACAAAGGTCAAAGATGTTGGGAATCTTATAACGGAACTAAAATGGAGCTGAGCAGGACACCTGGCAAGGCAAGGTGATGACAGGTGGAGTAAGGCGCTAACTGCATGGCGCCAAAGAACTGGACATAGAAACGTCGGTCGTCCTGCGGCAAGATGGGCAGACGATGTGGCGAACATCACGGGCAAGACCTGGATGAGATTGGCACGGGACCGTCAACAGTGGCACATACGAAGAGAGGCCTATACCCAGCAGTGGGTGAAGTTAGGCTGTGGATGATGATGATGATGATGATGTTTCAAAAATTAAAGTTGAATAACATTCTATCGTAGCTTATAAAAGCATGTTTTCGGCATTTTCACCTTTCAAAGAGTGTTTGCCTCTCATTGTACAGCTTTCCAGTTTTGCTAAAGAGTTGTTCACTTGCTACACTAGTACGCGGCGCTGATAAAACTTATTGCTGAAGACCTAAGCACCTTATGAGGTGACGAAAACCAATACTCAACAATATAAAAGATTGCAGTCTTAGCTCTATAAAAAAGATTTATAGCGCTATTTTAATTACAGAACTTGAACTGTTTTCGTCATTGCTCATTGGCTCGTCTTCCAACTCTATGGAATCATGTGCTGCCCATGAGTTAGATTGCTCTGTTGCAACCATCTTTGAAGAGTTTTCTGACAATTTTAATCCCATTCCGTAGAAAGTTACAGTCTCGGTCATGGCCGAGAAACTCGGTGATTTTTGGCCGAGAAACACGGCGATTTTTAGCCGAGAACCAAGACAGATTTCTCGGTCAGATTTATAGCCGAGAATGCCGAGACCGAGAACGAGATCTCGGTCGAGCCCTTTTTGAATCTATGGACAACACAGACAACGCCCACACAGTCCACGCTTCACCAAGAAACAACTGGACAGTCTGCACATGTGCCTTTAGCCCGTTAGTCGCTTAATTACGACACCTAAGGGAAGAGATAAGTTGTTAGTATTATTTTAATAATAAGTCACAATTACACATGACAGTACCTGTGAGAAAAACGATTCTCCCTAGGACTTAAAAGTATTACTTTCAACCCGCTCCTCAGGCAATTTTAGATCTGTTCCGAGTATGAGGAATGAAAAATCTATTTTCGTACCACTTGCTCAAAAAAGTGACATTCTATGCCACAAAAAGCGAACATAACATTAGTCATTTTTAATCTGTTAAAAACAGGGAAAGAAAATTGTACTGAATTTCATTCATCCTCTAGGGGGAGAATGTGATTTAAATTTGGAATACTTACCGAAATTTATACTGAACTACATCTGTGTTTACACCATTGAGTTTGTATATAAAGCATTATACATCTTTTTGAAAAAGTAAATAAATCAAATAAAAATTTTTTTTTTTTTTAAAATACAAAAAAAAATTACAAATCAACTCATCAACAATAAATGTACCAAACTAAAATGTAACTCTCTCTATCAATAATTGGACCAATGTTTCGAATGTTAACTTATCTCATATTATTGTTGTGTAAATTTTTTCGCAAATGGTTCGAAAAGTATTTTCCTCGGTGATAAAGCTGTCTTAATCTTGGGTGAACTTAAATCCCTCGCTACACTCAGGACTCGTCTTAAATCCCTCGCTTCGCTCGTGATTTAAGTTTTTAACACCCTCGCTACGCTCGGGAGTAAACCTCGAGTCCTTCGTTACGCTCGCGATTTAAATCGTCACCCGCGACAGAAGACACTGCTTTATCCCCTTGGTTAATAATCTACTATTAATGTTCATCATCATCAGCATCAGCAGCCTATAAGCCCAGCCCATAAACCTGATGAAGAGTGTCCTGAGTGGGTTAGCTTGATTGTATATAGTAAAGTGCAAGTTATTAATAAGTAGTTATAAGGCGGTTAACGGCCATCATAATTGCCCATAAGATGTTTGTCTGAACACTGCACAAACTTTGTGCAACAGCAGTCTGCACACACTTGATGGTATTCTCGATGAAAATGTAGCTTTCTTTTTTTTCGAAATTTTTATATATTTCCCACTTGCAAGGCGCAGATAGATACAATATAAACTTAAAAGTTAGCCCCTAAAAACAAAACTCTCAGTTAACGCTCTATCTTTTAGTGAAAACCGCGTAAAAATCCATTGCGTGGTTTAGGAGAATAGTACGGTGCCATAGACAGAGGAAAACGGCGGCTTTAATTTATAATATGTAATGATCTAGCGAATGCTAAATCATGCATGTCAGATAAATATAAATAGTAGGCACACAGACAAACAATACACAAAACGATATTTGTAGCGAATGGAGTAATGTTCCATGTTACATAAACTTATTTGTCATGTCTTGATCAAAACAGATCTAAAAAGTATATGGTCTAACACGTCACAATGGCTAACGTCAAGTAAATAATATTATGTAAAACAAAATAGCATCGCGCTCGACCTCGAGAAAAACCGTACTATTTGTCACAAAGGGGGCATTAACATAACAACAAACTAAACAATCTAGTTTATTATCTTGTTTCAGTCTAACAGGAAAGTAGATCTAACTCAATTGAACCTCGTATTTCATAGGATGTAAACGCTTGATTAAAGAAGCCGGTGAAAAATATTACATTTTTTTATTGTGTACTGTAAATTTTATTCCGCGTCGATCGATCAAACGCTTCACTAATGAACTTGCGATTGCGACGTTGTTCCAAGGAAAAACACAGTGACGAAATTAACTATGCACATTATCATCGATATCCTTCAAGTTTGATAGTAAATTGCGTAAGTAAATTAAAGTTAACAACGGGAAAATGTATTTTATTAATATTTTCATTAATTACTTCTTTCTCTTAACATAATATGAATGTAAATAAATCTTCACCAGATCCATAATAATAAAATTAACTTGTTCTATGTTATCGGTTTTCATTCACAATCAAAACATTTTAAGCATGCTTCAGGCTGACTTTGATTTTCTCATTAAAAAAACATCTGATAAAGCCTAACCAAGTGAAAATGCCACAATTATTACATTAAAAAACAACACATTTACAAAGTGGCAGTATAGTAGGTACTTACTTACATAAAACTAATATTTTTTATCGGAAAAATAGAAAATCGTTTACTTAAACCGCATTCTTTAAATTCAATATACATTTTTTACCTTACATAGATCCTAACTTCATGTAATAAGGTTGTGATTCGTGTAATTTGGGTACCAATTTAGCAGCGCAGCATATTGGGTGTTTTTCTCACACACAAGGAACTCGATTTTGCACTTCAGGAACAAGATTAGAAATCTCTCGCAACAATCTACTAGCTAAAATTGTTTGCATCATCCCAACGCAAGAAAACAGCGCGGTAGTTGGCACTCTTGTAAGTGAGATGAGCTGGAAGTATACTAATTATAATTATGGCCAACTGCAACGGCGAAAAGAGTGGAAGGAAATAAGGCCTTTGCACTTGATAAAAGAAAAGACGCTGATACATACATACATACGGCTCGGTGGTAGAGTGGTCAACGCTCGGCTCGATATCTGGACAGTCCTGATACACTTCTTTTGCTTCACTTTCTCTCTCAAATAATTCTTCATACATTCTTGTTGGTTTAGGATACCTTTGACGTTACCTTTCACATCGTCGATCAATACGTTCAAGTACAGTCGAAGAAGTTCCCAGTCGACCACTTTTCGGCGATATTAGCTTGCACATAGGGTAGCCATCTATCCGGATTAGTCCGGACATGTCCGGACTTTTAAACTCTAGTCCGAACTTGGTCCGTATTTTGGAATATGAATAACAAAACTACATTTTAAGTAATATCAAATAAGTATCTTTATAAACTTCTCAATTTAAAAACAAAATATAAAAAGTGAGTAGGTAATGTTTCCATTTTGTGACTAAAAAGTTATCGAAATGTCAGGCTTTTTGTCAGACTTTTCAAATTCCTAAATGGTAACCCTACTTGCACACTTGACTGTCTACGCTGACTTCTTGGCGGGAAAGTGAAGCGTCATGTCTGTAGTTTTGTCTTATTTTTTAAAATTTGTGTTTTGTCGAATATTAATGTGAAATAATGGTGGATTATTAACCGTTAAGTGTTCGTGAACGTGCATGAGTGTTGGCAAATAAAACAAAACAGTGCAACATTACTTTTCAAATTCTTTCAAGAAGTCCGTGTGAGATTCAGTAAAGTCTTTACTGGAACTCAAGGGATTTGGGGGGAATATCATTTAGCTTATTATCATCACTCATTATCATCTTTTAAGCATAAAATGAACTCTATTATTTTGTCTGAAGGACTAGTATCCATGGTCACAAAACAAATTATCAAAAAAAACTATCTACGCGCACGCTACTGTACGTACGCACGGTCGGAATGGGGCGCAAGCGATTATCGCCGAAAAGCGGTCTACCGGGAACTTCTTCAAATGTTCTTTTGCCGAGTGAGGTCTGACTGAAATAGACTGGTACAATATAACTTACCGGTGAGACAGCGCCGCCATTGACGGGCTGTTGCAGCGTCGCAGTCAGCGGCGAGGTGGTGGCTCTTAGCGGGGACACTGTCATTCCTAAATGCTTGCTGTTGATTAACCGCTTTAGCAGCTGCGTCGCTTCGCCGCCACGACCTACCAATACAAAAGAATTTTATATTTCATGAAATCGTGTAGTCATTGCAATTGCAAATAGGCCCTGTGATGGGAGGGAAACGTCAAAACAAAAAAAAAGATAACGATCAAATTGAGAACCTCCTTTTTTGAAGTCAGTTAAAATAATATGTAAAAGTAAATCCATGTAAGGTGATTTATTTATACACATATCTGCAAATTAAGACATACATACATACATGGATAAACTACTATTATGCCCAAAGGGTTACTCAGAGACTAGGCATTGAGGACCGCAGAAGCAGTCCACTGCAAGAGTTTTAAAGACTCATAGGTGTGTGTTAAAGGCTCCTAAAGTCAAGACAAATTTAAATAAATGTCTATTTTAAAACATGGTCAGTGTTTAAGGAAACGATTTGAGTCATTGCTATATGAAATGTACGACCACACATTGTAATAAAAAAATAAATAACTGTTCTGTACTGATTATTTTGTTGCAGTTTCATATCCTATCTACTTCTAATTTTAGCACAATGGATTAAAATTATTTGTTTGTTACACACACAAATGTTAGAGTGAAACAAATAACTTCAATTGTTTTTTTTCTAATCTGATTGATTATATAATTACAATTTTATACTTAGAAGACAGACTTCGTAATAAACGAGTGCACACAGACATAAAATAAATTGAAATTATGATTTTAAAACGTATGTACATACGTTTTTTGTTTTTTTTGTTGTTTTGTATTGCGCTGTGTGTGCAACGCAATAAATTCTTAAATGACAAATCGCTATGGTTTGCTATCCCATAACTAAGAAAGAGATACTTGTATAGTTTATAATTTACGGACTAAAAAAAATTAAATCGTACCGTTTTGTCTGTGTAAAGCTTGCCAGAGTGATTCCTTGTCGTTTTCATTTTCGTGCGGAGGCTGCGGCGATGACTGTGTTGAGCGTGCTGATTGGGTTTCTTCAGGGTCGTCCTATAACGGGCAAACATAAACACGTTATTTAAATCGTATGCTGTAAAATTTACGGCATAGGAAGGGTTAATTGTTTATTGCAAATTTTTATTGCGACGAGTCGGGCTCGGAACAGTGACATGCAAAAAATATATAAGTAATTTCAGCAGTATGTGCCTTTTAAGGCAAGTTTTCATTGAAATGAAACACTTTTTTACGGATTAACTCGCATTTAATTTACTGTTTACATAGTTTTTATATTATCCTGACGTTTCTAACACTTTACAGGGTCCGTGGTCACAAGGAGACAGAGGTGTTGGTCGTCTCATTGTTAGAAGTTATTTGCCTACCTAAATTAAACGCGAGTTAATCCGTAAAAAAGTGTTTTATTTCAATGTGTAGTACTCGCTTAAACCTCAGAAAACAAGTTTTCATTTTTTCTGTAATCATTCTGAAACTTGAACCCCACCAACCCGCAATTGGGCCAGCGTGGTGGGTTATCCCCACGTGCTTATTGTTCACGTAGGAGGACTGTGCCCAGCAATGGGACGTTTATAGGCTGATGATGAAGATGATGATTCTGAAGCTTGACATTTTATTCTACAAACGGAATTTGAATAAAACCATTTCATTTAATTGTACTGGTTGTCTGGATGAAATCCCTTAGAGATAAGATAGAGCGATAAGACCGCCAAATTGTGACTGTATTTTAATCGTTTTATTGTAATCGTTTTTATTTTTATTTTTAATTGCTAGAAGAAATCGCTTAGAGATGTCAATAAACGTTTTTCAATTTTTCAATAAGATAGAGCGATAAGACCGCCAAATTGTGACTGTATTTTAATCGTTTTATTGTAATCGTTTTTATTTTTACTTTTAATTGCTAATTATTGTTTTTATTAAGTTCTATGTAGATCTTTGTGGTGTTGCTATTAAAGTGTTGTCTATCTGTCTATCTCTATCTTATTAAAATAAATTCTAAATATAATAGGTAGATAATTACCATAAAAAATATACTAATAATCATCAATGTATAATAGTTATTGTGTCTAAATTGTGTCAGACTACATCTTACTAAGATACTCTATAATTGATATACCTGCGACATCTGGGAGATATCCATTTGTAACCTATCTGGGTCTGAACCACTACTGCTTTGACTGCATTCCTCGTAAACCGACGAATTGTCCTTAGACGTTTTCGTCTTGCCGGACGATCTACCGAAAACGGTATGTTTATATTCATCCGTATAATTTGACGATTTGTTATGAGTTAAAGTATTTTGGAAGTATGAATTTGTATCTCGGTCGGAGTTCTCGATTTGATCGGAAGGCTCGTTTTTGACTGATCCATATAATGAGAGATCCATTTCTTTGTTGTCATGTTCGTCATTATTACTACTAGGACTCGGGGCGTTTTGTGACACGTTGTACATATTATACTGGTCTTCTTGGTACTCGTGTGAGTATTTGACATCGCTTGAGTTAAGTGAGTGCGTTCTGTCTATGACACTAGTGTAGTTCGGCGTGAACTGTTGAGATTCTTCGTTCTCCCGCTGCGCGACCGCCACCGCCTTGGTGATGATGTCGATCACTGCGTTGCAGTGCATCACCTCTCTCGCTCTTTCTGGAGGCGGTATGCTCGGCACACTCTTGAACGTTATGTGTGGCTCGTCGTCTGGTTTCACGACGTATTTCGAGGTGTCGTTGTGTTTGATTGATAGCAATGCGACCGCCGCTTGCCGGCTCTCAGAATATTTCATCTCCTCAGTGGAATCCGGTGAGCCCATCTCTTCATAATTAAGTTTGCTTTGATGCTCATATTGATGTTGGTGATTTAGTGGCTTTATAATATCTTCTAATTTTGCCGCCGTTACGTTGAGGATGTCCTGAAAACAAAAGATATTTGTGAATGTTTGAAGAACAAACGCAACCGCGTTAGATGCACGATAACGAAGACGCCAGCCAATGAGGCGTTAGCTCATTTCTTGCCACTCGTGATATCGGTAGCTCCTAGTTGATAAGATAAAAGCATTCAGGTTCTATCATATTATGCAGTATCTTTTTTATTTTAAAGAAAAATGTACTTTCCACCTGTGCGCGATGTGAGTGACCGAGATAGGATGAAGCTCAGTGAAAGTTATGTTGTTTTTACCATCGCATTAGTAAATTATGTTTTTTGTTGTAGGTGTTAGTGATAGTATACGTGTTAATATCGACGAGTTACGCACATGAGCTCGAAGCGACAAGAAATTGTGATATTTCCAAGCATGATGACAATCTTACATTGAACTGTTCCAGAAGAAACTTTAACTATATTCCACAATGGCCTTTGGAAATAAGTCAAATAGAGAAAGGTAAGCAACAAAATATTATGTGATTGCTGGTTTTATCAGTACCCATAGTAAATATTCCTAAGTAGGTACGTAAGCAATGATATATGAAACAAACAAATATTATTCAAAGACGTTACGATGTGTCATCGTTGGGATTGGAAGAAGATTACTTTAAACAAAGTTGTAAATAAAGCGAAGTGATTTGATTAATACTGCAAGAGCACTGAATATTATAAGAAACGAATTTATCTAACTCATCATTGGCCTATATTTAGGTACAGACGCCAGCAGGTCAACCTACGACATGTCAATTACGTCATTAAATTTTGTACTTTAACATTTGGGAATAAGGATCAATATCTATTACAGAAATACGACAGTTTTTGATATGCAGGCGTGTGTACCACAACATGCACTCCAAATCCGTAATCAGTCGCGCGGGGATGTACTTGCTTTATAACGTTATGACGTTATCAATAATATTGTTTGCATAATTGTGAATATATGGTCGCGAATTTTATTATTATAAATACTGGCCACACACAGAGTAGGCAACGGCAAATTTATTTTAAATTAGAGTGTTGCAAGCGTTCTCTATATTTCGCTAAACGCTTACTATCGAGCGAACCGTATATATGCTTGTTTACCGACTTAATATAATAACAATATTAGAACAATGATAAGCGATTTCAAGAATAAAGTCCATATAGTAGAGACGTCACGTAATATGAACAAAAAATCTAAGCAGGTTATGGTAATTCACTTACTACTTTTCCGTCGAATAGAAATAGCGAGATAGTTTAGTTAACATTTTGACAATTCTCTACAAATTCCAAATGTACAAAGATGTGCAATGCCCTCATACTAATGGTAGTAGCGTTCATCTAATAAAAACCAATCTGAGGTCTCATTAAAGAAAATTACAGAGTATGAATTTATCAACCAGTACATTTGTGGTTTTTCTAGAACCTACAGTTTAGCTTGGAGCTTTCTCTAAACTGATTAATTTCTATGTATAGTGACAGAAAAATCAGATGGAAGTCGGTTATGAAGAAGGGATTAAACGCGTATAATTAAAAGACTGATGAATATTATAAGTGTTGATGGTTGGAGTGTGTAAAGGATGATATGAATGAAAAAGAATGACTGCTCTGGAGACGGTTGATTGGGGAGAACGGAAGAAAAAAACTGCATGCGCTGGACCCCAAGTAAAATGGGACATGGGGCCATACTGTCACTCGTAGAGCATTACTTTATACACTTTTAAACTTTCGAGTTGCATCCGGTCGTAGTCCGCCCGTGACCACGATCGGTGCAACTCGGTCGAAACGTCGGGTATAAAAAGGTATGCGTAGTATGCCTATAATATGTAGTTAGCGTTGATTCCCGTTTAAATGAGTTTTACTTTAATCTTACTATCCTAAATTCGTATGGAAATTTGCATAGTACCTCAAACCCCAAGCGGTCGCATGAGACCGCACTTACAAACACACTTGACTTTGTACCGTGTTTTCATAGACTAACTGACTACTTTAGTATAAACAAGTTTGGTTATTTCAGTTCTGTGGTACATCTTATGTATTGTTACCGCAAAATATCGCATAGTCTATGCTCGATTCTCTCAAATTTGACGTTGACAGTTGCGCCAAAAAAAGTGTCAAAAAAAATCCAAGACTGAGGGGAGTACTTAATACTGCTCTAAGAGTTGATGGTAAGACCCCAGGGCAGGATGATGACGATTAACTTCTAAGTATGTTCCGTTCCAGATGGGCACGTCCTGATAACCTTCTTCAACAACAGCATCGCAAACGTGACGCTGCTGCCGCGCGTGCCCGGCGGGCGCATCGCCATCAGCTTCAAGCACAACAGGATCGTCGAGATTGAGAAGGATGCCTTCCAGAACTTGGAGCGACTTGTCTATTTGGACCTTAGCAAGAATAGGATTACAGGTATCATTTGTTGTTGGCAATACGAACCATTAACCGTAGGTAATCTCTAAGTTTTGTCCGCACTAGAGGTGCGACCAATATTTCAGGGGGGGAGCACAACACAACCCACCGCCAACGGAACAGAAGAAATAAAAGTAAAGTTTGAAACTTAATTGAAAAGAGATCGTGGTAAGACTTGTGTAAGTCTAAATTGAAAAGTAGATTTTAATATTTCTTCCCCTTGTCTATACAGTGACCTATTTAAGGCCCCAATTGATTTAACTATTATTATATTGTTTGGATAGTCTAGCATCTATTATGGATTGATCGACGATCAACGATTCCTAATGCATATTAAATAAATAAATGGAAAATGATGGGTTGGATAGGTATTATATTAGTAAGTATCAACTTTCAGACAAAATTAAAAACCTGTTATTTTATGAGATGTTTTTGTTTGGTATCAGCTGTTCCATACAGACAGCTCGAATAGTATTTGCAGTTTTGTAAGGTACAGCTGTTTATTTTCGCACTTACAGAATACCACCCATATAAATACATATTCTTTTCACTCAATAGGATGGCCTATAGTTGCGGATTTCACACCTATTACCAAACACCCTGTATTATGCGTATTTTTTAAACTATTTATTATCGATTTTCAGGTGAAGTGTTAAGAACTGAAATATTCCGAGGCCCATACAACGACAACGAGTATAGCAACATAGCACTTGAGACATTAAACATAGGCCACAACGAGATCCACTCGCTGGATCGATACCTGTTCCAGTTCACTCCGAACTTGACCCGCCTCTATCTGAACAACAACCCTATTGAAATACTGGACCATGTCACCGTGCTTGCCATATCGAGCGCGACTAACTTGGAGGTAACAATAACATTATTATTACCTAAGGGGAAAACTAATTACGGATCACAATAAATACCGTTTAAACTGACATAAAAAAGACGAGCTATTGTATACTGCAATTGCATATAAATAATATTAACGCGTCGAGTAAGTTTGAAGTCTATAATTCAACACAACTAATATTCATGTTATAAGCAGTAATTACCTAATCAGATAACTATTTTCTATATAAAAAAAAATCCGATCGCTTATGGAAATATGCGGCCTTGAAGTACTTGTGAGTGCACTAGTTTTTTTTGCTTGCACAAACTTTTAACCTAATTCGACTTGATGTGGCTTTTATTAGAGCAAAACAGACTATGCCCAACCTAGGAATTGAACCCTGGAACTCCGCGTTCCGGTTATCAGGCCGAGCGATTTGCCACTCGGCCACTGAGATGTTAATGTATATACTAATTTTATTGAATGCAACCAATAAGTAAAATATATTTAGTTGTACCTATACTCCAGCCAAAATCGATGAAGAATGTTTGTAAACATATTACTGTAATTTCATTGTGCAAATATCTAATTTCACTCGTATTTTTACTTTTTCTCGAGAGAGAAATTCACAAGAAAACAGTTAACTATGGTGTCTTTCTTCCAAAAAACAGTAAAAATCCATGTGAAACTAGATATTTGCACAAAGAAATGACAGTAATGTTTACGAACATTCTTCATCGAATTTGGCTAGAGTATATGTTTCATGTTATTGTATTTAACTGCCGTATTATTATAAATGTTGTTGGTGACCTAAATAAATATAAAAAAGCTTCAAATTGGCAATCGTCACTGCTATTATAGCGACATTAGATGAATAACACAGACTACAGATTGTATATCTTAATAGCAGAAACAATAGAGCAATAAAGAAATCAAGTATAGTAATCTCAAAAGCCACAACAGCTAAGAATGCATTATGTCAACTTAGGAAAATACGTAGATATCGTATCAAACAAAATAGTCAAACTGGTTATGAATTAGATAGACAACAGGCAGCGTTAGATACTTACTTAGGTATTACAATAAAATTGTCGAATTACCTATAAAGGCATATAAGCAACCTTTGGGACCGTACTAGGTAGTTAGCTAAGAATAATAAATAACGTAGGGACGTAATATGTTTTTTTTAATAAGTAGGAGGTACTTGTTGGCCTTTTTGCCCCTACAATAGTTCAGGTTTAAGCCGCGTCCGCTTCGCCATGTTTTGAACAGAACATTGTTCGATAACATAAATAAGGGGCGTGGTCTAAATGTTTTATCGAACAAATATTATTCTGTGCAAATACACTTGACGTGTTTGCAGGAGTTTGTGGGAAAACATCCCCCGCGTTCGTCTGCGGGCGGAGTGAAGTTTTGTTAAAAAACTTTGTTTAACATTGCTAAAGTCGCAGTGGACGGGAGTTTTGAAAAAAATGTTCATGAACAATTTTCTGTTCAAAACATGGCGCAGCGGACGCGGCTTTAGACTTAAAGCATAAGTACGAAGTAATATAGATAATAGTTAACGTTTTGTTTATTTCATCTGCACCGCGTGTGTGTAAACTGTTCAGTGGGAAAATTACAAGTTTATAATGTAGCCTAGATAGGTGGGCAATCCGTAAACAGCGAAATCTTAACTATTTTTCTTAATCTTATCTGTACTTCCTTAGTTCAGTTTCAATCATTCTCTGTCTATAAAAACCGTGGGTTAATTGTCTCACTTCAACATCTATCGCAATCCCTTTCAAGTACAAGTACATTGCTTTCCTAGTTTGCATAAATAAAACTTATTTTAAAATAATCAAACTAGCCGAGCAATGTATTCTCTTCTACTTGAAAGGGATTGCGATAGATGTTGAAGTTAGACAATTAGCCCCCCGGTCAAGAAAGATAACGGTATATAAACCACCAATTTTCTATAGAAAAATAAATTAGTGTACCCAGTTGTGGGCACTTGAGATACTTGATATATAATTATAAACACATATAATATCAAGCTTTTTTTTAAGTTACTTGGTTGCATCTAGCTTGATACCTTAGTAAATCACGAAAATATCTTTCCAGATGACTTACTAGTTAACAAAAACCCCAAAAACCCAAAAATATCTTGTAGGTATGTGTAATGCGTAGCGTAAGTACCTATACCGAATCTTTACGTGACAGTTTATTTTCTTTAATGCATTTCAGGTCCTAGATTTATCGCAAACAGCCATCGAGAGCTTACCGCTGGACGCTTTCAAAAGTTTAAAGAACTTACAGCAACTTGATTTATCTGGGAACAAATTTACGTCGGTACCGGAAAGCCTCAGTCTCATTGGCCGCAGTCTGAAGTACCTGACCTTCAATAATAACCCTATTGTGGAACTGAATGACGACAGCTTTATAGGTGAGCAACGGTTAAAGACATATAGTACACATTATTGCAAGGTTTGAATGCAAATCACCTAGTTTTATGATTCACAGGTGGCCCTAACGGCGACACATTTTTTTTTTAATTTCTGACATCCAGGTGTACCTCGAAATACCCCATGTATGATCCGCGATTTTTTTTGTAGATTTAGAGGTATGATTTCTTTTTTATTACGGGAATTTTCGAGTTCTACAACAAAAATTTTTTTTTCGGAAATTATGCAAAAGTATCATAGTTTCTGAAAAAAAAAATTTAAATCTTCAAGTCGAAAATTCTCAAAATTAACACACCTGATGTACACCTATATTTCCAAAAAAAATTTTTTAGTGTCTCCGTTTGGGCCATCCTGTATACTAAACTAACCTTAATGAAGACAGAAGTCTATTTTATGTGCTGCATGCATTGCTTTGTAACGATTTGTGGGTAATACGATACAGTTAAAATACAAAGCATATACGTAAATACAGTAATTACAAAGTATAGAGAAATAACTAAGACTCTTGCCTCTGACGACATGCGCAAATTTCACCTATTGTGCTACCATAACCCCTTGTCTGTCAGGAAGATACCTAGTGGTTGCTAACAATTTAATTTCTATTGTGTCTGGTCTGGTATTACGATAGTTGATCATAACAGCTCACCATTTGAGAAAGTCTAGGTCTAAAAAAACATAATTATTTTTAGTGCTGATATTTCCATTCTAGGTTTGACCAACTTGGTAGAACTAGAAGTAGCTGAAAACGATTATCTAGATGAAGTGAAAAGAAGCACCTTTACTCCGCTCAAAAGCCTGAGAGTGCTACACTTATGCCACAATCGCAATCTAAGATACATAAGCCACAACGCCTTCAGAGGTTTAAAAGATAAGTGGACCTTGAAAGAGGTAGGTATCGATAGCTTTTATAGGAACAACGTAAATTGTCGAGTTAAGTTTAAGTCACATCAAAGTATAGAAATTTTAAAAGGCATACTCTGACTATACATTACTAAGGGTGGATTCGACCAAACTGGAATAAGACTTACTCCGAGATTAGTCTATACAAATTCGGCGCTTAATCTAGGTATAAGACCTTATTCCAGTTTGGTCGAATCCACCCTAAGGGATGATTTATATTAGAACGGGACGTGCACGGGACGGGACACGGATCATGCACGGTGTAATATGAACTGCTTCATACAAAATGTATGCAATGTCTCAAATCAGTGGCGCCGTCCGGGCCCCGTGCACGGCCCGCTCTAATATAAATCATCCCTAAGTCTATGATGATTATTCTAATAGATGCAAAAGAGATAGGCTGCACATCTAGATAGCATTAGCTAGCATAGCATTTGTAATTATAAAAGTAAGTCACGGATAAAGCCGACGGTATTATCTAGTGTGATTATTACATAAGTAATAAAACATATTTTTTTTATTTGACCATTATCATATATGCAATAATTCATTATGGCCCAGATTTATACTTGCTTGCCCTGCAGTACAAATTGGGGTCAGCTGATTAATGATTTCGTTGTGTTTTGATATCAATCATACACTAATTGCAGAATCTCTAAACTGGAACAAATATTTGTACTACCATCAGCTTAAAAAAATTAATGGTATTAAAGTTATTATTAATTTACTTTACCCTAAATTCTTAAGATTTTTTTGTAGATTTTCTAAATTGACTTTATGTAATGCTATAGAGATCTTAGAATTGTTGTAAAAGCTAGTACAAAAGAAGAAATAGCCAAGTGAATATCAGATTTATATTTAAATGGTTAATCTTATAGAATTAATTAAAAGTTTAATGTTGTATTACACAAATGTTTAAAAAAATAACTATTGTTTAATATTACTATTGTTTTTTTTTATTAATACAGGCTGTATCATTTATTAAAGGGACCTCCTAAAAGATAAGAAAATACTGTTTCAGCAGATCCTGCTCCTATTAATATGTAATTACCTATTTATTAATCAATCAGGTTTATTTGGACGACAATGACTTGAGTGAACTCTCGCCAGACTTAATGGCATGGAGCAAGCTAGACACATTGGGTATGACAGGCAACAACTGGCTATGCAACTGTGATTTGGCTAATATCATAACCCTCCAAGGTGCTGGAGAAAAGTTTAAAATGGATGATGTGCCATAGTAAGTTTAATTAAAATTATTTAAGTACTTTTTAATTCCATGTTCAAGCTAACAAAGTCCGTTAATGAGCCAGTTAGATATTGAATTATTACAAGTGAAATAACATAATCATGTCGTGTAGCGGTGAAAGAATACTACCACTCCCTCTCTTCCCTTAGGTGTCGTAAAAGGCGACTAACGGACTAAAGAGTGCACATACTCCCAACAGCATAGAGCGACGATGGGCTTACCACCTGTCACGCTGAGCACATGCAGTCACTATTTTGAGAAAAGTAGACTATGGCAGAGGATTGCTTTTGCTGTCCTCATTGCCTATTGTCTGACTAACCCTTCGGGGATAATAGTCGAGATTATATGTATGAAATAACAATTATTGTATAATGAAAGCTTTTCTTAAATCATTCACATTATCTTTAGATACTTTTGATGGCCGGGTGGTCGAGTGGTCTGCGACCCAGACTATGCAACCCAAGGTTTCGGGTTCAAATCTCAGTAGGGCCAATGTTTGTGTGGTGAACACGAGCATTTGTGACCAAGTCATGGATGTTTATTAGTATTTGTTTGTTTATCTGTTATTCAGTCACCATAATTCGGGCTATGCTTAGTTAGGGGCTGAATGATTGGTGTGACAGTTGTGAAATTTATTTATTCTAAAAGTCCTAAATCAAAAAATTGTCTTACCTGTTTAAACATTTATCAATGCAACATTAAAAAGTACATTATTATCTATTTATTTTATATATATTTATATAATAGATAATTTATATTTATTTAAATAATATTGTATCAATCATAAAGAAATGGTGAATGGATGTAATCATAATCAAACACTGCTTGAATCATCTATATAAAATACTAGCGGCAGCTCGCGGTATCACCCGCGTGGTTCCCGTTCCCGTGGGAATATCGGGATAAAAAGTATCCTATGTGTTAATCCAGGTTATAAACTATCTGTATGCCGAATTTCATGCAAATCCAATCAGTAGTTTTTACGTGAAAGAGGAACAAACATCCATCCATACTTACAAACTTTTGCATTTATAATATAAGTAGGATGTAAGAGGCCTATGATGTTGATGATGATGATTAACCATATTTAGTAAAATACAAATCAGTTTTGTATGTAAGTAAATATTAGATTAGCCACACTATAGTTCATTAAGTATGATTATGATAAGTTATTTTTATCAATATTACATTAATTTAGTACCAAATCATGTTTTACAACAAATTCCAATCTTGTCTAGATTAGTCATGAGCTCATGAGTCTTTTATACTTATTACTGGTGTCATCAATTTTATTAATACCAGATGGTCATATTGTGTAAAATTATATAATTGTGTCTTATTGTTTTCAGTTGTGCCGCACCCTTGAGATTGAGTGGAGAATACATCACAAATTTAACACTGTCCTTTTGCCCTACATTTGATACAACATTTTCGAATAAGAAAAGATTTTGTATCACAAGTCTCAAGCCTAAACATGTACTGTGGAGCATATTTGGTGTTGCAATAGTAGTCTGTATAGGAATGGTCCTTGGTTGGTTAGTTAAAGGAATGAAAACTGTTTACAAGAAAAAGATTAAAAACCAACCAATTCGCTATATTAACTTACATTCTGAATCCTTTGCCTAAGTTAGATACTGTTCCTTTTAATATCAGCAGTGTTAAAAAATATATTATGGTCTTATAGTATTTTAGTAAACTCTTAATTCCAGTCTATTTATAGCTGTATTTATAATATAAAACAATTGTTCTTGTTGTTTTAGTAAAAGGTTTTGTTGTAATTGGCTATAAAGTGAAATTATAATTATCTAAGCTATAAGTAGTTGTTTTTTTTATATCTCACCTCTTTTGGCCCAGTTAATGAATTGGCATACTGCAGAAATTGTTCTAAGAGCCTTTCTGATTTGTGTGTTAACTCTCTGAATGTGTGGAATTCATCCAATTTGTGTGCACATCTACCACACACCACTTGTGGCAGTACGTCTCCAGGATAAACCTTAAACAACATTGAAAACATTAATTTCACAACATCACAGTTGTTGGGAGATGATGTGGCCAGTGACCTTTTACTAGTGTAATCATAGATGATGACTCATTCATAGTATATCTGATAACAAATGTCATGTCCCAAACTTGCTTGTGTAGAGTTTATAAGGAGCCGGCTATGAGAGAATTGGTCCCCCTGCAGATTGATTCCCTTAAAATATGCATCTAAATTTAGAAAATATTGAAATCTCAAAATAGCAGTGTGTGGATAAGCAAAGAGCAGGGAGCATTAGAATAGGATAGGTGTGTGGTAGGGCGGGGGAGCGCGGTGAGGGCGGCGAGGCCGAGGGCAGGAGCGCCGGGAGAGGCGGGACTACGTGATCTCCGTACGCTCCTTTGTTATCAGCGGCACGGCTCCAGCCGATACCGCGCTCGCTCTCCACACACACACCCGCCTCACACTTCCCCGAATGACATTAGTCATACGCTCGAGCAAACGAAGCGTGGGCCGTAATATGATATCACAATGCAAAAATACCCAACACCCGCGAGAAAGTTAATGGCGCTTATCAGCATCCACAATCTCATACGCTTACGCTTAACTTTCACACGAGAAAACGGCATCTTCCTGTAAGTCGATTAAGGAAATAATGAAAGATTATTACCATTATCGATAAATATGTCATAATCATATCAGAAAGTCGTGATTTCTCCTTATCACGGTCGAAAATTGGAAGTTTAACATCACTGCAATTATCGCCACAGAATGATAAACAAAGGCGACACACTGAATGGAACTTCGGCGGCAAATTACACATATTTAGAAATCAAAACGGAGAAAGGCGGTCACAATGATAGAAAACATTTAGAAATGAATCGAGTAACTAATATAAAAATTAAAAGGTTTTGATGAAATTATAACTCAGCATGCGATGATAGAATACATCACATCGCGATTGTCAACCAAACGAACGAAGCTACACACACATTGAAATGCCATTGTTTACGCTATGCTGAATGTTGCGTTTGTATGCTCAGGTTTGTTTTCGTTTGCATACTGATAAAATGATAACGTTATCAGTTTTTATCTAATTGACTATTGTATCTTTTATCTCTTCATAGCACACTATAGCAGTATGCAAAATGGTTTAAATTCATAAAATACGCTGTAAGTATACAATCGACGATAAGAGACCGACAATAAACTGCGATATGAACTTATTTTACGGAGTGAATTATTATTGGTTTGGGCTTTTTATCTAAGCGTTGTTTCGTTTAAACTAGAATGTCAGAAAATAGCAGCCATACTATAATAACTCTAAAATCCCTTGATTATTATAAAAAATACGACTCTTTAATGTTGATTCTACTGTAAACTAGTAGCCTATACAACAGCAGCTTTACACTATATCATTAGTCCAAATCTACCAAATACCTAACCTAACATCAATCTAATAATCTAATTGATTTCTTCAGTAAAATAGCAAATACAAATTACGAATGATGTTGAAAACAACTGATAACGTGAGGTATGTTTTCTATGGTCTCTAGCTAGCTGAATTGAATTTAATCATTTTTGCATTTGGTAACATTCAACAGAAAACGTCAAGCACGAAATCTATTTATTTACCTGGATTCTTTTTATAGACAATATTTTATAAGTTTTACGCTAAGTTCTATATTCTATTACACAATTTACACAACCAATTAAATATTTTTTTTAAATTATCAGAAAAACACTAATTGTATTACTAGCGTACTTTTACTGCAATCACAGCTTTACTGCTATGTGAAAAATAGAAATAGTGAACTAAATTTTACATATGTAAATTGTCCTTGAAAAGTATCTAACGTTAAAACTGATTGTGTCACTGTCATGTCAGCTCAGCTGTCTGTCTCATGTAAAATTTATTAAATCTCTACATACACTCACACATGATTTATTCATACTTACTTTATTATCATTGATTTACCTACTTACAATTTACTATTATTTTTTTAAACTATAACAGGCATCAAATAAATCAAAAGATTTGGTTATTTATCGGCTTACCTAATGTGAATTGTTGTGTTAAAGAGTAAGAAATTAGGAAGCAGCGAGTGTGATTTGTAAACCCGTAGTCCTGCTCTGCACTGCAGCCGTTGTATTGTTATTGGAATGAAAACTACTAATTATATTAGTATATTGGCATTGATTGAGAGCCAAGAATGAATAATTCTAATTCAACTTTAACTGCCGAGGGTAGCTTAAGCGAAACAAATTCGGATACAGCGCAACTAATTAGCAATGATGAAGCAAGTACTTCTAACTATGGTCAGCTGAACAATCAGGTAAATCTATTTATTTATACCTCCAATTAGTATTTATAAATTTGCAAGTATATAAGATCTGGTAGTAAGTAAACCACTTCTGACTGACCCATGTATACCGTTTTTTAAGCAAGACTGTAAAATACAATATGGGTTTTTTTTTTATTGGCAACGGGTAAGCGCTTGGCTTTCATCTCACCTGATGGTAAGTGACGATAAGGCCGAAGGTGGAAGCGCGCTTCACCCGGAATCCTCAACCACTGAAGTACTGGCTATCTTATATCAAACTGCCGGAACACAACAATGCTATAAACATCGTTGTTATGGCGACAGACTTAGATAAGATGGTGGTAGCTAGCCAGGCGGACTTAACAGCCCTACCACCAACCAAACCGAGCACACAAAGATGGACCCCCCGCTGGGAATCGAACCCGGGACCTCTGGGTCTGAAACAGGTAGCTTAGCCACTAGACCACAGAGGCGGTTAAGATTGTTAAGTTGTTAAGTTTGTTTGTAATTCTCACACAAATCATATAAATGGATGTAATTTTCAAAGGATTTGGAGGAGGATGAGCTACATGGTAGTCATGGGGTACGACGCAGGCAACCGGTACAAAAAATAGAACCTGGTTCTCTGAACATTCTCTCCGCAAAATATGAAGTAAGTTGCAATTAAACAATTTGGTAATTATTCAAAGAATAGGAAAATATGGATATACAACACAGTTTGACATTTAAGTGTAAGTATTATGTTGTACCTTGTTGAATTTTACCTTGAATAATTTATGAGGGACTTACTTACTTACCTTAAATTTTATAATATGAATTTGCATATAAAATTATGGATACAAAAAAAACAAAAACAATTATTTTATAAAGGTTACTTTTCAAAGGTACTAAATCATTTTATTTTTTCAGAGTTTGGATTATGACACTTGTGAAAATCACTTGTTGCTTGATGAAGAGCGCAAGAGGGGATACCCATTTGTAGTGTGGAAGGATATAGCAAGATGGTTTATAATTCTGCTAATTGGTGTGATAACAGCTCTAATTGCTTTCATTATAGACATATGTATAGAGCAGTTTTCAGAAATCAAATATGAGGAACTAAAAAAATGTATCCTTTTCAAAATTTGTGATTTATTTAACTATTTTATTTTCTGGAATTTATCAACTAAACTAAGCTGTAAGCTCTAAGCTGTATTTGTGTTTTTTGTAAATCAGATACTTTTTATTATGGACTGCATTCTAAAACATTAGTAGAAGCTTAACTGTTCTAATAAAATGTTATAGAGATCACTCATAGTGACATCATGCTTAGTCAATTTAAAACTTTTTAGTTTTTAACTTTCTAATCTTAGTAGGGCCTGCCGAGGTCTGTGGTACCCCTGTCATAGTACCACGTCGAACCATTGGGATCTATGTGCGAGAACTTTTTGCCTTGCTTGACTTACTATTTAATATAATAATTTCTTTAACCAGTTATTACAGCTGTTGATAAATATGTCCTTATGGACAAACTGTACATTCCGTATTTGCTCTGGGTGTTATCAAATATATGCATTGTATTCATTGGATCTGTGCTAGTTGCATATGTTGAGGTTAGTAACCTGAGTCATTATTTGACCCAAATTATTAATAATCAGTTATACATTTCTGAATTTTAAATACGAAAGAAGTAAGTTTATTTAAATTGTAGTGTATAATTTAAATGTATGACAATAATGTAATAATAATATGATTATTGATATGATAACACCACCACCTCTGATCTATGTCATGCATATGGCCAGATGAATAACAAAACTAGATATATATTTATCTACCTACCTACTATACAGGGTCTATCAAAATCAATAAGCCAACGTTTAAGGGCGGTATCTATACATCATTCTGAATACAATGACAAAAAATGGGCTCCAGTTTTATAGTGATTTTACAAAGTTATGTTTTCTAACAAACTGAATCAATTAAAATAATATGCACATTATGAAACATGCTGTATCTTTACTAACACGCAAGCAAGCGTCAATAAAAAGATAGCTCAGTGTGCTCCGAGTTTAGTGTGCATGTTCGGCTATCTTTGTGATGCGTGTGGGTGGTTTAGAAAGGGTGTATTTTTTGGTGAATTATGATTTATTTTTAAACATTATTGTTTTGTTGATTATCTCGGTATCGAGCCTGTAGTTTTGGACCAAATTTAGTGACCATGCTCAGTGTGATGTATAGATGCCCCCCTTAAACGTTCGCTTATTAATATCGTTAGACCCTATATAGGGTAAAAAGAAACTAGTTGATTCGTACAATGCGCGCGCGGTGCTGTTTTTTTTTCCAAACGATTGGCACATTACATATACACACAGCAGTGTACGACTAATTACGCACCAACGAAGTTTCGGATGTGCTTAGAGAGTGAGGTCCATGACCTATCTAGTGACAAGTTAGCTTCACAAGTTGCACACTAGGTGGCGCTGCTTCGATCCAAATTGTAGGTATTCAAGTAAAAACAAACTCGCACTCAACATTCTGTTTTAATTCTAGCCAGTAGCTGCGGGCAGCGGTATTCCTCAAGTGAAATGTTACCTAAACGGAGTAAAGGTACCTCGCGTGGTGCGAATCAAAACATTGCTCGTGAAGACTGTTGGCGTCATTACTGCGGTGGTCGGTGGACTGGCTGGGGGCAAGGTAAGTTTACTTAAACAAACGTCCCACAGTTGAGCATATAAAAACAACAGCAGTAGTTTGTGGGTTGGTAAGTGATATTATAATATTGAAGTCAAATCACTACTTTTTATATCGTTAATTTAAAACATGAACTAAATTTTCTAGATCCGTAGAGCAAAGGGGTTCGAACATTTTTGTATGGACGCTGGCATTTCCACATGCCGCCATTTTGATTTTTCCTGAAGTTTCCGCGACCGGTGAAAGTTGTATATAAGGTGACTGCTAGAAACTGCAAGAAACTTCAAGGGCTGGTCAGGTCAAGTGTTTTAAATATGACAAATATGACAAAAAAGATTGCAGACTAACGTAGGTACTTATCGCTCAGCTGACGCGGACGGGTCAACAGACGGGCGGGTCAACGGCCGGCCGGTGCCGGTACGTTGTAAAAATCGTTATTTAATAGTTAATTCTTTCATTATATTTTTCTTATGTATAAACATAAGCTTTAAAATAAATTAGATACTCAAAGACTATCAAATTAAAATTCATAAAATGAAGTATTTAATGAAAAATGAAAAAGCACGAATTTCTTTTTGTTATGTTTAAAACACTTGACCTGACCAGCCCTTGAAGTTTTTTGAGGTTTCTAGCAGTCACCTTATATATGGATAGAGGATACTTTAACAAATAAAAATGTCAAGTAATATGGTACCCTAAAGTGTCAGGTTCCCGATATATTTAATTTCGCCATGTGAAAAAATAACAATCATTAAAAACCCATTAATTACGTTTATAAACGCATTCCACTGCATTCAAATGATAGTTCCTCGGTTGATTTAAGTATTTATTAGAAGGCAGCACAACCTAATAGCACAAATAATATACTTTTTAAATAATTACTTGCCTACTAAATCGCATCACATCGCAATGAAACGCTATTTTGTCAAAGTAGGTTACTCGAACCGAGTGGTTGGCTTGTTTTCTATCCCGTCGCCGCCACGGTAGTTTTATTATAGGTATTGTAGTTTATTGCAATAATAATAAACGATTGTTACATTACATCTGCATTATGTGTTTTGTTTTATTTTTAACAGGATAAAGAATGGAAGATAAGCCAACCACCGCGGTTCGAGTTACCTACTTTGACAAAATAGCGTTTAATGCGATTTAGTAGGCAAGTAATCAATTAAAGTGCTTTGTCATGCTACTAGGTTGTGCTGCCTTCTAATAAATAATCAAAGTATCTAGCCTACCACCAGTGGCTATTTAATAAAAAATAATGTATTGCCGTAGGTCACGTGATAGGTTAGAAAGGAGAATGACCAAACCAGCCTATTCGATATCTATTGCGTCTTAATCATTCACATATCAAGTGTTCTCTTAAGTTATTTTACTGTTAAAAAAGGTTTTCTATAGAACGCCGCGTTAAGAGTCAAGTGATAAATAAATGCTGAACTGATAAGTAGTCATACGATAACAGTTGTCATAACCTCAAAATACCTAAAAAGTCTTAAGCTAAAAATGAAGATAGCTTCAAACTCCCGCATGATATTGTAATGTAATTTTTTCTTCATAATTCAGAGCATTGCTGCTATTGATTACTATTTATTTCAATAAAGCGCTGTGTTACGCTAGCTAGCTAAAAAACGAGCCTGACTCCTATAGTAAAAAGGTCATTCTCCTTTAAGACAATCGCGAAGCGCAGCGTAGCGATTGTCTTAAAGGAGAATGACTTAACTTTATTAGCTTGCGTTAAGGAACAAATTAGAATACCTAATAACTTACGGCAGCATAACATTATTTCTTAACTTACCACTAGTGGCAGTACATTATTTTTTATTAAATAACCACTGGTGGCAGGCTAGACACTGCCATAAATGATTAAATCTACCTGGGAACTACGAGTATAATTTGAATGCAATGGAATGCGTAAATATACGTAATTATTAGGTTTTTAACGATTGTTAGTTTTTCGTATGGCGATCTTTACCTTCAAATATCTTGGGAACGTGGCACTTTAGGGTACCTTAATATTTGACATTTTTGTTTGTTAAAGTATCCTCTATCCATTTATACCTTTTTTTATCGTGCGCAGATACATTAGGAAAAAATCAAAATGGCGGATTGTGGATTTGCCACAAAGGTTCTATCCCCTTTTATGTATGCCAATTGAAAAAGTTAAGGTTAGCAAAACGATACCTCTTCTGGTGCGACTATGTCTACAGATTACGTAACTGCTTAGTCGAGAGCAGGTTCAAGTGAATAGTGGCATAGAAAACAGTGGTCTTTTTAAGTGGAAAGTAGGCAACAAGCAGGCGGGTCAACCGATTGAAAGCAATCACCGCCGCCACGGACACCCGCAAAACCAGAATAGTCGAAGATGCGTTGCCAGCCTTGACCCTTTCACGGGCAGTACAGTCGAAATTTTTAATTACTTTTCAACCGTATTCCAAGAGCATAAGGTTCAATATTTAGTGACAATATAGCTGCCATTGCCTTCGAAAGGGTTAAGAGTTGGGGAGGGAGGAATGAGCCTCCGGTACTTTTACTCACCGGACGAAACACAACGAGTGCCATTGATTCACCCCGATATTCCATGAGAGGGCGGTATTACGCCGCGCAAGACAACGCAAAGCAACGCAGCGTGGCTCTATCACTCAGAAAATGTGTTGTTGTTGTAGAAAAATGTGTTGCGTAATGTTGTAAAATATCATAAGCAATAAAATCCCTTTATTGAGAACAATCGGCCGCTCGCGGTTTCACCCGCGTGGTTCCTGTTCCCGTGGGAATGTCGGGATAAAAAGTCTCCTATGTGTTAATCCAGGTTATAAACTATCTGTATGCCGAATTTCATCCAAATCCATTCAGTAGTTTTTACGTAAAAGAGTAACAAATATCCATCCATACTTACAAACTTTCGCGTTTATAATATTAGTAGTATTTCAATGTAAAAGTTTATTTTGTTTCAGGAAGGGCCAATGATACACAGTGGAGCGGTGGTCGCGGCCGGCATATCACAAGGGAAGAGCACCACCTTCCATAAAGACTTCAAAATATTCCAATACTTTCGGGAGGATCACGAGAAAAGAGATTTTGTATCTGCCGGAGCCGCGGCGGGTGTGTCGGCCGCTTTTGGAGCTCCTATAGGTAAACCAGCGTTTAAAGTAAAAGTATGTGAACTGCAGAAGCCAGCAAATCAACCTTCCACGATATGTAAAATTTCTTTATCTAATTTTGAACATTAAGGCATCGTCCTAATACAACGCGAAAACGCGAAGTTTGCAGTATTTTGTGTCCTGAAAAGAAAAATGAATTTAAAAAAAAATTTCTTTGTCAAGACGAACTGTTGTTCGACGTATAGAAATAATGGCTAATGATATAAAAATAACATTTACTGACCGTATGGCTGGTTTTGAATCATTTTCCATAGCATTAGACGAGATCCCCGAGTTGTCTGACACAGCTCAACTGGCTATACTTATTCGAGGTGTTGAAGGAGTTCACTGTTACTGAGGAATTGCTTGCTTTACAGCCGCTTAAAGGAACCACTACAGGAGAGGTTATTTTTATTGAAGTTCAAAAGGTATTCGCAAGTTTTGGCTTGCCATAGTCAAAATTAATTGGAGTATGCAACAACAATTTTCCGCAGCTTAGAAAATTCGCAAGAAGATTGATTTGTGCGTTTGGCAGTACTTATAAATGCGAACAGTTCTTTTCATTGATGAAAGTTAATAAATCAACACATCGTACAAGACTGACTGACGATAATTTGGAAAATTCTTTACGTCTTTGTATCAGTGGAATTAATCCAAATATCAATGGAGTAGTTTCCTAAATTCAAGCTTAAGTGTCTCATTGATGTCGGTGTATTTAACTTTCGTAGTTTGTAACAATTGCAAATTTAACGATTTAATTATAATGTACCATTATGTACCATACCGAAAAAAGTGTTTTATATCAATGAATAATGTGCGCGTAAACCTTAGAAAACAATAATTAAAAATTAAGGAGAGAGAAGAATAGAGAAAGAGAGTTTTTAGTGATTCCATTTATTAAATTGTTTAGGCGGAGTGCTGTTCTCGCTCGAGGAAGGCACCAGTTTCTGGAACCAAGCGTTGACATGGCGAACGTTTTTCGGCACCGTCGTGACCACATTTACGTTGAATGTCGCGCTGTCAGCTTACCACGGCCATCCTGGTGAACTGAGCTATCCTGGTAAATAAATATTATTATATAATATAAATTCGAGCAATTATAATTTTGTCAATAAACGTGCAGGCGTCAACATTATTTTCTAAAAGACCGATACTATGTTGCGTTTATCTGTACTCTGAGGTTGAGTTTAGATTTTTGAGTTTCAATTGATGTTGTTTATCCTAAAACATAGTTAACAATTACTTATAGTTTATGACATTTTCATACTTTGGATCATATAGAATTTACTTACCTGTATAATTGTAATGCTTTTTTTCATCACATTTAATGCTTGCTTTTAGGTTTACTTAATTTGGGAAAGATGGAACCATTTCCGTTTCAATTTTACGAGCTGCCTGTATTCATACTCTTCGGTGCGTTTGGTGGCTTGCTGGGTGCGCTGTGGAATCATATCAATTATAAACTGG
Source organism: Scoparia ambigualis (assembly GCA_963921215.1). Classification (NCBI taxonomy): domain Eukaryota; kingdom Metazoa; phylum Arthropoda; class Insecta; order Lepidoptera; family Crambidae; genus Scoparia; species Scoparia ambigualis. The sequence goes on from OY992509.1 coordinate 25,855,414, forward strand.
CTGTGTTTCGTATAAGGTATGTTGATAAGAATACATTTCCTTAGTTATTTTATAAAGCAATCTAAGACGTTATCTCACATTTAAGACAATTGTAAATATAGGACTTTCTATATTCTTTTCTAAAGTTTTGCACTGCACTTTGGAATTAAACTCTATCCGGATGTAAATGCGAGGAGGTCCGTTATAGTGTTTATTTTTAATATTCTGTCGAAAAAGTTTCGGGAACGGATGATTTGTTTATGATTCCAAATTCAATTTTTTGTTTTTTGTTGTTGTTAGATTAGCACAACTGTTATCCATTTTGGCGCGGAGTTTGAATTTCATCTGTTATTTAGATTAAATACAGTACGGTTTTTAGTTAGTTTTTTGTAAAGAGTTTGTCTTAAATTTTGCGTCGCCAATAGAATTTCGTGTTCGGAGTCACAGATAATGTTACAGAAGGCTTACGGTGAATCGACTTTATCAAAAACACGTGCTTATGGCATGACAGTTGTCCCACCAACGGCGAGTAAACGACTAACTATCGGCTAATTTCTCGCTCAAGAAACATACAATAGATATACATTCCGTGTAAACAAAAGAGATGCATATATAAATAGTTGATCGCTGACTGTTTACACTGCCGGCGAGGATTCGCTCCACTAGTTCGTCGCTGAGCGACAAGACCTATCAAAGATAATTATCGCTTAACGATACTAACTCACGCCGAGAGACCAACCAGCGGCAGCGGCGCTTATAGCCCAGCGACAACTAGAAACTTTCGAAACTACACACTCGCTTTCCGCTGTTCGCCAACTCGTTTCTATTTCTAACTCGACTCGCTTCTCGTTCATCGGCGGCGGTGGGACAACTTCCTAAGAGTGGTACAAAGCGTTCAAAAGCTGTCGAGATGTGATGGAAGATTTGCTTTGCCATTAACGTCTTCAACATCGCAAAAGTGAAGGAAATGGTGATTGAAAATCTCCATTCAAGTTTGGGAGAACGAGCCGCTGAACTTTCTGTCTCACGAGTCGATCCGTACCATTTTAAATAATCACTTGATCTTTTCCTGGTACTTTCTTGACAGAGTAGTATTTATGAGATTTTAATGTTTTTGTTAGATTAAGGAGACACAACCACCATTCATAGCCTTGTTCACACGTTTGCCGGCTGAGTCACTTTAGCGAATCGTAAGTTCGCAAGCGAACTGTCACATAACAAAAAAATGTACACCAGTTTAGGCCTTGCATGCGTGTTATGTTATGTCTATACACGATATGTCAGAAATAGACATAATAGTAGTTTTTCTTTGTCTTTGGTATTTTTGTCTACTAACCCTAACATGCAACATAATTTTATCGAGTTTGGTAACCGAGATAGTTTGTCGTTCCCGCCATCGAAGGAAGAGAGAATATCGTCCGCGACATTCTCGTGTTGCGCATGCTAGGCCTACAGGCATTAGATAACGGTGCCGTGGCTTCGCGCGTGATATAATATGGCTTTGCATTTGACCATTGTCTGCCTTAGTCGTTGCCGTTGGTCTCGGTTGTTATCGTAAGGTGGCAGGCGTTAAAACCCACCAACACGCATTGGGCCAGCGTGCGTTATGGCCCAATCTCTTCATCTGCCGTTGTTCATGTGGAAAAGCATTTCCCCAGCAGTGTCAGCGGTGGTAGTTGCCGTTGGTACCGGTTCTAATCGTAAGATGGCAATCGTTAAAACCCACCAACTGCATTGGGCAAGCGAGCGTTATGGCCCAATCTCTTCATCTGCCGTTGTACATGTGGGAAAGCCTTTCCGCAGCAGTGTCAACGGTGGTAGTTGCCGTTGGTACCGGTTCTTATTGTAAGATGGCAGTCGTTAAACGTGGGATCACGTGGGATGACCTGTCCGCAGCAGTAGGATGTTTATAGGATGATAATGATGATCTAGCGCTGTGCTAGTAGCGGCTCTTTAATATAATACTATCGCCCCATCTCTTCCCTTAGATGTCGTAAAAGGCGACTAACGGACCGAAGACTGCACATACATCCAATAGCATTGAGCAGTGATGGGCTCCTGTTAGCACATGTACCGTTAATGTTTTTTGTAAGCAAAATTTTTAAACACTAAAAAAAAACGACAACCTCAGGCGGGAATCGAACGAAAAATTTCGACGGGTGAAAACCAGACCTCGGTAGCCAAGTGATTAAGAGGCCTATTACATCTCGACAGTGATTTTTGCGTAAAATAGCCAATTTTGGCGTTATGGATCTCAGAAATAAAAATACATTAACAATTATGACTTATTGAATAGCGTAGAATAGCTATTAGAATAGTGCATAGCGGCCTCGCTATTTGTAAATTTTGTTTAACCATTTTAATTAAACTCAAAATTGCAAAGAAAGATTTTCATAAAGTGCGCAAAGGCACTTTTTTGAGCTCATCGATTGAACTACTGTTCTAAACAAGTGAAAAAAAAAATTATAATGTTATCTCTTATATAGTCGAATAGTGCGTAGCGGCCTCGGAATTTTTAGATATCATTGATTTTATATAGAAAAAAATCTTATTCTAAGCCAAAAAACTTTGAAAATTGCTATAAGTTAACTGTGAAAGTCTCGGATCTACGATAATATTATTGAGCAAAATTTATACCAGAGTAATTGTTACTTCATGAGGAATAAAGATTATGTAATGAATTTATTATTCTATTTTGATAAAAACGATAAATACAACTGCAAAATTACTACAAAATGCGATGCGCCGGCCGTCCGAATTCAACTTATGCTCACAGCAATGGAGATTTGTAATATTATGCACAAATTTATTATCATATTTCAATAAAAACGATAAATACAACTGCAAAATTTTACGCAAAAATCACATTCGAGATGTTGTAATAGGCCTCTTAAGGCAGCCGCCCGGAATGCGGAAGGTGCGTGGTTTTGTCGTCCTTTTTCAGTGTTTAAAAATTTTACATGTGCCGTTATCATTTGGTGAAACGTGGATTATGGCACTGGACTGCTTTTGCGGTCCTCATTGCCGGATTTTTGACTAAACCTTTGGGGATAATACTCGTAAATGTATGTATGATGATCTACAGGGTTAATTTTGGACCCCCCGCCAATTTTTTTTACGTATAGGATCACGTATAGAGCAGCAGTACAACCAAATAATGAATAAAAAACATTTTTTTTTTACATTTTTGTCCAAACTTTTCCTTAAGAAAATTAAAATTATTGTCACCTGCGCGCGGCCTATCGCAGCTATCAAAGCGCATGCGCGTGACCGCTATTATTCACCCCGTACACCAATGACAGCCCGCCGTCGCTTTGACCGCGGGGGCGAACGCACGCACCTAGAACTATGGAATATAAAAAGCAGGCAAAAAATTGTAATTAAAAAAAGAAAACATTCATTATTTTTACGTCCAATATTTTATTATGACTTTTTTTACCCCATATTTACTTTTGGCGGGGGTTTAAAAAACTAACCCTGTATAAACCCAGGTACATAACGGCGCCATGGCTGCGCGTGGTGGAGGCGTGCCTGGTGGCGGCGGCGAGCGCCACGTGCGGCTTCCTCATGATGTTCCTGCTCAGCGACTGCCGCCCGCTCGGCGAAGACCCCACCAAAGTGCCCCTCCAGGTACTATATATAGCCCGACAAGTTCGTGCGCGACCTTTACGCGTATAAATTTCTTCCGTGGTAGCGTCTGGCACTGATTTTTCTGACTGCAAATATAAAATGTCTTGTCCTACAAGGTAGGTTAATATTATTGTAACTAATATTTGTAAAGACAAATAGTGCCAGACGCTACCATGGAAGAAATTAATCTGCGTAAACGTCGCGCACGAACTTGTTGGGCTATAAGTAGCCACATGTTTTTCTTTGATACTTGTCCCTTGTCTGCACGAAGACTAGAGGTTTGGGTTGGTGATCACAAACCCGGGCTATGCATCCAAAAATAAGAAACACACTGTTTGACTTAGGGATTGAACTATGGACCTCAGGTTATCAGGCCGAACGCTAAGCCACTTGGATTTATAATGGAGTTCGAAAGTTAATAAAAAAGAGTATAATTATTTAGTAGTTTCTCGTTAGTCGTGAATTTTTTTTTCTATATAAGGTGACTGCTAGAAACCGCCAGATACTTCAATGACTGGTCAGGTCAAGTGTTTTAAACATGACAAAAATTACAAAAAGGAATTCGTATTTTTTTCAATATTTTTTTTAAATCATTTTCAACAATAGCATATCATAGCAATATCATAATAATATCTAAGAAAACAATTAAAAATAACTATTATTTACAACGCGCGGGCAAGGGGAGCACCCGTCCGCGTCAGTACCTAGTTGACCCGTCCGCGTCACTACCTACGTTGACGAGTCAACGGCCGGCCGGCCGCCGTTGCCCGCGCGTTGTAAATAATCGTTCTTTTTAATTGTTTTCAATTTATTTTTCTTACGTTATTTCTTTAAAATAAATTAGATACTCAAAGATTATCCAATAAAAAATCACAAATTGAATTATTTAATTAAAAATGAAAAAAACACAAATTCCTTTTTTTTATTTTTGCCATGTTTACAACACTTGACCTGACCAGCCCTTGAAGTTTCTTGCGGGTTGTAGCAGTCATCTTATATAGACAAAAAACTAATAAAACGCGCCTATTACCTACCGCCGCTTTGCTGATACACCCGTCCCGTACCGTCGTACCTTCAAGAGAGCGAAAGAGAAGCGCTCGGAATACCTCGCCTTAAGGGGCCTAAGGCGGTCAAAACGGAAAAATTGCCTGTTTTCTATTAGCTGTTATCCAAAATATATTCGATATTTCGCACTGAAATTTTCAATGTGTATTACAGAGCGTATGTGTGAGGAGATGAACGAAGCCAAAACACGATTGGAAACATTTGGCTCAATAGACAAAAATCCTGAAGTTACCTCTAAAATTTCATATAAATGCACATTACGAATGTGTTTTACAATAATAATTCCTATTCCTATTTTATAAAATCATAAACATATACTTAGGTATATTTACCTTTTCGTAACATAAAACTAAACATTTTTATTAACTATTTGATAAAAATGTGAATAGCGCTTACGAATTACCGCGGACCCCGCCCCGCGCAACACCCGCGAAGCCCCGCGCAACATCCCAATTTTCGCTGACCGCCTAACCCCCCTTAAGTCTCCCAATGGGGTTGACGACAATTTTGCGTTCAGTTTTAACGCCACCAAAACGTAGGCGTGTTTGTTGTCAGCCAAATAGAGTCCTTTTAACCTGGCTCCTACTTTCCGGGGTGTAGATGTACCATAGAGCAATCTTAATCTATATAAGTGTATTTAAGAACCATTAACTTGCAGCTGTACTGCGCGGACGGCGAATACAATGCCATGGCGGCGGTCTGGTTCCAAACGCCCGAGGCGTCGGTGCGCTCGTTCTTACACAACCCGATCGGCTCCTACCGCCCGTGGTCTCTACTAGTGTTCGTTGGCTGCTACTTCCTGCTGTCTACATGGACTTTTGGGCTGGCAGTGTCCAGTGGGCTGTTTATACCAAATCTTCTCACTGGCGCTGCGTGGGGACGCCTGCTGGCTATTATCATCCAGGCCATTATACCATCCGCTGTGAGTATTGCACTGCGATTCTGTAAAGGCTCAATTTAATACTAGATCCTGAATTCGCAATGAGTTATCAAACGTCCATTCTCTAAATTTAATTCTATACAAACGCCACAAAGGTTAGTCTTCGTAATTTCGGGAATCGTAGGGAACGTGAAGGCCGAAGTGAGAGGCGAGTTCACGATCGTGCTTTAGAACTTTAGACAATCGACATGCGTCGGTCCGTACCGCCCCTGTAGGCGTAGCATGCGCAACACGAGAAAATTTTCCCGACCCGTTTTCTCGTGTTATGTCTATACACGATATGTCAAAAATAGACATAATAGTAGTTTTTGCTTATCTGTGGTATTTTTGTGTACAAACCCTAACATGCAACATAATTTTATCGAGTTTTGACAACTGTAACCGACATAGTTTGTCGTTCCCGCCATCGAAGGAAGAGAGAATATCGTCCGCGACATAGGCCCGCTGGTCGCTTCTGATGTTCGTCGCGTGCTATTTTCTGCTGTCTACATGGACGTGTGGGCTGGCAGTATCCAGCGGTCTGTTTATACCAAATATGCCCACTGGCGCCGCGTGAGGACGCCTGCTAGTTTTTATCATCCAGGCCATCATACCATCCTGTGAGTATGATATATACAACTTGCTTGGTAAGGGCCGTGGTCGCTGCTGGTGTTCGTCACGTGCTACTTCCTGCTGTCTACTTGGACTGTTTATACTTCACCCAAGTCGGCTGTGAGCCGGCTGAGGGAACAACTATTTTTTTCATTTCATTACGAGTATGCGCTTGATTTTCATGTCTTATGAGTTTTGGTAGTGATAAGGCCAATGGTGAAAGCGCACTTCACCTGGATTTCTTAACTATTGAATAGCTGGATATCTTATTATCTCTATGACTATCATGTGCTGCTCGCATCTCATTTGATTAAATTTTGTAATTGTATATTAATTATTTTGCCTTAAGATCAACCAATCTGCGTCAAATATATTTCTGATAAGAATATGACTCGGGAGTAGACCGGTGCGCGGAGGTCTAACCACTACCGTCCACAAGAAATATTTAGGTTGAAAGTTGATAAATAATGTAGAATATAAATGTTAATAGTTTAATAGTACCACGCGGTCGTAGTACAAGAGTACAGTAAACACTAAAAAGTATTGTGTATTTTGTAATAATTATGGCCTTACCTGAATAAATAATTTAGAAGTTACATGATAAAGTACCTACCTAAGTGAGTATTAAAAAACAACAACGGCCACAACAGACAATCAACACTGCTAACTACGCGCTGAGCGGTGGTGCGCATGACCATACCATCTCGCTCACGGTCATCATAAAGACTGCACATACATCCGTGTCCCTATCTACTGACCCCAATAGATAGGGTATCGCAACTGGAACTACGGGTCCGGTTGTGTTTTCAGGGGCACTATGGTTCTGGTTCAAGCCCTCCGCTGGTTGTGCCTTGACCGGCGCCTCCGGCGGGATCCGGACGTGGGTTGGACTCGTAGAGGCTCGTGGTTAGCTGTAGAGCTTGGGAATGTTCGTTTGTCCTGGTATTGTGTGCCAGGACTTCCAAACTCGCGCACAGCGAGCGGGGCCTAGTAGCGGTCTCTGAGGGGCCAGAAGCGAAAAGTCCTGCGGGGAACGTGAGTTTCCCTTATAGTTGGCAGCTTTGACCGGTGGTTCTCATTGGACATTAGTGCTGACATCTGCGGTACTAGTCTAGATAACTAGTACAGGCGGCCCCCTAGATGCCGTAGCCTCCGGTCCAGCCAGCCGCGTAGGACGTGGGAACTGGCTAGGCGCCTGGATGGGTTCCGAGAAGTGAGTGTGCTTACTACTCCGCTACCAAGGTGGACACTTGGGAGTCGTCGACCCTAGAAGTGGCAACTGCGAGTTGTGCCCTTCGTGCAACGAGAAGTGAGCGAGCTCGACAGCTCCGGTTACCTATCTGGACAATAGGCAGTGAACTACACGTGTTCACGGGGAGACTCTCCCGAGACACTAGTCTTATGAGTACCGAATGAAGAACGCGCTTCGGCGGGCACTGATTTGGCGTCAAGACCTAACGCAGATGGTCGCCTGCGCGAGTGTTCTACTGGCGCAGGGACGTCTGGCACTTCTTGCAATAACCTAACGGTTGGTCTCGAGGTGCCAGTACAAATAAAACTTAGTGATGTAAGGAGAGGGGATGCACATACATCCAGTGGCAACTGCGAGTTGTGCCCTTCGTGCAACGAGAAGTGAGCGATCTTGACAGCTCCGGTTACCTATCTGGATAATAGGCAGTGAACTACACGTGTTCACGGGGAAACTCTCCCCAGACACTAGTCTTATGAGTACCGAAAGAAGAGCGCGCTTCGGCGGGCACAGATTTGGCGTCAAGACCTAACGCGATTTGTTAGGACAATTTCGCGAACGCATTATTCAGTTGCAGCGAATTTTAAAATCGCATTTTTTAGCGAATCAATATTTTATGTTGGATATATTTTGCGAACGCCTTATTTAGTTGCAGCGGATTTCAGTATCGCGTTTTTTAGCGAATCAATATTTCATGTTGGATATATTTTGCGAACGCCTTATTTAGTTGCAGCGGATTTCAGTATCGCATCTTTTAAGGGGATCCTGCAGAAAATTGTAAAAATTTACGTATCTTTAAGTCACTCGTACTTGTAACTTATTCAGCGCATAGGCGCTAAATAAGTTAAATACATTAAAAAAAACTTATGTAAGTTAACCTGATCATTGCAAAAGGTCATGGCCTTGTTGAAATTTAAAACATGTTCTTTAAATAATTACAAACAATACATAAATGTAATGACTCAAAAAACATATTTATTCGAAAACTTTCTTAATGTTACGCATGAAACAATAATTCTTACATGAAAATTATTGTGGGCACCCCCTCCTTCTTTAAAAAGTAAATTTTAATTTATAACACAAGCGCGTGATGGTTTTGCACATTTTGCAGTATAAAAACATTGCTCTAATTAAATTACTAGGTCTGAAACTTCAAAGCAGAATTGATCTTATTATTATGCTACCTACTCTGAAATTTACTGCAACTAAAAAAGGAGATCGCAAAATTCATCTATTAATAAATTATGGGAACATAAATAAAGCTTTCGCTAAAAAATGCTAGTCTGAAATTTACTGCTACTAAAAAAGGAGATCGCGAAATTCATCTAACAATAAATTATAGGAACTTAAATAAAGCTTTCGCTAAAAATTGCGATCTAAAATTCGCTGCAACTAAATAATGCGTTTGCGAAATTCTCCTAACAAACCTTCTACGGTCCTCATTGCGTAGTATCCGACTAACCCCTAGGGCCGATTTATCAATTGTCAGATAAAAGTTATTCGTTTGTTAAATGTTATTTTGAAATGTAAATCACGTTGTGTTAAATCACGTCTAGTTTCTTTATGGACAAGTAATGAAAATAAAATGATTTTGATAGCGTTATACATTATCAGAGCGATAAGTTTTATACCGTATGTACGTAACAGACGATCAACCCCGCCAAGTACGCGCTAATCGGCGCGGCGGCGCAGCTGGGCGGCGTGGTGCGCATGACCATATCGCTCACCGTCATCATCATCGAGACCACCGGACAGATATCCAACGCGCTGCCCATCATCATCACGCTCGTGGTGGCCAAATGGGTGGGCGACTTCTTCAATGAGGCAAGTGGAAATTTATTTACACAAAACAGAGTCGCAACAAAAATTTAAAATATCAATAACAGCATTATCTAACATAGGTATGCTGGAGCTCCAGTAATTTGTGCAAGCACTGTTTTTTTATTAAAAACTGCTATAGTATGTGACGGAAATATAACGATGTGGCCAGCGCACCAAGAATTTTATTGAAATATGCATTAGTTTGCTGTTACAAGGTTATTTATAACTATCATTATATTCGAAGTTGGTCCGAAATAAAATGTTCCAATTGAATGGAATTATCGTATCGAATTGTATTTTGGACTTCGGCAAATGGGGATGAACTTCACAATTAAATTGCGGAGCCAATGTATTTTATAAACTTACGGAAAATCAATTATGTACTTATTAATATTATTGTAAATAAATTTTGTTTTTATCTTTCAAAAACTGTTTATGATTTGCGTCGACTTGTATCACACAGGCCAAAGCTTACTTGGGTGGGGCTATATACAGCGCCATGACAGTAGTAATAGTTGCAGAAAAATCTGTTCTACGAATCTAATTTTACTTTATTTTCTTTACTTAAACCAAAAGTGTAATTTAATTTGTTTTTCGCACTGTTGTATTTATCAACAATATATTACTTTTGTTAAATCATTAGTGGAAACTTTAAATGCTACTGTATTATCTATAAATTATTGTTTATATGTGTAATAATGAAGCTGTTTCATTTCCATAAGGAGGTGCCGCGCGATCGCAAAAACTGACATAAGTCTCATAATGAACTTCAAAGCAAAATAATCATATTGATATTTATAATTGGAACGAAATTCTGCTTTGAAGTTTCAGACCTAGTAATTTAATTAGAGCAATGTTTTTATTCTGCGAAATGTGCAAAACCATCGCACGCTTGTGTTACAAATTAAAATTTACTTTTTGAAGAAGGGGGTGCCCTGCGGAATATCAATACAAATATTACATGAAATGTAAGAATTATTGTTTCTTGCGTAAAATTAAGAAAGCTGTCGAAATAAAAATGTTTTAGGAGTCATTAGATTTATGTATTGTTTGTTATTGTTTAAAGAATTTGTTTCAAATTTCAACAAGACAATGACCTTGTGCAATGATCAGGCTAATTTACATAAGTTCTTTTAATGTATTTAATTAATTCAGCGCATAGTACAAGTGACTTAAAAATATGTAATTTTCCCCAATTTCGTGGAGGACCCCAAATAAAATACATTGTTGTATTTGTTTGTTAGGGCATCTACGACATCCACATACAGCTGGCAGCCGTCCCCCTCCTGCCGTGGGAGCCGCCGCCGCTCGCGCACAACATCTACGCGTCCGAAGTGATGTCGCATCCGGTGTTCACTCTGCGTACGGTAGAAAACGTCGGCCATATAGTCGAACTCCTCAAAGTCGTGTCTTACAACGGGTTCCCGGTCGTCGACCCACCTCTGGCGGACGATGTAAGTAACTGGACACAGTAAAAATTACATACATACATAAACTCACCTGTTCCACCTTTCCCTACCAGGCTATCTCCACTGGTAGGGATAGGTGGATTTTTTTCTACCTGTCCCCACTGGTAGAAATAGGTGGAAAAAAAATCCATATATCTCTACGAACTATCCCCCCTGGTAGGGATATACGGACTTATTTTTCCATTATTCCCTACTAGTAGGGCTAAGTGGACGTTTTCTCTATCCCCTATTCCATCCAGCCCTACTGCCACATCCGTCCTAGTAGGGAAATGCGGATTAAATTGACGCCTGTTTCCCATAGGGATAGACAGTCTGTTGGCGCTTAAGGCACCAACATGCGGCGCAGGGAAAGGGAAAAATGGGATAGATGGGCTTACTGTGTTCCGGGCTGTAGGCACTGGATCGTGCTGAAGGTGGACGCGGCTGGCGCTCTTGGCGCGGGCGTTAGCGGGCTTAAGGGCGGCAACACACACACAGTTCACTGAGGGCACTGCTGTTCGTTAAGTGTTAGGGGTGAGCTGGTAGTCCTAGCTCTCTCACTGCACACACTGTACACATATGTGACGTGGTCACGGGCTGAGTTCAAGGGCGCGCGACGCGTGGGTTCGCCTTGAGATCTCGAAGGGCACTGGTTGTGGTTTGGCGCGGGCGCCGTCAGGCGACGCGCCGCGCGTCTCCCGCGGCGGTCCGCTGGCTTCTAATTGTCCGCCGAAGGGGCGGCAGCGATTCGCCGTTGCGCTGTGGCGCAAACATCTTCCCGGGCCCCAGGGGGAAGGAGTAGGAGGGGGGGGGGGGAAGGAACGGAAGTTAAAGGAGACTACAGCCTCGATTCGTGCTGTGTTGAGTTAATGTCGAGTGGGTGTGTATATGATGAGCTGAGAGGAATGCACGTGTGTGACTGTATGAGTAAAATCGTGCACTGAGCACAGTAACACATAGGCACAAACAACAACAAAAAAAGGGTGTACACTGGGCATGTTACCATGTAGACACGTAATCGTGGTCTGAGCATAGCAGCAAATAGGCACAAAAACAACAACAAAAAAAGGGTGTACACTGGGCATGTTACCATGTAGACACGTAATCGTGGTCTGAGCATAGCAACAAATAGGCACAAAAACAACAACAAAAAAGGGTGTACACTGGGCATGTTACCATGTAGACACGTGAGTCGTGCACTGAGCATGATAACAAATAGGCACAAAAACAACAACAAAAAAGGGTGTACACTGGGCATGTTACCATGTAGACACGTAATCGTGGTCTGAGCATAGCAACAAATAGGCACAAAAACAACAACAAAAAAGGGTGTACACTGGGCATGTTACCATGTAGGCACGTGAGTCGTGCACTGAGCATGATAGCATATAGGCACGTAAAGGCGTACACTGGGCATGTTACCATGTAGGCACGTGAGTTGTGCACTGAGCATGATAGCATATAGGCACGTAAAAGCGTACACTGGGCATGTTACCATGTAGGCACGTGAGTCGTGCACTGAGCATGATAGCATATAGGCACGTAAAAGCGTACACTGGGCATGTTACCATGTAGGCACGTGAGTCGTGCACTGAGCATGATAGCATATAGGCACGTAAAAGCGTGTGCGCTGTGGCGCAACGCGCAAGGGCGCAATAAAAGCGACCGCAATAAGCAAAAAAAAAAAAAAAGGCAAACTGCATATGTGTGTGTGTGTGTGTATGTGTTGCAGGCTGATGTGTGGGTGCACGTGTTTGTACGAGCTTATTGTGTTGTGCAAAGGCGTGGGCTGATGTCACGCACCGTATAGGTGCGGGCTGACCACATGTGTTGTTTGTGTACTACCAACAACTAATTAATTTTTATTAGGGCATGAGATATAACTCGTAAAGTTACGGGAACAAATGAATTTAGGGAATGATGGCACAAAAGGGAAAATAGAAAAATGGGCTGAAGTAGTTATTTTATATATATATATAATAGCGGACTGTATTAAAGGTAGGGGGCCTTACTGCTGCCGCTACCCATGCGGCTGTCTTGCGTGCGCAGACGCATGCAGCGGGCTGTCGATGGGTCGCTGTCCCGGAGTGTCACGCAGATGGGGCGGGAGCCACCGCGCCGCCGCTTCCGGCTGGCACTGCTGCGTTGTGTCGTCCGGTCGGTGGAGGGACGTGTGGTGTTCGGGGCGGCCACACACCCTGCATGCCTTCACCGACTTACATTCGTCCGGGTAATGTGGTCCGAGACAGCGGGGACAGCGCTCGCGCGACACCACAAAATCCCACCGGCCCTGCGTCGGCTGGGCATTATAGCGGGCGCACGTGATGAGCTTGTGCCCCCTTTCCCTACAATAGGGACAGTAGGGCGTATTTGGGCTAGGCCCGGCTTGCGCGTGCATTGTGTGAGTTTTGTAGTTATGTGTAGGTGTATATGGGTGGCGGCACGAGTCGAGGCGAAAATATTAAATGTGTAGGGTAGGGTGATATTAAGTGGACTGTTGCTGGGATGTATCCGACTCGTAGGATCATAAATGTTGGCGCTTAAGGCACCAACATGCGGCGCAGGGAAAGGGAAAAATGGGATAGATGGGCTTACTGTGTTCCGGGCTGTAGGCACTGGATCGTGCTGAAGGTGGACGCGGCTGGCGCTCTTGGCGCGGGCGTTAGCGGGCTTGAGGGCGGCAACACACACACAGTTCACTGAGGGCACTGCTGTTCGTTAAGTGTTAGGGGTGAGCTGGTAGTCCTAGCTCTCTCACTGCACACACTGTACACATATGTGACGTGGTCACGGGCTGAGTTCAAGGGCGCGCGACGCGTGGGTTTGCCTTGAGATCTCGAAGGGCACTGGTTGTGGTTTGGCGCGGGCGCCGTCAGGCGACGCGCCGCGCGTCTCCCGCGGCGGTCCGCTGGCTTCTCATTGGCCGCCGAAGGGGCGGCAGCGATTCGCCGTTGCGCTGTGGCGCAAACACAGTCTATGGATTGCCATCTGCTAGGGGCCTTGCATACTTCTTTCGCTTCATTCATATCCATCAATGGCCCAGTTGCAGGGTCATGTATGTATATATTACCAAACACTGTTTCACTTAGTACAGACGCCAGCAGATCAACCTACCACAATATGTCACATTTCTACAATATATTCTGAACTTTATTCTTTGTGTATAATGATCTATATCGATTGGAGAAATTTACATACATATAATCACGACTATTATTCCTGAAGGGTTAGTCAGAGACTAGGCAATGAGGACCGCAAAAGCATTCCTCTGCCATAATCCACTTTTCACCAAATAGCAACTGCACATGTGCTCAGCGTGGCAGGTGGTGAGCCCATCGCCGCTCTATGCTGTTGGATGTATGTGCAGTATTTAGTCCGTTAGTCGCTTTTTACGACAGCCAAAGGAAGAGAGGGGTTGGTAGTATTCTTTCACCGCTACGCGACACGGTTATTGGTTGGAGAAATTTGAAGGTTTTTAATAGGTTGATCAGTTGATCTGCTGGTGTGCATAATTTATTGTTTATTGCACAAACAGGCGGAGATAACAACGTACAAACGTCTACGCGGGCTGATATTGCGCAGCCAGCTGATCGTGCTGCTGCACAACAAGCTGTACAACGAGAACGCGAACACCGCCTGGTCCAACTTCAACGTCAACATGAACATGTTCAGGAAGGAGTACCCCAGGTACCCTTCCATAGATAAGGTGAGTACGTGGGTCCTATCCCACAGGCTGAGAACGGCAACTTTCTAAAATGACAGTTACGAAAACGAGAACTTCCTAAAATGACAAGTTACGAAAACGACAACTTCCTAAAATGACAACATCTTTGAATGTCAACTTCTAAAAACGACAACTTCTTAAAATGACGACATCTTTGAATGTCAACTTCCAAAAACGACAACTTCTTAGAATGACAACATTCTAGAATGTAAACTTTCGAGAACGAAAACTTTAGTCATTCATACAAACACTATGAAAAACAAAGTAACTAATTCAAAGTTACAACACAAACATCCAGTCAAATATTACTTGCTACTACGGAACACAGGAAACACTTTATTTTCGGAACTTCACATTTTCGAAATTTGTCATTTTCGAAATATGTCAATTTCAGAATTTGTCTTTTTCGGAATTTGTTTTGAGTTGTCGTTTTCGGAACTTGTCATTTTAGGAAGTTCCGTTCTCAGCCTGAGGGGGTCCTATAATGTAGTTATTTTTGTTTTTTCCTTTTTCAATTTCTATTAAGAAAACGAAGTCTATGCAGGCTCAGTATTATGACTTGTGTCTAAGGATGCGTTTCCACTGAGGCGGAGCGGAGCGGAGCTGAATTGACCAATCACGATGCTCGAAATTTTGTGTAGCGTAGATTTCGACCATCATGATTGGTCAATTCAGCTCCGCTCCGCTCAGCTATGCGATTCTCTAAGAGACACATAGACGCTGCGCAGAGGGCTGTGATCTGTTGTCTCTTTCCAATTCTAGGAATATGAAAGAGATATAGTCAATTCTCAGCGCTGCGGCAGCCGCTGTTTTTTTTTTCTTTTTTTAATACTAAGCCCGGCAAATGACCTCACTCCACCTGATGTTAAGTGGAAATGAGGTCCAGGCGCGAGGACAACTGGTGCAGCGTAAGAGACGTAGCATCAGTCATCCTCACTCTGCCGGCTCACAAAGTGCTTGTTCACGCCTCGTTTGAAGGACCCTTTACCAAGGCTTTAGCTTAGAGAATCGCACTGCAGCTCCGCCTCAGTGGAAACCCATTCTAACCATTACAACACCGATCCTCGCCGCATTTTGGGACATTTCCGGAGTAACTGTGGTCACCTAGGAGACTAGAAAATGCGGACCGCCAAAGCATTGCACTGCTTACATTTCACCAAATAACAACTATAGATAACTTTATTATCTATCATTATCAGATGCTTGCCATACTCAAGTTCGTCATTACAGTTAGAGATATCAGACTGGGAGAAGACCTGCACGATCGACTTGCGGCCGTATATGAACCCGTCGCCGTACACCCTGCCGCACCGGGCGTCGCTGCCGAGGCTGTTCCGGCTGTTCAGAGCATTAGGACTGCGACATCTGCCTATAGTCAATGATGTTAATGAGGTATGTTTATCATTGTTAGAGTAAAACGTCGCACAGCTTACAGGCTTCCTACATGGACAACAAGACGTGGAGATGGGTTCAGAAACTACCATGCTGGCTTTGTGCGTTCCTGCTCCACCAGGCGTTGCCGCCGAGGCTGTTCCGGCTGTTTAGAGCGCTGGGGCTGCGACATCTGCCTTATAGTCAATGATGTTAACGAGGTAAGTTTGTCATTGTTAGCCCGTAAATGTCTCACTGCTGGGTACACCACATGGGAGATAGGGCCATAACCCACCATGCTGGCCCTGGGTGGGTTAACGGGTTATGTTTTTATTAGCAAATAATATATACTTTTACCTATGTTGATTGAGTAGCATAGAAAAAAATTGTGAAAGTTGCTGACATCCCAAGTTGAATCTACCAATTTTACCAGTTTTCGCTCAATGTTTTTATTAAGTTCATACTTTATACTTACGTTTAGACTTACTAGAACAAGCAAAAAAGATTTAAGACTATGACTTATTTATAAACACTAGCCCTGTTATTAATAAACGTTGATTAAAGTTACATTTAGGATTAAATTGACGCTGTCTCTATCTGACTTCTTTAACAAAAACGAGACAGCGTCACTTTAAACCGAGGTGTAACATTTGGCCATTTTTATTAATTAGACAGTAGAATAATAGATGAAACAATTGATAGGATTATATTTGCCATTGCTGTCCTTATAATAGCCATACAAAAGAAAACCTGCACTAATCATTTTTTTATGTTTAGGTGGTTGGAATGGTAACTCGCAAAGACATTGCCAGATATAGAGTATGGAGACATCGCGGTCATATGGGCATGGAAGAATTACTGCTCTCTAGTGAAATTTAGTGTAATTGCCACAACTTAAATGAAGAGTCTGATTAACTAATCAGTAGATTTAAGTAACAACTGTATAATTCATCTATGTTGTTGATGTTATAATTGAAATTTTATTTATTGTTTTAATGTTATTTTTAATTTTATATAATGATATTATTAAATGTGATAATTATTTTTAAGTATATTATTAGGTAAGTACCTACCTTCTGTTATTAATAAAATGATATTGACAACTTGTAACAAAACATTAAATATAAGGTTGAAATTGCTTTAATTGAAACTATTTGAAATTGTATTTTCTTTTTTTTTTTAAATATTTTAACATTTATTTAATAATTATGATACCTAATTTAAATATTTGAAGAATTTTGTTTTTGATTTTGGCCTAATAGGTATGTTTGAGCAATTAACAATTGGGGTAACTAGTACTTTGAATAATTACTTACTGTCATTTTTGTACAAGAGTAGTAGACCCCGTCAAATTATTTTTCTGATTTCATTCCATAGGACATTATTAAAGAGGGTTTACTCATTTCAGTTTCCCATACAAACATGAAAGTAAAAAAAAATTACTAACCAATGAGCCATTTTTAATGAAACTTTGCATGCTAGAGTAAAATGCAGAGATCAGCATAGTTTGTTTGTTGAAGACATTTAAAAAATCTATTCAGCTGAGTTATTTTAGACTCTCTATAGTGGACTGTAAATTGCAATAACTCAGCTGAAACTATTGAGATTTCAGTGTTTTACCAAGGACGATTTGATTTTACATAAGCACGCAAAGTTTCAGTTAAATTAGCTCACTGGTTTGTAAAAATAAACTTGGAAGTTTGTATGGGAAACCAAAATGCATCGACTCTCTTTCTACTTTATAGATGCAATTCTTTTTATCTCAGCCATTGTGTATTGATTACAATGTAAATATTAATTATGAATAACTTATAAATAAAAAATCAATTAAGTATATCGCTTTTTTACTTTATTGTCATTATTTACACAGTTTCCATCAATTATATTAAAATTACAATACCAATTCCAGACTTGCAGTGTCTTATATAACTTTGGTCATCTTCCAACTGTTAATTAATAATTATTAATTATTAACAAATAATTCCCATCCTATCCCAGCCCATAGGTTGATGAATAAAACAACCGGTAAAATTACTAATATCAGCAGAATGTAGTTAACAATTTCATCCATGGTATGGTGTTCGATAAACTAACGTGACTATGACTCTTTTGCCTTATTTGATAACATCTAAATCAATCTAGGGTCAGAGTGTAGAGTTATTACGTTATGCAGCAAGTTCGTAAATTATTTAGTATAAAATTCAGGATTTATGCATTTGCGAAAGCAAAACAAACATTTGCGTTGACTGGCAATTGACGTCTGTCATCACGCGTCACGCACATTTTTTTTTTTTTTTTTTTTTTAATATATTGTTCCATGAAGGAACAGGCTAAGGTCTGAGCCATACTGCCTAGTCATTATTTATTTTTTATTTGTTTTTTTCCCTTGATGATAATGAGTGGTGATTAAGATGAATGATAAATGATGTTCCCCAAACCCCTTGAGTTCTCAGTAAAGATGTGGGACTTTACTGAGGTCTCACGCGGACTACTTGAGAGAATTTGAAAAGTGATGTTGCACTGTTTTGTTTCATTTGCCAACACTCATGCACGTTCACAAACACTTAACGGTTAATAATCCACTATTATTTCACATTAATGTTTGAAAAAACACAAATTTTGGAAAATAAAACAAAACTGAAGACATGACGCTTCACTTTCCCGCCAAGAAGTCCCCTTTTTTTTTTATATATTTGTTCCATGATGGAACAGGCTAAGGTCAGAGACCATACTGCCTAGTCATTAGTTTTTTATTTGTTTTTTTCCCTTGATGATAATGAGTGGTGATTAAGATGAATGATAAATGATGTTCCCCAAACCCCTTGAGTTCTCAGTAAAGATGTGGGACTTTACTGAGGTCTCACGCGGACTACTTGAGAGAATTTGAAAAGTGATGTTGCACTGTTTTGTTTCATTTGCCAACACTCATGCACGATCGCAAACACATAGCGGTTAATAATCCACTATTATTTCACATTAATGTTCGAAAAAACTACAAATTTTAGAAAATAAAACAAAACTGCAGACATGACGCTTACTTTCCCGCTAAGAAGTCCCGTCACCATACCTACCATAGAAAACGTCTGTCACTGTCAAATAAGCGTTGGCATGTACACACTCATCACCAGCAATGATTTTTCTTTCAATATTATTTTAACGGCACACACACGGGGGTTATCACATTGAACGACCGACACATCGTTGAACACACTACGCCTCCACAACAGTGCTACTCCTCCATGAGGTTTGCCATGCAGCATGCCCGCCGCACTATCCACTGCCGACACGCCGGTGTAGCTGAACTCGCTGCTTATACTGTTAAGGAACGGTAACTCATCCTGCAGCAACCATGTTTCCTGCAGTGCTATTAAATCCGATCTCTTGCAAAGTTCGCGTACCATGTCTATAGACCGCTTAACATTTTTACAATTAAACGACACAAAATTGTATTTACTTTTATCCATTATCGATTATTTTCAAGGCCGTTTCCCGACGAGGTTGTGTCGGAAATACGCTTGTTCTTAAAATGAACAAAACGTCGAAAAATTATTCCCTTAGGCCATAACTGTTCATCCAAAAACTCTTTGTGACACAATGAATTTGAAAGCCTTATGTTCACACTGACGTTTTATCGATATTTCGTCAAGTATAACCTTTTCTTGAGTTTTTCTTTCGATATAATTCACTATATCTGACTCCAAAGTATTCTTATCAATATTTGTAATAAATATAGGAATTTTTCGATCTGCGGCTCTAAACTTTTCATTGGTTTCCACCACAACGGTACCCGTTTTGCCTTCAATACGGTATTTCGTCTTGCGCGTTTTATTTTGAACTAAATTTCATTCATTTTTCTTCTTTAGAGCCTGGGCATAAGACTCATTATCCTGTGTATATTTCGATGGCTGACTCAGATTGTCGACTGCACTCGTCTTTTTCACTGGTGTAGTCTCGTTCTTATCAGCTGCTCGGCACTCGCCGCCGTGACTCATTTTTTCATAGTGCTCGTTAATGACCGTTTGAATTTTTCCATTTCTTTCGTCACTACTACCCTCTCAGCAATTATATTCGTTATTTTCATTACCAATTTCTTTGCTATTATCATCATTTTCACACATCAAAATTGATTCGTACATATGAGATAATCCAGCAGGGCCACTGTCACGATATGTGCCTCTTTTCATATTTATTTTTGCCGCCGAGAATGGGGGTGATACTGGTATCAATTTCTTCATATTAAGACACTCGCTCTTTACTTGCTCAAGTTGCTCAACGGTAACGTAGGACGATTTGATTAAGCTCACTTCAGCTTGCAGAAGCACAATATCTTTTAGCAATTTCGAAACATCAAGGTGGTCGAAAGTTATGGGTGGCAACTTTTCCAAATCACGGGCCACAAACACTGGCATCACATCTGGATCAGCTACTTTGAAGAAGCTGATAATGTCCAACAAAGCACGATTTTCTTTCCCCTTTCCTTTGCGAATGGTTCAATGAAATGGCATTATTTTATTGTACTCGCCCTCGCCTTGAATCATCCATTTCTTCTAAACACACCAGCTTCTTTTATGCGTTATACCCACATAGACGATAGACATACCTAATTTAAAAAGTTATGTTATGTTAATAATTTGTTATTGCTGTATTTAATTATATCTTTTCCATTCTGAATCCCTTTTAAAATTGAATTGTGCATAAATATTTTTTCCCTACTTTATCGGAAATTAGGCATTCGCTGGCAACCATTCGCGCTAGTGTCAGTCATACGCGGCTGTCACGCAGACTTTCAAATTCAATACAAAAACCGGGCGGATTTTGAGAAGCGTTTGTACCGCGATGCTCCGTCTAGACATGTATCTAATCAAAGTATCAAAACAAAAAAATATTTTTTTCTAGTGCTTCTATTAGGCCGTAGAATCACGTAAATTAATTTGAGCCAAATCAAAAAATCCATGCGGTAAAGGGTTAACGTTGATGTTTCATTTTATAACTTTATTCACTCATGTTACTTTGCTTTTTTATTTTATTTTATTAAATAAGGTCCAATGATATTATAAAATAAGGTCACATTTTATCAACTGCAAATATTTTGACAAAACTTCTTACTATACCAGGGAAAGAACGCCCTAACATTTAAAAAAAAAATTCAGGCTATTTTTATTTTTACTTTTTCTAACACAATTTTTGTAATATTTTTTAGAGCACCCTGACATTAATTTTCATTCATAAATAGTTTTAAAACATGGTTTCTTCTTAGGTACCGCCCGTCTCTCTCATTTCACTCTTTCCTCATTTCATTCATAAGTTTAAATGTGGCGGCCGCGGCAGTGCACCGCTAAGCGCTGTACCTTCATTTTTCTGTGAAATCGGGATAGACTCCACCACAACCACAAGCAACGTTGCCCAAAACTATCACACCTAAGTAACAAAACGTATGTTAATACTCCGCTGCGAGAACCAAAATCCACCAATGCGCTAATTTAGCGTTCCTATTCGAAATTAATAAATATTTTTTTACAACTTTCACACCAATCATTCGGCCCCAAACTGAGCGTAGCCTGTACTATGGCGACTGATAACATAAATACTAATAAATATCCATGACTCAGTCACAAATTGCTCGTGCTCATCACACATGTTGCTAGCGGGATTCGAACCCGCAATCGTGGGTTTCGCAGTCAGGGCCGCTGACCTACTCGGCCACCCGGCCGTCATTTTTAGTTATAGTTACTCAATTACAAATTACCTAGGTACCTAGCACGATTAGTATAATAGAGAGCGGGGGACATTTCCAAAAATCGGAGCAAATCCGTGTAGGTAAAGCTAGAAATTTAAAAAATGATAGAAACTAACTTAAAATTAATTTACAATCTACGGTTCCAGACTGCCTATGTAAAGTATAATGAGCGAAATAAAAATTAACGTAAACAGGGGAGATAATAGTACCTACTGATTGGCTTCGCTTCAGTGGAAATGCACATAGTATAAGATGTGAGTAGGTAGGTAGGTATTGTAAATAAATGAAACTCATAGATAATATGTCTGTTTTTATTTAAATGCTTTGACTATTCACAACGAATTGACTTCCCGTCACATTTTTCAGGCTTTGGACCTCAGAACAATAACAAGCATGAGCTTGCTTTGGACTGACAAGTTAATACAATTCGTTAGTTTTATCTTTTACCAAGATTGAAATAAGTAATCTAGCTATGTAAAGTTTACATTAACTTGGCGTGTTTAAAAGTCTAAATATTATTATTGATATTTACAGATTTACAAGTTGTTGATTACAGGTTCTAATTTAAACATTTACAAGTTTACAGGTTCTTATTTAAACTATGTACTCTAACTATACTTAATCACATTCAATGTTAGACATGCACATGCATGACGCCCTTGTTCACGCAAACACTGTGTTGCATGCACGATCGAGGCTATGCCTCCGGACTGCAGTGAGCACTTGCTGCTCACTGGATATCACGTCGAACGCATTCCACGGCACGAATTGTATGGCCGTCGTTGCCACACACTAGGTCTTTAGCCCTACCCCACACGTGAAAATCCATCGGCGTCAGGTCAGCTGAACGTGGCGGCCAGCGGATAACGCTACCGCGCCCGATCCAACGCCTCGTTCAAGTAGGCGCGTACCCGCAGACTGAAGTGCGCAGGCGCGCCGTCGTCGTGCTGGTAGTACAGGTACCAGCGGCTCCATACAGGCACATCCAACAGCAGCTCGGGTAAGTCGCACTGTAGTAGCTGTAGATACGTGTCCGTATTGACGGTCTATAAAGACGGGTCCCAGTAAATGGCCGTTCAACACTCCTGCCCACATTTACACTAAAACGGTGTTGGAAGTGGTCCGGCCGAAACAATCGCGGAATGTACTCGCACCAGTAATTCACATCAAAGAGTTCCTCGCGCGTAAACGTGCACTCATTCGTCCACAGCACGTTGTAGGTAGGTTTCCGCAACAACCAAAGCGTCTCCGGTGCTCGCCACTGGGTGCCGATGGAATAAATCCAGCACGTCCTTCTTGAGGCGCACTAGGTATCGTGGCCTCCCAGAGCCGAGATGTGACTGGAAGCTGCCGCTCTCCCTGAAGCGCTGCACGGCTCCAAGGTCCAAGTATGGTGCGAATGTTAACTTCGCGTCCGTATCTCTCGCCGTACAGTAGGTACTTGTGCCCGCATAACATAATTTCACCTGCATCATGGTAGCTGGTAGCCCTATTCTTGTACTCCTGTGATGAATATCGATACGGCATTTTAAAAACTTTCGCGAATACACTTGCGACTGCGATTAGTTTAGTGCGATAGGTATGTTATTGGCGAACTGACGATCGCCGGCGCGCGGCGGGCGGGCGGCACGGCAGCGGTGCGGTGGTGTAGGCATTTCGGTCGGTCGGTCTCTCTGTCGGCTCCCATGAATGAAACTACGGCACGTGTAAGCGGTGTAGGCATTGCGGCCTCTCTTCTGTTTCGGCTCGTGCCGTGCGTTAGGGGTGTTTTATTTTATTTTTTAATCTAAATGTCTGTACTCGCCATGAGCGCGACGTCTCATTATAAGCGTATTAAAATACGCCTAGCGCCACCTAGCGTTGTATCGCGAAGTTGGCGCGCGTGAGGAGTGGGAACGAAGGACGCGCGCCCGCGCGACACTGGGTCTGCAAGCGATCGTGAGACGTGCGCACGTATACGCGCCTTCTGTGCCCTGGTGTCGCCTTGGACTTATTGACTGAACCTCGAAGTGAACGCCTAAATGCCCGTGATTGAGTGACCTGAAGCAATCGCCCGTGACCAGCACTCATCTCCCGGTTCCTGCGTTCCCGTACAGCTGCTCCCGGTAAGTCCTTCCTGCCTTCAGCCTTTAACCTCGTCGCATGTTAGTGCCTCTCGCACCAACATATTCTGGTCCATTCGAACCGTTAATAATAAATCGGCGACCTAACCCGTATTTCTTTACACCATAATTTGGTGACCTGTACAATCTGCTCATAAAGCTACAGTCCGCTTAAAATAATATTTCCTCATATATATATACATAATATACATATATATATACATAATAGTTATCACGTACCTACTTGTATTTTAATTTCTAATTTCTAAATTTCATTTCCTATCATTTATAATTTCATTACCATACAGTATCTGTTCTGCACAATAGGCGTTGCTAAGCCCGGGCAAATTTATTATCTACCTACCTACCCAAATAAAAGTTCGGTTACCAGTCTTACCAGTATCCGATTCGTGCTAACTCCAGGTTAATTTACGCTAACAAGTTTAGTGATTTTTATTGTTGATTTTATGTATGCATCCGATTATCTGATCACAAATCGATAGTGTCATACAATGTTGTTGTGATCTGCGTGCGCTTGTGTGCCTAATTCGTGCTTGAAATAATAATTCAGCTCAGTTATTTTACCTTTGCCTTTTTTCATGCTACGTTCGGCTACCGTTTGGCTACAGATTTAGTTAATTGTATGGTGCCTGGTATTACAACAGCTAAGCTAATTTAACGCTGCATAAAATAATTCAGCTCAGTTATTTGGCCTTTATTTTAATTTTTTCATGCTATGTTTATCGGCTGCAGATGTATTTTTCTTACATAATAATACAACGAGATTTATTTTTTTTCTTTTTCTCTTCGAATTAATTTTTAATTTTATTGTTTTTTGATTGTTGCCTTTGCGATCGGCTCATGCTTTGTGCGTGCTCAACACACGAGCTTAGTGTGATCAGTTTAAAAAAAAATCGCTTACTGCTATTTGCGTGCGTCGCTTTCGCTTCTACACACGTTTGCCCACTTGTGGGACAGGGTGTCCCAACTTTTTTTTATTAAGTTTTTATTATTTATTTATTTTGCAACCGACTCATTCTTCGCGCTCGTTTCCGCTACAGGAGGCCAATTCTCATTTTTCGAGATGTAGTCTCGAATCGAGTTTTGATTTCGATCTCTATCTCGACCATAAAATCTCGTTATTAACATTTTGTTCACGAATCTCCTATTCTCAGCGCTAATCGACTTCGAGTTTGATTCGAATTCGAACTTTATCGAGTGGTAATCCAATTTAGTTATTCTGAACATCTCGAACTCGACATTTCTCGAAGGAGAGCCGCTCGAATTGCTTCGAGTGGTCGGCAGTGGTCGAGACGTAATGTCGACTACGAGAAGCTAATGAAACGTCAAATAGCGGCGAAATTACGGTGGATATGGAGGAGTTAATTTCCAATTTTGTCGTGGAAGTGATTTAAAATATTGAGAGAGCTCGCTCTCTTTTTTTATAAGGTGGAAGAAAACTTTCCACTCCTTAACTGTATATCGGCTTCCAACATTTGTAGAAGAAGCTGCTTCTGCTGTGGCGTTGCGTATTTTTTGTTGACATTGTGACGTTGTGTGTGTCTTGTGAGTACTAAAATGATCGTTTCGTCACCAAACAAGCACACAACCACAAACAAAAAACATAAAATTTATCGACGATACGTCACGTTTTGAACAATACAAGTTGTTTAAGGAAATTAAATATGATCACAACACATTAAATATAATGATTTTTCGATACTTATTAAAAATTTACTTCTTTAATTAAAAAGCAAGTTCAATACATTTAAATACATTTACAGTAAAAATATTTGAGGTAGGTAGTACATAGTTGCAACCGGTTTAAAACCGGATGAAACGTGTCAAACGAAACGCATCCCGAATTGATTGCATTAAAAAGAATGGCAATATTTATCAAAAAAAAAATGAAGTCTATTTCGATTAGCGCTAAGAATAGGAGATTCGTGAACAAAATGTCGATTATCGAGATAGAAATCGAAATCAAAACTCGATTCGAGACTACATCTCGAAAAATGAGAATTGGGGCCCAGGTCTGCCCAACTGTGGGCTACGTACAACGTATCCCACACTTTCTTTTTATTAGATTCTTTTTCTTTTCCTTTTCCTCACGCTTTCCCGGCTAATTGGATGCGCCGCCATCGCCTACGCATGCGCTTGCCCACTAGTGGGCTACGGATGACGTGTTTTTTTTTGTTTTTTCTTTTTGTGGTCGGCTAATCTTACGTACGCGCGTCCAATAAACACAGGCATACACATACACATGCGTTTGCCCACCCGTGGGCAAAATACAAGGCGTCCCAACTAAGTTTTTATTTTTTGTTTATTGTTGAATTAATTTTAGCCCATTTGCCCTTACCTTGATAAGCAAATACGTCCAGCCCAACTATAGAATATATCGATGGCTTAGAGCACACATGTACTAATTACAAAAACTTGATTTTTCAGGAGAGCATTTTAAAGTTTAAGCATGAATAATACAAAAACTGTGTATGATATGGAATTCAAATTACGTTTATTCATAAGACTTATTCTTTGGTTCTACAAATAAGTAGATTTCATAACCGAATTACGTCAAATTGATAACAAAATCAGCTGAATTTCTAGATAACCCCATCACTTAGTACATTTGAACCCTTAAATTTAGTAATTTGAATGCACGAATGTACTAAGTGGGACGGGGTCAATATTCTAGTAGATAAACAGGTACTTATCAAAATTAAAATATTAATATATTTATTAAATACCACAGAATACCGACTTAAGATAGTTTGTGCAGGTTAGAACATAAAATAATAATAATATTATTAAATAGGAAATCAATAAAACTTTGCATAGTAGGTAAGTAATAATTTATTAAAGTTCTACAACATTTAATTAATTATGAAGAATAGTATAGGTACCTAAATCAGTCTTTCTTAAACACTAACAAAATTAGGGAAGTACTTATTTATTCAAGTTTCTATAAATCAGTAGTTAGTCTTAGAATAAGGTAGGTTATTAATAATACTCTCATCCTGATTCTTAACTTCATAATCAGATGTTTCAGTGTCAGTGATATTGATATTAGGAATATTTTCAGAACTGGATGGTAAGTCTCTATAGTATTGCCCATAGTCTGATGGGATCACAACATCCTTTAAAGAGTAAGAAGATCTTTTTTCTTACATTGTGAAATAGGGAGCACCAAATTTGTATGCTCTTTTCAGGTTTTTTTAAAATATGTTATGAAGTCTTTCTTTTTTCCTCCATTTTTTGCCTTGCAAATATTGATTTCTTCCAAATCTGAGTCGTTCAAGTCGTAGTTATAAAATATCGAAGTAGGCGATTCTTTGTTTACCCGAAGCCACTTAATTTTAAACCATTTCAGTCTTTTTTTATGTTTTTAGTTTTGTTAGTATTTAAAGTTTTTTCAAATGCCTTTATGTCATAGAAATCGTCATGTTTCATAATATTAACATCATAATGTTTTGGTTTGATCGTGGCAGAACCCATTATCAAATATAAAATAGTTAGATTGTACTATGAGAGTTTTCGTAAACAATGTATTTTTTCTGGGCAAAAAATTTCTTTGTAAATTTTGTACATGCGAGATAAGTTTAGATTCAGATCACTATCTAAATATAATTTTTTGGAGTCTTTGCGACAATAGTAAGACTCAGTTCGAGGGTACTGGTCAAAATTGCTCTTTCACAAATTTCGTAGCCTAGGGAAGTTATATTTGCGGGAATTTTACCTTTTCGATTGTCAGTGCCAACGTGGTGCCAACATAAGAACTTGCATGTCCTCTATTTTTGGAACAAATCTTAATAATACTTGTGCTAATATCGAACGTGTTACAAAAAAATGTTTGGCAAACACGGTGTTTTCTTATAGTTTGGTGAAAAAGTCAGTATGAACGTGACATTGACCAATTTTTCTTCGCCTTCGTGCATACACGTAAAAATTGCGCGCCCAAACGATTATCGAAAGCACACTTAACTTAAAATGTCGTTAGTTGAGCATTTCAAGAAACAAAACAAAAATAAGTTAAGTTTACTAATAGATATGTGATTTTCGATGATTTTGTGAAACATATGTACAGTTATTTTTTGTATCATAGCGCTTAGCACATTTGTGCACTTAAAAACAGTTGCAAGCATTAGATTTGTTTTGTATTAATTGCACTTACAACATTTGGATTGTATTGTTGTAATATGTAAAATTACATATCGTAAATGTACTTAATATTTTTGTGCGTTAACTAGTACCGCGGGAGGGAATCTTAAAATCACTTGAGGAGTTTTCGTAGCAGATTAGTAAAAATAAAGGATTTTAATACTTTTGGACAAAACCGAAGCTTACTTGATACAACCGTGACACTGGGTTTTTGATAGAAAGAGATGGAATATGGGCACGTGGGTAAGTGCAAACGGTAGAGCACGTCAATTAATACAGTTGGCAGTCAAAAAGTGAAAATCGCAATTTTTGTAGTTAGTACATGTGTGCACTAAGCCATCGATATACAGGATGTTATTCTTTTTACGGCTTAAGATCAAGCCCATACCATGCAATCCGCACTCTGCTTCAGCTGGCTGATGATGAAGGTCATCGCTACCCTGGAGCCGCTCAGGTTCTTCGCAAGTCTATCTTCGTTGATGACATCTTGTGTGGTCATGACACAGTTAAATCCGCCCAAGCACTCCAGGACGAGTTAATAAGTCTACTAGACCTAGGCGGCTTTCAGCTCAGTAAATGGACATCTAACTCGCCTAAGCTGCTCGAGAGATTCCCCGACAACCAATGCGACATGCCCAAGGACTTCGACATGAACCCAGACTCCACGTCCATTAAGGTCTTTGGTATACAGTGGAGCCCTCAGTCTGACGAGTTCACCTACCGCATCTCTCTGCCCCCCATCACACATGTCACAAAGCGGTCTATTTTAAGCACCGTAGCCTCCCTATATGACCCAAACGGCTGGGTTGCTCCCGTTATCTTCCGCGCAAAGCTGCTGCTTCAGCAATTGTGGCTACTGAAGCTGGAATGGGATGAGCCCACTCCCTCTGACGTACAAACGGAGTGGCACCACATCTCAGAGGATCTGCCGCTGTTGTCTAGCATTCGCTTCCCTCGGCACATTTGTGCAAACAAAGGCTCAGCTGCATACTCGCTTCACGGGTTCGCCTTCGTTCGGTTTGCCTCTGAAGCCGGGTTTGCCGCCGTCGTTTATCTCCATGAGCTCGATGCCTCTGGAGATACTGTAGTACACTTGATTGTCGCCAAGTCACGAGTCGCACCAATCAAGAATCGCCTCACAATCCCCAAGTTAAAGTTGTCGGCCGCCACCCTACTCTCCCAGCTCATGATCCGTGTGTCAGTTCAGCTATCCGTCCATATCAGTATACAACAACACATATGTTGGTCAGACAGTACGATAGTCCTGGCCTGGCTCAATACACCGCCTCACCGTCTTCAACCCTTTGAAACCAACAGGGTAGTTAAAATCAGCTCAAGCTCACCAGAATGTACATGGCGACACGTACCTTCCGAGCTCAACCCAGCAGATTGCGCAAGCAGAGGGATGTCTGCGCAATCCCTGTCAGCTCACGACCTATGGTGGTCTCCCACGTGGCTTAGACAACCTTGTGAGTCTTGGTCTGCGATGCCCTCAGCTCTGGGCCATCACGCCCTACCAGGCCTTAAGCCTAAACACATCCCGTCACTGGTCACAGTACCCGGTCTTGACTTTGACCTGCTCACTCGGTTCAGCTCACTAGACAAGCTCGTCGGAGTGACAGCTTGTCTAAAACGCTTTCTGCACAACTGCAGACACCACCCAGATTCGCGACGCTCAGGCCCCTTGTACGTCAGTGAACGAAGAGAGGCCCTTCTTTACTGGGTGCGCAGCGTTCAGCACAATGATTTTGCAGAGGACATCCACCGCCTTCAAACTGGCAAAATCTGCTCCGTCAGACTCCAGCGACTGTCACCTCTTATTAAAGATGAGCTCCTTAGAGTTGGCGGACGACCTCCCATGCGTCTATCCGATATGACGCGCAGCATACGCTCATACTTCCCAGCTCTAGCCCACTTGTAGACCTCATCATTGACCACTACCACAAAATACACTGCCACCCTGGCGCTGACACTTTACACGCTATCCTACGCCAACAATTTTGGATATTGTCCGCGCGCCGTATTATTAGACACCGAGTCTTTAAATGCATTAGATGCTTTCGATGCCGGGCCCAGCCGCAAGCGCCCTTCATGGCCGACCTGCCAGCCGATAGAGTTACGCCTCAGCCCGTATTTAGTCAAGTCACGACCGATTTTGCCGGCCCATTCCTCGTTAACTCTAGTACCCTACGTAATGTTAAACTCTAAAAGGCGTACTTTTGTATATTCGTGTGCCTCTCCACTAAGGCGGTTCATTTGGAACCGGTCTCGGACCTCAGCACGGAAGCGTTCCTCGCGGCATTACAGCGTTTTATAGCACGCCGCGGGCCATGGTTCTCATCCGCTCGGACTGCGGTACAAATTATGTAGGCGCTAGAAATCAGCTCATTGAAGTACAAAACTTTCTGTGTCCATGTCTACAGCTTCCTCATTCGACATAGAGAAATTCTAAGCATGCCATATTTTTGTGCATATTATGTGCAATCAACGGTTTCAGTCCTAATTTTTGTGCCACCACAACTTCGTTACTATGAGTTGGTTTATGTGTGTAAGCTGGAGACACGTGTCACCAGCTCGCACACGCCCGTTAAGACAAACCAGTGAGGTTAGGGTTTTGGACTATAGCTAGAAATTTTGTGCATAATTTGTGCACTAGGAACAAAAAAAACTAACCATCACACTCAAATACTGTTGAAACTACGATCATAAAACTGTGTGCGAGCTGGAGACACGGGTCTCCAGCTCGCACAGCTGTATCTTCGTAATTGTTCAAGCTACGGTTATGAATTATACCTCAAAATTTTGTGCAGAATTTGTGCATAAGGCACAAAAATTTTC
The DNA here is from genome assembly GCA_963921215.1 of Scoparia ambigualis. NCBI lineage: Eukaryota > Metazoa > Arthropoda > Insecta > Lepidoptera > Crambidae > Scoparia > Scoparia ambigualis. The sequence goes on from OY992509.1 coordinate 25,886,067, forward strand.
AAAACTTTAACTCAAAAGGTTTTTGAGCTACGAACCGATAAGTATGTGTAAGCTGGTGACACGTAACACGGGCTAACACATGGTGAATTATTGTAACTGTTTATGATAGCGCTTCGTTTTAAAGATCAAATAATACGTTATAATTTGTGCACACACGAGGCAAAATTTCAAATCTCTGGGCCTCTTACTTTATAAATTATAAGCCAAAAACTGTTTTCCCGCCAAAAAATTCAAAATAATGGCTCGGAAGCGGCTAAACGCGCGCCGACCGCGCCGTTGCCGTTCCGTGCGCTACACTATTGCAATCGAGTTTGAACTTGAGAGCTAGCTTAATTTAGTGTCATTTTAATTTGCGCTCTCGATCGTTTCCTTTCTATACCGAGAATTTTAGACTAGGAGACTGCTGATATAGGAAATTGGTTAATTTAAAATAAAAGCAGTCTATTTTATTTATGAATGTTTATAAAATATCGCTATGCTTAGTTTTAAGTATTTACAATAACCTCATTAATATGATAAGTAGTGATAAAATTAGTCTGCCTGTATGTTTTTATTACCACGTTTTTATTAGGTAGCTTTCTCGTTTATTTGTCGACAAATGCAAACGATTTTATACTAGCTTCCCGATGAGCTAGACTTGCAACTTTGAACATAGGTCAGAACAGGATGACAATGCAATATTATGGTGTCATTGAGCTGATCTGATGATTCAGCCGGAAGAAGGCCACAGGATCTCTGTAAGAAAACCATGAAACCCCATTCAGGCTCATTTGATTAGTTTTGATGAGCACTCTGACGAGAGACGACTAGACAAGGTCCATGGTCTGATGATGAACCCGAAGGAAGGCCACAGGAACTCAGTATTGAAACCATGCAACCCCATCAAGTTTGGGCTCGTTTGATTCATCTCTTGACGAATACTCTGTTAGAAAGAAGGGTCCAGGGTCTGATGATGGAGCCAGAAGAAGGCCACAGGAACTCGGTATTGAAACCATGCAACCCCATCGAGTTTGGGCTCGTTTGAATCGTCTTGACGAGTACTCTGTTGGGAAATAGTGTTTAGGGTTTGATGATGAAGCCGAAAAAAGCCCACAGGAACTCTATAATAAAACATGCTACCCCAACGAGTTCGGGGTCGTTTGAATCGCCTCGACGAGTACTTTATCGAGAAATAGTGTTCAGGGTCTGATGATGGAGCCGGAAAAAGGACACAGGAACTTTATAATAATACCACACAACCCCATCGAGTTTGCGCTCGTTTGATTCTACTACTCCCATAGGAGATGAAGAATTTTTAGTTATGGCACGTTAACGAAAAAACAGTTACTACGCTACGATAACTAAACCATCAACCATTCTGACAAGGGGTCGGTCAGCCATTAACAGATAGAAGAATTGGTAACTTGCAAACTTTTTAACTTGTAAATAGAAAAAGTAAGAATTACTTACTACTGGTAAAATAAAAATTTGAAATAGCTTTATTAAAAATAATAAAAGTATCTTTTTTTTCGTTATCTGTGGATTGGGTTTGAAATAGGTACATATAAAATTTAACATCTACCTACTTACTAGCATTTGAAAATAACTTTAGGTACTTACTCATAAGATAACAAAGGTACGCCTACTATTAAACCTCTATCATCTACATAAAGAAGCCATAACTGGAGGTTAGTATAGGTAAGCAGCAGAACGATTAGATAGAACACAATTAAATTATTTTTTATTATAGTTCTTTTTCTATAGAATTTACAATAATGACGAAAAAGGCCGGCGCACAGGAAAATGCGTGTAATAAAATGCCCGCTTGCAAAGTGTTAAACTATAGCTACATAAATTTAATATCGGTGATAACAGTATCGACCATATCTACGGACTATTAAAAATTCATGCAATATCGTGTTTTTTTCCACTATATAGTTTCAGAACGCATCGAACGTTTATAATAATTTTATTTTATTAAACTTTTACAAGCACATTTGTTTGTTAAAAACTACAGATTAATGATAACTCAATAAATATCAGGGATACGGTACAATATTCTTGAATTCGATCACGTACAATATAGTGATCTCAACGCACACCGCATTCCTGACGCGATATAGTGTTTTCCAAAATAGGTATAGTTTCAGAACGCATCGATATCGGATTTGACGATATTGATGCAATAAATACGTTTCAGTAACCTTATACGATTTGTATCGCCTACTCCTAATTTTATCGGAAAAAATGGAAGAGGTGATTGGGCTTTATTACATGTCGGCAAATAATTACTATTTATTGCATCTTTATTATTTTTATTAATTATTAATTCGTAATATTGTATTACTTTTAATACTTTATCGTTACTCCAATCCATAATTATCGAAACAGAATAATATCGATAGTCGTATTTGCAACACGTTCACACCTCTAGTTGTCTAGCAGTCAACTAAAGTGTGCGAAGGAAATGTGGCCGCACGAACATTATCGCGACAAAATCCTTGATGTGCGGCAATTTACCAACAGCGCGGCGCGTCAACGCCATGATACAACGCGCTAACGCGAAGTGTTTGGCCAGACGTGTCGCAAAAACGCAAATCTTCGCGCTAGCGCGATAATGTGGCCCTAGCATTACATTGGGATGCCCCAGCAGACTAATCGAAAAGTCATCGATCACCATAGAGTACATTTATTTTTATTTATTTATTTACATTTAAGTAATACAATCTAATATTAAAATAAATTACTTTCAATGGTTAAAATTTATTCTGTGACGGTCGATAGCGATTAGTTTGCTGGAAAGCATCCGTTCTTTATCGAATTAGGCTCAAGTATTCAACCATTTTGTCGTTCTGCACTCCTCCATAATGTTTATCATTATGCCAAATCTAATTATTTAATTGTCTCAACAACAAAAAATAACTAAGACATTCGTGTGTGAGATATCTAAAATAAAAAGTAGGGTAGGTTATTAGGTACCTGCCTATAGTAAAACTAAATTAGTCGCGTCGCGCATCGCTGTAACAGACGGCTCCTAGTCTAGAAGTGGCAATAGTGTAGCGCACGGAACGGCAACGGCGCGCTTAGCCGCTTCCGAGCCATTATTTCGAATTTTTTGGCGGGAAAACAGTTTTTGGCTTATAATTTATAAAGTAAGAGGCCCAGAGATTTGAAATTTTGCCTCGTGTGTGCACAAATTATAACGTATTATTTGATCTTTAAAACGAAGCGCTATCTTATACAGTTACAATAATTCACCATGTGTTAGCCCGTGTTACGTGTCACCAGCTTACACATACTTATCGGTTCGTAGCTCAAAAACCTTTTGAGTTAAAGTTTTGAAAATTTTTGTGCCTTATGCACAAATTCTGCACAAAATTTTGAGGTATAACTCATAACCGTAGCTTGAACAATTACGAAGATACAGCTGTGCGAGCTGGAGACCCGTGTCTCCAGCTCGCACACAGTTTTATGATCGTAGTTTCAACAGTATTTGAGTGTGATGGTTAGTTTTTTTGTTCCTAGTGCACAAATTATGCACAAAATTTCTAGCTATAGTCCAAAACCCTAACCTCACTGGTTTGTCTTAACGGGCGTGTGCGAGCTGGTGACACGTGTCTCCAGCTTACACACATAAAACAACTCATAGTAACGAAGTTGTGGTGGCACAAAAATTAGGACTGCAACGTTTGATTGCACATAATATGCACAAAAATATGGCATGCTTAGAATTTCTCTATATCGAATGAGGAAGCTGTAGACATGGACACAAACTTTCTTGCCTCGAATAATGACACGATTGCGCACAAGCTCGCTGGTCAGCACATTACTTGGTTATTAAATGTCCCTAAGGGACCATGGTGCGGCGCGTTACATGAGATCAACATAAAATCAACTAAGCAACTTTTATATCGCGTAATTGGCGAACAGCACCTCACATTCGAGGAATTCTCTACACTTTTAGCACGAATCGAAGCTGTCCTTAACTCTAGACCTCTCTGCCCACTTTCGTCTGATCCTTCAGACTTTGAGCCGCTTACAGCCGGACATTTCATTATAGGCCGCCCACTAACGGCCCTACCTGAGTTATCTGTGGAAGATAGGCCGATCTCCACACGTAGGCGATTCCAAATGGTACAGGCCCTTTCTCAGCGCTTCTGGACATTGTGGACTCAATCCTACCTTCACACCCTCCAAACCTGCTCCAAATGGTTGTCCCATCCTCCCCTCCCCGAGTTGGCGAGCTCGTCCTCATCAAGGAGGACAACCTGCCTGCCCTCCAATGGAGACTGGGATGCATTACTCGCACCCTGCCTGGGAAGGATGGCGTCGTGCGGGTGGTGGACCTGGACACCGCCAATGGACACCTCCGGGGGCCTGTGTTCAAGATTGCCAGGCTCCCTCTGGATGAGCCCACCCTGGGCCCCGGAGGATGTACTCGCCATGGGCGCGACGTCTCATTATAAGCGTATTAAAATACGCCTAGCCACCTAGCGTTGTATCGCGAAGTTGGCGCGCGTGAAGAGTGGGAACGAAGGACGCGTGCCCGCGCGACACTGGGTCTGCAAGCGATCGTGAGACGTGCGCACGTATACGCGCCTTCTGTGCCCTGGTGTCGCCTTGGACTTATTGACTGAATCTCGAAGTGAACGCCTAAATGCCCGTGATTGAGTGACCTGAAGCAATCGCCCGTGACCAGCTCATCTCCCGGTTCCTGCGTTCCCGTACAGCTGCTCCCGGTAGTCCTTCCTGCCTTCAGCCTTTAACCTCGTCGCATGTTAGTGCCTCTCGCACCAACAATGTCTTTTGGCGTTTTTCTTGAACATTTAGGGTTTTTTCATAAAAATAGTTTATTTATGCTGTTTAATTTATCTTCAAAAGATTTGCGCTTGATAAAATGTAACCTTATATAAGAAAAAAAAACAAGCAAAGTAGGAGCAACATAAGCTATGCTAGGAGCTATTGTTCCAAGAAAATTAAAACCCTTAAACCTTTTAACCGAAAGAATACTACCACCCCCTCTCTTCTCTTAGGTGTCGTAAAAGGCGACTAACGGACTAAAGACTGCACATACATCCAACAGCATAGTGAGGCGATGTCATCTGTCACGCTGAACACTTGTGCAGTCGCTATTTGGTGAAAGTAGACTATGGTAGAGGACTCTGCTTTTGCTGGAATTATTCGCATATCTTCCTCATTGTCTATAGTCTCTTGACTAACCCTTCGAGGATAATAGTATGTACCTATGTTATATCTCTAAGCTCCTTGGATTTATCATTGTGCCAAGTTTGAAACCTGTCAGTTCTTTTGAGTTGATTTAAAGATCAATGAGAATGAGGCACATGAACCCTACTGCGAGATAGTAGTGGTGAATATGGATACGACATCTGTTAGCAGCGGCAGCTGTGCGACTTAGCCGCACGTCCATAACGTCATAATGTGAAAGCGCATTTGTTTGTATACCACAAACTTTCGATAAATTATTTCCGCCTCTGTGTCTGTGGCTAAGCCACCGCGATCTCAGACCTAAAGGACCCGGGTTCGATTCCCTGCCGAGAGTACATCATCTTTGTGTACTCGGTTTGGTTGTTGGTAGGGCTTGTTAAACCCGTCTGGGTAGCAACCTATCTTATCTGTGTGGCGCAATTATAACCATGTTAACCATAGATTTAGCGGTAGCGGATGCTAGCATTAGAGATTAGATAGCCAGTTTCTCAGGGGTTGAGGATTCCGGGTGAAGCGTGCATTATCGTCGCGCCAAATGCTTACCTCTTGAAACAATAATAAAACATAATAACAAAAAATAGGTGTTATGTAAAACTTTATATTTAAAAATAGCAGTTTCGTCAATATTATAATTATATTTATGTTAACAATTCAGCATTATTAATTACACGCGGATATACCATTACATATTTACGCTAAGCTCACGATTAAACTTTAGAAAATAAGGCAAAGTGATTTAGGCTAGTATTCTAAAACCAAACTCATATTTAAATGTCTGCTTGAGTACAGTTAGAAAGGGATGGTGCTATTCATCGCATATATCGCCACCCCTTTCTACTGTACTCAAGTAGAGATTTGAGTGTGAGTTTAGTTTTTAGAATACGAGCCATAGTTCATTAAAAATACAGCTTCTACCATAGAATACATAATAGGACAAGCTCCTACAATGAAATATCTTATATCTTGCCGGCAAGAGCAAATTTTATTTAGTAATAATTTATCGCATAGGGGTTTGGCATTCGTAGTTTGCACCCGTTATAACAAACGTGAAAGCACTTTAATCTAGGTATTTTATTCTACCGCAACTAACTTTCATCGTGGAGCGTTTAAAATAATATTATAACTTATAAGTATAAAACAGGCAGCTTATTGCTTGCTGGGCGTCTTCAAAATATCGAGGTTTGTCCGCTCTGACAATGCCATAGTCTGGTTCTACGGCAGGTAGTTTTATACTACAGTTATCATTCGAGATGCACACACTGTGGTTCAGTGATTGGTTGCTGGTGTGAGATACGAACTTAGATGATTGTGGGGTATTATTGAACTTATTCCTTATAGCATTTGTGGCCATTCTCTTCATCCTACCCACATTGCATTTGATGGTCGTTAGCATTTTGTGATTTTCGGGAATATGCAGGAATTCCTTTAGGTCCTGGGGAAATATACATATTGCCGTTGTGATACCTATTACATTAAAATATGTTTCGTTTTGATAGAATGTATCATTTTAAATATAATTATTTTTGCAATTTCACCTATAATACAAGTATAACTGGATAAAAATAACAAAATTATTTAATGGTATTACCTCTCGTACACCGTCGTATTTGGAGAACAGCCAGATGTAAGTAGATAATATACAGAACAGATGTGTCTCACTGTTACTAAACCTCCACATGAATTTTAGTATAGGCGGAATGCGATCTCTCTGAAAAAAGGGTCATTAATTTCCAAATAAGTATGCAGCTTTTTTACTAGGGTCCGTCCTTCTTCTCCACCTGTACTCATACGATTGAAACGGTGGATTCAGCAACTTAATAACAGTATGCACTAATTTAGGGATGATGATTATTACATAATATTATTGTTAACGCGTAGCATTCGTGTGCATGCACTGCCAGCGACCGGGATTGAATTGCCTACTTGACAGTTTTCGAAAAAGTATTTAAAAAATTACAAACGCTTATTTTATCCCCGTACAATTTCTTTCTCGAAAAAACTTCATTTAATAGAAATAAACATATTTTTCTTTATAATTTTTTTAATTTCGTGCGAAAACGGTTGGTCACGTGACATTTTGCTCTGTGACGTCACATTTCAATAAATATAGAATTTTTTCTTGAAACCTGACTGATAGTTTTTGATAATAGGCTAGTTGACTAAATTTCAAAATTATATTAAAACGATACCTGTTTACCTATTTTATTCTAAAAATACATTATTTAAAAAAAAACGATCATTTACAATATTCAATTTGCGTTTTTATATTCCGATTTAAATTTACCTCAATAAAGCTTTTGACCGCCATGTTGAGTAAATGACGTCACGCCGTGCCAAACATCCGGTTAGTTCGAGGCTTGTTCTATAGAAATGTCACAACAATAAAATGACATTTGGCACGGCGTGACGTCACGGCTTTTGATTTTGTCATAATTATGACTGAATGCGTATTATTGTCGATTTTTTTCTTGTAAAATATAAAATAATCCTAATTTTTTTATAATGAATATTTTAGAATTTTTGTTTCTATAAATCATAATTAATCATTAGAAACGCCAATCCACCCGATTTTTTCTTAGTGCACACAAGCCTATTGTGTGAAATGTGACGTCACATGAAGCTCAATCATATCCGCCCGTGTTTCGGGTCTTGTAATGTACAGATAAAAAAAATCGCAAATTTATTTTGTAAAAATAAAATATTTACAAATTATCTTAATAAAAAATACTATTGGATAAAATTATCGTTAAATCATAAACTACCATTTCCGACATATTTCATATTTTATTGATACAACTGTCAAATAGCCAATTGTTGCACAAGAATCACTTGTGGAGCGCTTCGGCAATCACTAGTTCAAGGAACGACGGATTCGCTCGGCACCAACAGACTTCTCAAAATTAAAATAGTGACACTTGCATGACGGCATGACCGCGGCATCGTCATACGCCCAACAGCAGAAATTGTAAACAGCATGTGCACGGATCACGCCACCAAGCGCGCCACTCGATTTCGCCCACCGCCCCACTACTTGACTTGTTTTGCAACGGGTATAAAACGGTCGCATAGCGGACGGAGCAGGCAGTCTTGGCTCTGGCGCGATTCGGTGCACTGGTTGTACCAAGCTAGCTTATCTTAGACGCTCTCGGATAATTAATTTAAAATTAATTATTTTTATAATTAATAAAAACTACAAAAAACCCTAGGTATTTGCTACAAGTGATAATTAGGTTATAATTATGTAATTAATTATAGTAGGTACTGTTTGAAAGTTAATAAATCTAAATATTATCTTCACATTCCTGACTTCTTATTCGGCATGGCCGACCCCCTTCCTAGATGTACATAATTCAATTTCTAAATAATATTGTTAAGTAGTAAGTTACTTTAATCTACGTGTCACCTTTTGCTCGTATCTGTTTCTTGGTTAGCCGAGTTGGTCCTTCGAGCCGGATCAATCCTGCGGCTCAAAATCGAAACTATGGTACAGACTTTGTTACTGGTAGTGGGCAGCGCAAGTATACAAATACCATGCGTTAATATTTATTGTCTTTAAAATAGTTGGAAACCTTCTTACCGCATATATTTTAGGTCCAGTAATTCTGTATCTAGTTAAATTAACCAAAACAGAAGCTGCAGATTTCAAAACCTCGATACTTGAAATGGATCTATTTGTGACAGACATGTAGATGTACACACGGCGTACAATCGATGAAGCATTGTTGTGGTACATCATGGGGAAAACTTCAGTTAATAGCTCTGTGGAAGACGAACGGAATTGATACAGATCGGTAAGTGAGAATAGCTAAATAAAATAAAGATTTGCTTAAATGCTATTTTTAGATTCAGGCAGGAAGGTCATACATAATGCGGTCGTGGTCAAAGATGTTAAAAATTCATTAGGAAGAGCTCAATTACAGAATTTGGTCACCTTTTAACTAACTGGCTATTCCTTAATTTAAAACCAAAACTGGTTCTCAGTTTTTTCTCTTTTTCTCAACTTACCTAGCGATCTAAATGCCCTGATGACAGTTTCAATGTCAGACATATTTCGTAGCACTTCCATCGCCTCTTCATTGCGTTCCTTTAATGTATCTTGGGTCGATTCAAGAGCTCCTTCGCGCCATCGACGTCGCAGCTCAGTCACACGCCTATCTCCGTTTATGTGCATACGCGCTCTGTGACCACGGAACAAAGCCTAAAGCAAAAACAAAAAATAATGAAAAATGACTTAATCTATATAAAAAAAGTATAGTGCATCAAATATATGAAATAAACGGGTACCTGGATTTTGGAAGAAGCCCAGTACTGCCTCTTTTCCTCCTTAATTTTCAAGAGGTTCTCTTTCTTTAGAAAAACCATTCTTCTCATCAAGTACCCTCGTATGATTGACTGTAATCTTATAATAAAATTTCTCTTCTGTAAAAATTCGCATCGCATCAGTCTTGTTACTAGTTTCCCTTTCCATATTTTCTGTACACATATGACTCTCTTTCGGTACCGCTGATACCATGATTGGACAAGGTATCGGCGAACAGTTCTTTGTATACATATGGCCGCCGCTTTTCTACGAGCTTTCAAGATATTATTTTGTTGCTTAAATCTATATGCCGCTTGTATTGTTAAGACAGCCTTTCTTAATCTTAAGAACCTAGTCCTTGCTATGTAAGTCCGTACGTAAGCTTGCAATTTAACGATAGAATCTCTTGTCTGGAGATATTCTCGTCTGGTCGACACAGTTAACTTGTAGGATCTATAGAATCTTTGTATGGTCAAAGAAGCACTCCTTGTAACAAGCAATTTCTTCCGTAAAATGTACATTCGAAAAACTGATTGTATTATAATAGCGCTCGACCTCATTTGAAGGTATCGCCGATGACATTCATTCCGTTTTTGTGTAGATCTGTACCATTCTTGTATTTTAGTAGCAGCTTGGTTCCTACGTGCTTCATGAGCTATCCTATTCGCTCTAAATTTCCGTTGGATAAATAGTGTCGCATTTTTTAAAGACAAAAAGCCATTGCGAACAGATCTTGTTTCTCTAACACACCTGTAATACTTCTGAATACATATCGCGGCAGATTTCATTTGCATATACTCCGATCTTGTTTTCTTACACAAAATGTGGCACCTGTATGCATTTTGGATTACGTTGCAGGCTTTTAAAATTCTTAAATATGTAGATCTCTCTTTTAACATTAAACAGTGAGCTCGGTATTTTTGTTGAATAGCTAGGGTAGCTTGTCGTATCTTTAGATAACACGCTTTTTCTTTTCTCATTGCTAACATCGCTCTGTATCTCTGCTGAAGTACAACACATACCTGTTTCAGTCTCAAATATTTTGCTCTTTGTTCCTTACCAGCTCTGTAAGCTCGGTAAAAAGTTTGGATATCCGTACATGCTTTCAAAGTAGTAATGTACTTATCTCTGTCTTGTTTCATTAAAATTCGTGCTCTGTAACTTCTCTGGATAACTAAAGCGGAAATTTGCATTTTCCCATATATATCCCTTTGCTTTCTCATTGACAGCAAAGCTCTGTACTTTTGTTGAATAGTTATAACAGCATTTTTGAATTCTAAAAATCGTTGCCTTTCGCATCTCATAATACGTTTATTTCGGTACATATTCTGTATTAATATTGTGGTTCTACGAAGTTTGTCATAATTTTGTTTAGCTTTTTGACTTTCTTTATAACTCAGGTAATAGTTTGCAATCAGACTTACTGCCGATTTCATTTTTAAGTAATTTTCTCTATGTTTCTTTGTCTCAACATATGATTTATAGTACCTTTGAATGGTAATAGTGGCAGTCTTAAGTTGAATGTATTGTCGTCGGACAGTTTTCATTTCAATATACGATCTGTAGTATGTTTGAATGCGTATAGTAGCTATTCTTATGCGAATATACTCCTGCCTCTGTTTTCGTCCAATCACGAAGGCTCTGTATGTTCTTTGAATAGTTGCGCACGCTTTTTTAGACTGCAGATATTGCTGTTCTATTTCTTTGCCTTTACGGCAATTCCTGAACCATTTTTGAATTTTGGTAGCTGCTTCTTTTTTGTCTAAGTAAATTTTTCTTTGCAGCTTTCCAGTTAATCGGGCTCTATAAATTATCTGAATTTTTACACAAACCGATTTTAATTTTAAGAAACTGGATCTCTCCCTGCGCATTTGGATAATTGCTCTAAGCCTCTGCTGAATTACTATAGTTGCTATGCGCAATTGCTGGTAAGTAGTTCTGGTTTGCCTCATTGAAACTTGAGCCCTGTATCGCCTTTGGATAGACAAAGCAGCACTTCTCTTCCTCAAATAAGCTGATCTTTGTTTTCGCATTTCTACTAGATTTCTATATTGCCTTTGTATGATCAGAGTTGCATTTCGATGCTTGACATAACTTTCTCTTTGAGATTTGGCACAAAGGTAGGATCGGTAATAGTTTTGAATAATTATAGCAGCTTTTCTTTTTGACAAGTAGGAATTTCTAAAATTTTTCATAAGCAAATACAATCTTACTCGTGTTTGAATCACATTCACAGCACACTTCACTTGCAAAAACTTTTTCCTATATTCTTTCATAAGTAGATATGCTCTTATCCTCCTTTGTAACTGAATAATCAATTCTTTTTGTTTTAGATACCTCATGCGAGCACTCCTGCTGCGATATAAAGATTGTGCCAATACAGCAGCATTTTTCAATCTTAGATAATTTCTTTGATCTTGTCTCATTTGGATAATTGCTCTAAAGCGTGTCTGGATGGTTACTACGGACAGCTTAAGTTTCTGGTAGTTTCTTAATTGTTTCTTCATTTTATAATTTTTCTGTATTATGATAGCACTTTTCTTTTTCTCAGACAAATTCTTAATTTCAACTTTCATTAAAAGTTTGCCTCTGTATTTTTGTTGTATTAACACTGTATACTTCTTCAATTTCATGTACTCTTTTTTGATAATAAATCTACGCACTAGTGATTGAATAAATACAATTTTATTCAATGTAATGTTGTATTGTTTAATGCATAGCCATCTGCGAATATAGCTCTGAATAATAGTTGCAGAGTTTTGGCGTTGTGTTTCTTTTTCTATTTTCAAGTAATGGAGAATTTCTTTGGCTCTTCTAATCATTTGCACGGACCTGTACCATTCTTCTAGCTTTAACACGCTAATTTTCATTTTAAGATATCGGCTTTTAAGTAACCATTTGCGGCAATATTTCTGTATCACAATTGTTGCTCTTGTGTCTTGTTGCACTTGCCTTTCTACCAAACGTTCATATTGAATTCGGCGCCACCAACGTTGTATGATCATTGCTGAGTGGGTTAGTATATGTCTTAACTTCTCTTCCATTAGTCGCTTTTCTATGATCACTTGGTATTTCTTTTTCCACCACATCTGAATCACACTGGCTGCTTTCTCAAATAAAGGAGCGCGGAAAACGTGAATAAGTTGCCACAAAAGCGACAAAGTCTTCTCTCTGTGGCCGTCTGCAATGTCCTGAGCAGTTATATCTCCAACAATCACAAAGTTTGATTCCTTCAAAGCAGTGAACGCTACTTGTACGTTGTGTATTTTTTGCAGTCGTGAAATCGCCGGTGTTCGCAACTGATGTAACAGCCCATTTTTCATTAGAATTATCTCCATTACTTTGGAAAGCCGAACTCCATCTCTAAGGTCTATTGCAATGTTGTGCACTGCATACTTGTATTCGTCTAAATAAGACTGTTTATGGCTGACGATGTAACCGAGTGGACGCAAGTGTTTTGTGATGTCACCAATACCAGCAATGAGCTCTCGTGTGAATCGTATTAGCATTTCCCGGCTTTCTTTGCATACAGCATTCCTACAGAATAAGCAAGGGTCATGCGATATAAGCTTTCTTTGCTTGGCTTGATCCAAAAAGAAAACTAGCATGAAAAACTTCTTCAGTGTGAATTTTTTAATAGCTTCCATGTAAGCAGGTAAGAGCATATTAGGGGCATTCGATTTCGAGTGTTTGTTTTTTAAAAACGGATTTTTAAACATTCGTTGGATAATGAATGTCGTGAGACCTTCTATGTCACTATTAGACCTTAAAGGCAATATGATTCCGTAAATAGCTTCGAGTCCGATACGCAGCCAGAGAGGATTGTAAGACAATAGTAACTCCATGATGACTTTCTGAAGGCCAACATCCAGGTGAAGATTTCTGTCTGTTCGAATAGCTATTAATTTCTTTTCTACTTGAGCATTTAACTTTTGGAAGACTTGTGCGATTTCAGGGCTTACTAACAAAGCTCTCGCAGCTCGTCGGACACTTGCTAGCCTATGGCTGTTGTGGTAAACGCTGCATACTTGCTCCTTAGTAGGAGCTACAGGGACTTCTTTGTTTCGGTTTTCGAGCCACGCCTTACCGACGTCGATTTTGTGTTCTACATTACTTTCAAGATCAGCTGGCGGTGTTAGTATACAATTAAGCCATCTCTTAAATTCTTTTTCAAACTTGAACACTGCTTCTTCATCGTAGAAATATGTCGTAGATAAAAATGGATCAACAGTGAAAGACTGGGAATACACATTTCCGATATGATTGCAGATTGACATATTTTGAGTCAAGCTTTTTTTGGCTTCAAATGTTGTGTTTGATATTTTTCCACCCAATGACATTTTTGCATCTAACGAATCCTTGGCTTTAAGACTAACTTTTGGTTTGAGTGATTTTTTCGCAAACGAAGTTGGAACTTTCCAAAGTTCAGATTCTGCTCGCACTGATTTTTTGGACCACGATTGTAGGCTTGTTGTGGACATTGAAGGTCTTTCATAATGGTCTCTATCGAAAGTTCGATTTATAGTAAAGGTTGACATTTTGTCGGTTCTATCAAGCAGCTGCGTATCCGAAAACTGCCCGCTCTCTTCAGGGATAGACTGTAGAGGCGGCGGTGTGATCGGCCGTGATGGGGACTTAACGTCATTTTTTATCTCCTTTTGCCAATTATGTTGCTCATGAGACTGTATGTAATTGCGTACGAAGACATCTTTTTGCTGATGATGATAATCTTTGAACAATGCTTGTTTACACATTTTAGGTTGTTCTCTCATATAATAATTTGGTGGCTTTGATTCTACGGTGTACAACTGGAAGTTAAGTGGAGTGTTTGGAGAATCTTTAGTGTACGTATCTGAACCAACTTTGAGGTCGTCAATGATGTCCTGTGTGTCATTGTTAGTTCTGGGTACACCTTTTCTCTCCGTAGAGAATCTTTGAGGGAAGAAGGACAGGTCACTGATACGTGAGAATTCTGTATTGATCGAGAAATTTGGACTGGTTAATTCCTTGGGAGATGAAGTATTAGGAATCTTTTTGCTATGAATTGTAGGCATTTCCACATATGGTCTATCAAGCTGTGTGTGGTGATTGACTGTCAACCATTTATTAGGAGGCTGTGTTGATGTAATACTTATAATTGAATGAGTTTCGTTTTCCACATTTGAGTTTTTCATATTTAAACTATCATCAAAATCGCTTTCAGAATTCATACTGAGAACTATTTGAGGTCCTTTATCCAATTTATCATTTTTCACAGGAATTGTTTTTAAAGGTGTAAATGTGAGATTATCAAATAAATCAGTACCTGATATATTACAGGACTGTTGGTTAGATAGTTTTGTTACATTTTGAGTTTGAGGCATATTTGTATAAGATTTATCGTAAGTATGTTGCAAATAATTTTCCGATTTAAGTTGTCTCATGTTTGAGAAAATTTCTGATGTGTCAAAATTAAAATCGACACTAGTCGGAGAGTCAAAAGGACATTTATCAATCTGTGAATTTAAAGAATAGTTGTTGGCTGTTAAAAGGTTGTCTTTGTTTGATGGCTGAAGAATGCGATGTTGAGTAGTTTTAATGCCATTAGTAGTGTTCTTAGTTCTGGTTGTGTTATAAATAATCTCAGCCTTCTTTTTATAAAGAGCAACTGGAGATTTTTTTATTGGTTTCTTTTTAATTTTCCCTGGAGATATCTTGAAACTTTTTGGTTGATTGCTCCTCACTTTAACATTCTGAAATACAGTGTCACATTTATTAATTAGACTAGTCCCGCCCCTGGTTTGCTTGCACAGCTAGAAATATGGGCAAGAGGGAAAGCTTATAGGCTAGAATTCAAACAGGCACAAAATAGTTTTTTTAATTATGTACCTAAATTGCCAGTGAATTGTTATTATGAAGCCTTTATTGCTGATTTTATATTCTCTATTGTTATTTAGTCATTTATTATTTGTTTAATGATACAAATTGCCAGTGAATAGGCTTAAATAAATAAACATCTTAATAAAGGCATGGATATGAATAGATGAAAACAGCTCTTTAGCTGGTCTCTCCACATTAAATCTATGAAAGAAGTAGCTAGAAATGGAAATACTTCTTTGCTGTCAGTCTCACTTCACATCCCTAAGAAGATTGTACATACACTAAGGGCGCTTTCAATTTAGCAGGACGTTGGGGCACCGCCGGTGCCGCACCGGGACGGATTGTGTTATAATTGCTGTCCCTCACATATAGAGTCTACACTATTAGGCACACACGGCTGCGGTCCGTTTGTCGTACGTAGGCCAGAATACCCTGGTTGTTTCTAATAAATAGTCTGTTTCAAGTGTAACTTGAACCATGTTGATCCTGCCTGGAAAGCAGTCTAACAAGTGTCTTAGTATATATAAGGCGACTGCTAGAAACCGCAAGAAACTTCAAGGGCTGGTCAGGTCAAGTGTTTTAAACATGACAACAATGAGGTCTCATTGCAGACTAACCAGCTGGCGCGGACGGGTCAACGGCCGCTGCCCGCGCGTTGTAAATAATCGTTATTTTTAATTGTTTTTCATTGTATATTTCTTATTCTATTGCTTTAAAATAAATTAGATAGGTACTCAAAGACTATCCAATTAAAATTCACAAAATGAATTATTTAATTAAAAATTAAAAAAGCACGATTTTCTTTTTTCATTTTTGTCATGTTTACTTACCAGCCGGCCTAGCATGCGCAACACGAGAACTCTTCTCGACCCGTTTTCTCGTGTTTTATTCATTTATCTCTAATGTCTATCGACACTAAAGACACATGGATGAGCTTAGATCTCTACATATATTATGTCAAAAAAAATAGACTTAATAGTAGGATTTGCATAAACTGTGATATTTTTGTCTACAAACCTTAACAGGACAACTTAAAATGCTTTGTCGTCTCTCGTCCGCGACATATCTCGTGTTGCGCATACTAGGCCTACTGACCAGCTTTTCAAGTATCTTGCGGTTTGTAGCAGTCACCATATATATGATCGAGCAACTTCCCAGTCCACGACTTTTCGGCAATATTCGCTTAAACGCGATCTACACGCACGCTACTGTACGTACGTGCGATCGGAATGGAGCGCAATCAAAATCACTGAAAAGAGGTCGACTGGGAAGGCAGTAATGTATAGTGTTTACAATCAACAAACACTATAGTCGTTAGAGATCATTAAAATTATAGTATATATAAAATTATAATAATTAGACGCCCTCCTTAGTCGAGTGCGCCGGTTTTTTATGGTGTCGCCATTTCTGAGGTCCCGGGTTCGATCCCCGGTCGGGTCAATTTAGAAATTATTGTTTTACTAAATTGTCTCTGGTCTGGGTTGGGTTTTCTATGGAATAATAAGTGTGTATTTAAGTATTTTAAGTATGTTTATCCGTTGTCTAGTATCCATTTAACGAGTTTCTTCAAAGCTTCTCTTGGACTAGATAATTGGTGTGAGTGTAGGAAAGTTTTATTTTTATTTTATTATAGTATTGTACATACCAATCCAGTTTTGAGAACCACAATGACATCATATCTGCCACGATTCTCATTTGTAAAGCGGATGGTATCTCGTAGAGCAGTCGGTTGTGTGGGAGTCCACAACAATGTCAAATAGTAACATGTCTCTGGCTCTAAAGTCAGCCATTCTTCGGGCAGAGGTATGACAAGACCAGCAGGAAGAGAGCGACCAAGTGTTATCTAGAATTAATTATTATTATACACATGTCTTTCAGTTTTCAATATTGAACGTGAATTTCATATGATTTTACAAAGACAATACAGTGAAATCTTATCTCCAACAAAATATTTTTTTGTAAGGATGTAGGAACAATAATATGAAAAATAGATTTTTTACACCTGTTCCAGCCAAAGCTTGTGTTATAGTCTAAGATCAGAGTATAGAACGACCTTCACCGAGCCGGTTAATGGATGAAAAGTATTTTTAATATGTTAAAAAATATATTGTATAATGATTATTTTAATTTTTAACATTGCCTGGTTTGGTGTGTGTGTGTTTGTAATGAGATTATCTTTATTTATACATAAATTTTATTTCATTAACCAGACGGTTGCAAATTACTAATATTGACTTACCTGTTTACACCTACCTACCCAATAGTTATGACAGGAAAAAAATAGTCAACCTAACGTTTGCATATTCTTTAGGCTTCATACTTTCGTTTGGTACCTATGTAATTTATCTATTATCCAAACCAGTGAAATAAAAAAAAAATCTTTTAATATCTAATTAATCATATACTGGACTGAAATTTTTCAGCCAACCCACCCACAATATATTTTTTTACTTATTAAGTTTGATATAAAATACTTTTCATCCATTAACCGGCCCGGTGAAGGTCATTGTATACTCGGATCCTCTATATTAAGTATGGCTTCACAAAGTCTAACAAAGCTTTGGGGATTAAAAAAAACTGATTTCTTAATTTAACCTGAGCATCTATCTGTATGGCTACCAATACTCATCTTGCTATATAAGTACTAGTACCTAATATTGGTTCAAATAAATAATTATAAGAATTTGAAACTCAACACTTATGCTACATAGAATAGTGTGAACAAGGTAGGTACAGCTTGTACTATGAGCAATAAGATAACCAGTAATCATTTAAAAATGAATTTCTAGACCTCCTGAGCTCAGCTGTCTTAAACTAGACACAATTATAATTTTATTGTTAGTAACCTCTAAGAGTCTCTGTATCAGACAAGGGGATAGGTATCTATCTATAACTCAAGTCTAATTGCTACTTATGTAACACTTGACGTAGCATAACATGCTATTAAAACATGTTTATCTGACAAACTGCATTTGTTTATCTTCTGGAAATCGAACCCTGAAGCTAATAAACAGGCCACGACTATCAGAAGGATCAGAAGAGCCGAAGATCGAGCTCATTGGCATGCATTGGGAGAGGCCTCTATGTCCAGCAGTGGACTAACACGGGCTGATTATGATGACAACTATCACACAAAAGTGTCTCAATGAAGAATACGATTATAATACTTAGTTTATAGAAATTACCACTTTGAATGAAACTTACAGGATAAAAATACGTGCATAAAATTGGTTACAGTAAGTTACTGACTTTACCTGTTGCGGTTGCTTAGCAGGGTTATATACTTCTAACGTTCGTTCACATGAAGCACCGATTAGTACATTTTCAAAAACCACTTGCGGAGGCCTCGAAAACGGTGCTAAAATAAGACGAGGGCTTTCTTCCTTTGGAGAGCTTTTCTGAACATTTTGTACTCGACGTGCTCTTCTAATATGTTCAGGAGTGTTTTCAATCTAAAAAGATTAAGTAAGCGGTTTTAGTGTATGTGTTCTCTAGACCAAGCCGATATAAAGCGGTCTGAGATACCAAACTATTAAAACTAAACTCATTTCCCTAGATTCATCTAAGCTCATTTCATTAAAACATCTTACCTCGAAATACATTCTTCAAACAAAACACTTTCTAGCAATCCGAAACGAAACACACTCGTTAGTCAGAAATCTTCAACAATTCATTTTTAACAGTTCTTTTAAAACTTGTATGTATAATTCAAACGTCTTTGTTATTTTTGATTAAAATTTTTTAAATCAAACTCGTCAGTTGCCGTTACAACTAGAGACAAGGTAGAGTGAAAGAATGTACGTAGTCTTCTACCATAAACAAAACTAAAGTTTAGCAAAAGAAAGTTAGCAGCATTTACGTAAATGTGTTGTGTAAAATAAAAGCAAAGCCATAATTTATTTAAAGTGGATAAGTTATGATAGGATAGGATCCTAACAAAAAGGTAATGCGTAGTAAAGTAATACGTTTTAAATTATAATTCTGGATACACGCGTACACAACACACCGGATATGAGCCAAAAACAAGGTGCGGTGGTCGTCCGTGTATGTTTATGTAAAGCCAATGAATGACAGAAAAAAAAATAAGTTCATTTGTCTATGATTCCAAAACTACAATCATCTGTCATTATTTCAGTGCCGAGAAATTTTCGTCCTTCGTTTTTCTCTTACGTATGTATTATCCACCGTGCTGTTTCTTAGTATTTATACGATTTTATTTCAACAAAAACTCTTCACGATTATATATTTTCACAGAGCACTCCAGTTCTACTGTTTGGTCACCATGGCTGATACTCAAGCTAATGATAATACTACTTGCGTAGTGTGTTTCAAGAACGTTTTGTATTACTCTATCGGAGAATGTGACCATCCCGTATGTTTTGAATGTTCTACTAGAATGAGGGTGCTCTGCCTCCAGAATGAGTGCCCAATATGTCGCCAGGATCTTAATAGGGTAAGGTTTAAATCCAGAAAACAATTTTTTATATTACTAGTTCTTGAACATTTATTTTATTTATTATCTACCTAAAATAAACTAATAGCGATTTTTATGTCTTTAAATTTCAAAGATATTTAATATTATTATTTTTGCGACTTTTATGTAATTAAAATTTTATTGTACTATTATTTCTCTTGTTGTGAAATAACTAAGTGCCTATAAAATGTACATACGTACATATAATTACGACTATTATCCCCGAAGGGTTAGTCCGAGACTAGGCAATGAGGACCGCAAAAACAGTCCTCTACCATAGTCCACTTTTCACCAAATAGCGACTGCACATGCGCTTAGCGTGACAGGTGGTGAGCCCATCGCCACTCTATGCTGTTGTAAGTATGTGCAGTATTTAGTCCGTTAGTTGCTTTATAAGATACCAAAGGGAAGAGGGGGGTGGTAGTATTCTTTCACCGCTACGCGACACAATTATTTGTCAGATATGAAACAAAATAAAATGTATAATATATATCTATAAAATGTACTAGTTGATAATAAACTTTGATTAGTTCTTATTTACATTAGTAAAATCTATCTTTGATATCTACTGATAGTGTTATTATAACATTATGATTACGTTAGTCATGTAATGTCTTCTAAAGCTGGCAGTAATGTTCATGTTATACAGATCCCACTTTGCTTTATTCAACGCTTCAAGAATCTTTCACCATCCTCATCATCAGCTTATAATCATCCCACTGCTGGGCCAACCTTTCCATATGGATAACAGTTTATGGTTAAAGAAATCTTCTCTTACATTATTTACATTATGCTATTAGTTACAACTGAATTATTTATTGCTCAGGCGGGCGTCTTTTTTCAGTGTTTAAATAATTATTGCTGCTTTCAAACTTAAAATTATATGCAGTTGGACTATGAAAACAAAAATTGTTGTATGCTTAAATAAAAAGATATTATACAGGGTGTCCTACTGTCATTATTTAGCCTACTAAAGCACTGCTAGGCTACAAGGAACTAGCTAGGAACTACAAGACCAATAAAAATGATTTGCTACATTTATTTTGTTAAATCTCTAAAGTACTATGTACTTACTTGCATTAGACCAATGTGGTGGGTTATGATTCAATCTCCCCATGTGCTCTTCTTGTCCCTGGATGAAGGCATATGCCCTTTAGTGGGACGATCAT
This sequence comes from Scoparia ambigualis, assembly GCA_963921215.1. Taxonomy (NCBI): domain Eukaryota; kingdom Metazoa; phylum Arthropoda; class Insecta; order Lepidoptera; family Crambidae; genus Scoparia; species Scoparia ambigualis. The sequence goes on from OY992509.1 coordinate 25,907,074, forward strand.
TATGATGATAAAGAAGAGAGAATGAAATAAGTAATATTATGTTGATGGTGCGATCTAAAGTAGAATGTATTTGCTGTCCAAAAATAAAACCATAGAAAATTTATTATCATTGGATTCATAGGAAAAGGATATGGTAAATCCAAAATGCTATAAACTGCAAATAGAGCAGTACTTATATCTGGATTTTAAATTTAAGTTACTGTGATAAACTCAGATTTTAAGTAGTTACTATTACTTACTATGTTTGTATCTCTAAGTACTGGTGTTGCTAGCGTCAAAATATAACTACCATCAAAATAAAAATACCACTAAGTTTATTTTAAAATATGGAGGAGCAAATGAACTTGCTGTGGATCAACTTAAAAGAAGAACTTGGAAACAAACCGAAATCATTACGGAAAATGTAAACAAGACTATAGCAACAACAATAGAAGAGAAACTAAAACCAATCAGAGAAGAAAATGAAAAAAACTACTTAAAAGCAAAGTCGAAGATCTAAGAAATAAAATGAAACTTTTGCAACTACAATCAAGAAGGAACAACATCATAATCCATGGTATTAAATAAAAAGAAGAATCTAACATCAAACTAATGGATTTAGTTCTGGATATCCTTAACCATGCATATAAAAGCCAAGATCTTAATCTAAACGAGTGGGATAAATGGGAGAGCAGCAAAGTACAGAGGATAGGGAAAAAAAATGAGAAAAACAGACCCGTAAAAATAACGCTTGCGTTAGAATGGAGAAAAATGGAACTCCTAAAAATCAGAAACAAGTTCCCTAAAAATATCTATATTACTGAAGATTTTCCAAAAGATGTATTAGAAACAAGGAAAAATTTAATCCCAAAGTTGAAGGAAGCCAGGGAATCCTGCAAATATGCTATATTAAAATATGACCAACTTATAATTTAAGATAGGGCTGAAGGTAGCAAGAACAGAGAAAAGAGAAAGAGAGTCCCCTCTTCACCCCCATCTTCACCACCGCACAACAACTGCTCTGAGGGTAAACAGGTACAACCTACAAATACACAACGCCTTAAGGCTTCAAAAAAGAATGCATTCAATGTGATGAGAGGGAGAAGCAACTTACTGTCTACTTTTGGCTCCTCGGCAACAAAAACAGCATATGATACGGACACCGGCCACCGGAATCTTAACATTAGTAAACCGCAACAACACAATGTTTCATATAACCCAAGCCGGTTGGTCACCGTGGGGGAAAATATAGACCAATACCCTCTGCCTAAAGTAAAGAAAAAAAAAAGAAAACAAACAATAAATCTTGTACCAAAAATAATACCCTTCGCAGCGCTACTGCTTCTTCAAATACCAGTAGAGCGTTAGATCAACAACAACTAGAAAAAGAAGACTAAGCAAAGTAAGAAGGTTTGGGGAAAAAATTGAGGAACACGAGGAATATATATTGTACCACAAGGGCGAAACGCCGGGCATGTATGGCGTTGGCTTTTTGATAAAAAAAGAACTTAAAAAATAGAAGAATTTGTAGGCATATCAGAACGCATAGCAATCCTCAACAAAAGTATCTCATCTGAGAATTAGTCACTGGTACAGATATATTCTCCGACAGAACAGTCAAGCAACACAGACATCGAGATGTTCTATGCTCTGCTCAATAATGCTATAAAAGAGCACACCTATAGCAACCTCATAGTTATTTAACTTTAATGCACAGATAGGAGAAAAACGACAGGGTGAAGAAAGAATACTGGGTCCATATTGTGAAGGGAAAAGATCACGAAACGGAGGTAAACTGATTGAATTGGCGCATGAAAAAAATCTGCCGATTCTAAACACCCAATTTAAGAAACGGAAGCGACGTAAATGCACTTGGATATCCCCTGATGGAAGCTATAAGAACGAGATAGATTACATTCTTACCAATAAACCTAAATCCTTTGGTGACTGTGGAGTATTAAATAACTTAAACTTCAACAGCAACCATAGAATGGTCAGATCCGAATTAGCAAAAAGAAATAGACCCTTCAAAGCAAAACCCGGACCATTAACATCCACAACACCAACTACAAAAACAAGAGAAGAACTGACAGATTTCATCGCCGCGACAAAGTTTATGAGTGCTCAACAAAAAATAGATTTTAATTGGAAATACTAAAAGTAATAATACAAATAAAATTAAACAAAAAGATGGAAAAACGTCAAGAGCAACGGAAAAACTTCTAGAAAAGAGAGCTATAATAACCACCAAGAATAAAACAAAGGAGACAAGAACAGAAATAGCGCAAGTAAGTAAAGAAATAAAAACCAATATGTCTTACTCAGTCAAGCTAAAGTATGCATGTTTTCTTTACAAACTGTTACACACAGGATCACCAGCTTATCTATTTCATAAGATTTCTAAGAAGCGCAATAAGCTGTCACTCAGAGATAGAGGGCATCAGCTCACCCTACCTGTGTTCAAACTCGCCAGTACCAGGGGTTGCTTCAAGCATGCTTCCGCAAAGATCTGGAACGATTTACCTCCCCCTGTCCGGGCAGCTCTTGATTTGTCACTATCAACTTTTAAATCAAGATGTCGCAAATGGCTGCTTCATCAGCGATCCCTGACTCTCGCGTCTTGCCAGGTACCTTGAACTTTGTAAAGGGTATTGGTTTCTGTTTATTTGTTTTTTTTTTGCACATGATAAGTGTCATAATAATATTGTTCACGTCATTTAATGTTTTTGTTTAAGTAGCACACGTTATAAAACTTTAATTTTATTTTATATTAGCTATTGTAACTCTTCCACGTCGTTGTTTTGTTTATAAAATGTGGAAAAAGGCTATGTCAGAATAGCAGAGGCTGTAGATTGTTCTGTAGCCACTGAGATGTAGTCCTTTTTGTCTCTGTGTTTTATGCCGGTTCTTTAATGTATAACCTACAATGTAATTGTGTTTTAGAGGCAAATAAACGATATTTCTTTATTATATTATTTATGAGAAAAGATCGGCATAAACTAAGATTAGAAACATTTAAGAAACACATAGCTAACACCGGAGGAGTAAAGAAGGCTCTAAAGCAGCTGACAGATATGAAGGAGTGGATACCTAAACTCAAGGACAAAAAGGGAAACAAAAGGCAAAAAGAAAAGATTTGATCTCCATAGCCATGACATTTTTCAGAGATCTATATAGAGGTCAAAACAACAGTGTCAATGTTAACTTAACAGACTATAGTGATGTGCCGGTTATTATGACTCGAGAAGTCGAAATGGCTATCGAGACCCAAAAGAGAGATAAAGCCCCCGGTTCAGACAAAATAAGCAACGAAATTCTTTTAGCTGCGAAATCTTGGATTGTACCCATTCTCACTAATGTATTCAATGAAATCTTATATACTGAGACAATACCTAAGCAATGGACTACTTCAACAATTAGCCTGATACACAAGAAAGGAGATAAAAATGACATAAATAATTACAGACCCATCAGTTTAACATCCAACATCTACAAAGTCTTTGCAAAAGTAATCCTCGGACGCATTACTAAAATCCTCGATGAGAACCAACCGAAAGAACAGGCTGGGTTTAGAAGCGACTACTTGACTATCGACCATATATATGCTGTGAAACAAGTCTTTGAAAAATGTAAAGAATACAACATCCCTATCTACTGCTGCTTTGTAGACTATTGCAAAGCTTTCGACTCACTACTACACATATGTATCTGGTTAGCACTGAAAAATCAGGGGGTAGTTGACAAATACACAAGAATAATTCGAAACATCTACAGAACCAGCACGGCTAAAGTTAAATTAGAAAGAGAGGGAGAAGAATTTAAAATAGAAAGAGGGGTAAGACAGGGTGATCCTCTCTCACCAAAATTGTTTTCAGCCGTTCTAGAAGAAATTTTTCGATATCTCAAATGGAACAGCTATGGACTTACCATAAATGGAGAAAAACTCAATCACTTGAGATTTGCTGATGATCTAATAATATTGGCATCAACCAAAGACGAAATTCAGCAAATGCTCTGCCAGCTAGAAGAAGAAAGTCATAAGGTAGGGCTGGCCATGAACTTTGATAAAACAAAAATGATGACAAATAGCATACAAAAGCCAGTACAAATTAATAACCACAATATTGAATATGTTAATGAGTACACCTACCTAGGACAAATTATATCACAAAAGGACTTAATGTCAAAAGAACTAGAGATAAGGACTGCAAATGCATGGAAAAGATACTGGTCGCTTAGAGAAATAATGAAGAACAAGGAGTTAAACATGTACTATAAAAGAAAGCTATATAATACATGTATTCTTCCTTGTGTTAACTTATGGCTGTCAGACATGGGCTCTAACTAAAGCGCAAGCTAAAAAGCTACAGGTATGTCAATCTGCCATGGAAAGAAGTATGCTTGGAAAGCGAAAACTAGATAAAGTAAAAAATATAACACTAAAATAGAAGAGGTGAGCATAAAAATAAAGAAATTAAAGTGGAGATGGGCGGGTCACACTGTGAGAGGAAAAGATAAATAGAGCAAAATCCTAATGAGCTGGTTCCCAATTTACAATAAGAGGAAAAGAGGGAGACCTTATAAGAGATGGGAGGATGAGTTGAAAGAGATGGCGGGATCAGAGTGGACAAGGATAGCGAAATATAGGAAAGAATGGAGTAGGCTAGAGGAGGCCTTTGCCAAAAAAGGGCAAACATATATTTAATACTGAATTGTTATTTTAAAAATGTACTTACAAACTTTTTTTTGAATAAAGGCTTTATTATTTATTATTATTATTTATTACTTACTATATGTAATGTTTTCTTGAAAAGACACCAGTATGTATGGATGTGTGCATTAGCAAAGCATTATACAATGCAAACAAGCTAAGGAAACATTATGAATGTTACAATTTAATATAATTTTCAATTTGAATATTTCTTTGCAGGTTGTGTTCACAGAGTTTGTGCAACCATACAAAGAGCTTCGTAACAAAGTGTTTACTGATCGCTTGTTTGAGAGGCAATTCAAAATAGGATTCTGCAGTCAAGAGATAAAAATAGCTTACGATATTCTCTTGGAGAATCGCTGTAAAGAATGCGACAATATTCCACCATTCCGTACCTTCACCATGCTCAGTGATCACATGAGAAAAGTGCACGAGAGATACTTTTGTGATCTATGTGTGAAACATTTAAAGGTTGGTAATAATATATGCAATTCTGTTTGTACAGATTCAGATTAGATACAGCAGAACTGTAATGTTGTAAAACTTTATCTTATTTCAGATATTTATTGGTGAAAGAAAATGTTACACTCGTCAAGAATTAGCACATCATAGACGAAAAGGCGATTTGGATAATACATCTCATCGGTAAGAACTTAATGATGAGGAATGCTAGCGTCGGGATCTTTATTGACACCAGGTCTAACCAGTATACCACAATGGTGGTGAAACTACGTGGCCAGGGTAAAGTAGTTCAACCTGCATAGAAAGACTATGTTTTCAATCCAAACAAATTTTTTGTTGCGCAGTAGGTAACAACAAATATCCAGTGGTAGGAGCAGGTAGCAAAGTATAATTATCAACCATTACTCACTCAACAGGTTAAGCTACGGCCTACGGTTAATAAGGGCCAACTAAAATGGTCCTTCGAACCGGATCTTTTTCCACATTCAATCTCTGTGAAGTTTCTCACGAGTTTATGATACGTTTTTGTTTAGGGGCCATCCCCTCTGCGAGTTCTGCGAGGAACGTTTCATGGACGCGGACGAGTTGTACCGCCACCTGCGCAAAGAGCACTTGTACTGCCATCTGTGCGACGCGGACGGGCGTAATTTGTACTACGCGTCCCATTCGGCGTTGGCGCAACACTTTCGCACAGATCACTACCTCTGTGAGGAAGGGGAGTGTGCCGACCAACATCTGACTGCTGTGTTCAGAAGCGAGATTGATCTCAAAGGTATTGTTTATTTGTATAGTTTAATTTATTTTTTATTTCATAAGAAAACTCACAGCGCTATTTACAACATACTCTCGCAGTCTTTAGTCTGTAAGTCGCCTTTTACGACACCCGAGGGAAGAGAGGGGGTGGTAGTATTCTTCACTGCTACGCGACACGGTGTGAGCAGCAAATGAAACAGATAAGCAACTCACGGTCCTACAGGTTCACTGCCCCATAAGTATCACAATGTTTATGTCAATAGTTTTGTGCCATTATGTGGTCTGTGGGACTGAACCGGTTAAAAAGCGCCGTCGTTCTTTATCCAAACGGGTAAGCGCTTACCTTTACCTCACTTACTGCCAATACGCAATACCCATTAATTATTGTAGCGATGTAAAGTCTTTTCCCAGCAGTGGGTCAGTTTATAGGCTATACTTAGATACATACATACAAGTAATCACGACTATTATCCCCGAAGGGTTAGTCAGAGACTAGGCAATGAGGACCGCAAAAGCAGTCCTCTGCCATAGTCCACGTTTCACCAAATAGCGAGTGCAAATGTTCTCAGCATGACAGGTGGTGAGCCCATCGCCGCTATATACTGTTGGATAGATGTGCAGTCTTTAGTCCGCCTTTTTTCGATACTCAAGGGAAGAGAGGGGGTGGTAGTATTCTTACACCGCTATGCGGTTATGATAATAGTTAACTAAATAATGCTTAAATAGTTATAATATAAGTGAGGCCATTGGTCTTTGCCCAGCAGACCAGATAAGTACAGCCTATAAACTGACCCACAGTTTATACGCTGTACTTTTATTGTTAGTTTACTAATACATACATACACATAATCACGACTATTACCAGGGGGGTGTCACTCCGCAGTTTAGGTACGTTCGTTTAGCGCGCCTCCCAGGCAGGCCGCCTAGGCGAATGGCAGTAAAGGTTGCCGCTTGCGATGCACGGTCCACGTCGCGCGTCGTCGCTTAACACGTAATCCCTGCGCGGTGTGACGTCAAACCGATATCGAGTCAGCGTTGCTTAACGGAATATGAACGCTCGAGTCACACGATAAGTTTCAATTTCGCGTGAAAGTCGTTAGAGAGTGAAGCTTCTGTACGTAGTACTATTAGTTATTCTGTGCTATTTTCCCGAAGGGTTAGGTCAGAGATTAGGTAATGTGAACAGCAAATGCAATCCTCTACCATATTCCACTTTTCACCAAATAGCGATTGCACATGTGCTCAGCATGACAGGTGGTGAGCCTATCGCCGATCTATGCTGTTGGATGTATGTGCAGTCTTTAGTCCGTTAGTCGCTTTTTACGACACCCAAAGGTAGAGATTGGGTGGTAGTATTATTTTAATGAGCCGCTACGCGACCTTTATCTCTAGGCTATTATACTTTACTATATTTTAACTAAGGGCCGCCGCAGACATGCTACTTTTAGCATTGGCGATTGGCGATTTTGCGACTATCGATGCTAAATCATGTTTTGGCGACTCTCTGCGTTTGATCGCAGTATCGGAATCGCGCGTTAGCGATGCAGTATCGGAATCGCGCGTTAGCGATGCAGCATCGCGATTTCGCGACTTTATGCGTTTGGACGCGGTATCGGAATCGAGCGTTTTAGCGACTGTTCCGATGCTGGAATCGGCAACTCTCGGCTGACAGGGAGGGAAATGGAAAGGGAGGGAGAGTGCGGGTGGTTGAGCTTGGGCTAAAGCTGTCAAAATCTAGCGCAACACTGAATGACTCACTGAACACTCGTGTTCCATAGCTGCCAAATCGATGCGACCGGCCATCCGAATGTGTGCGAAATGAAACGTTCAGACGCTGTGTCGAGCTTCCAAAAAGCGAATCAATCGTCGCGTTTGGCGTTTTTAAGTGTGCGGTGTGGAATGTGTGGTCGCTGCATTCGGCTTCTAAAAAGCAGCTAAATCGCCGATCGCCGATGCTAAAAGTAGCATGTGTGCTGTGACTCTAAGGGCGATTTTCATTGGTCGTTAGCGCCAGCATGAGGGGCGCGGAAAGATTTTTGAAACGCATACGCAAGGCGCAATGATTTACACTTGCTTAAATTCGAAAAGGTCTTCTCTTTATTTCTGAATCCCTTTAAAAATCTATCAGCAGATAACTGCTAACAATAATATTGCGGGGCCTCCCCGCATTTGGACTAACGACCGACTTATCGACCAATGAAAATGCGCCTTAATAGCTTCTCTTTGACATGTAGCCCACAAAGCGACGGTGCACGGGCGCGGCATGAACCGCGGCGCGGCGCGGCAGGCGCGCACGCTCGAGCTACAGTTCAATATCACTCCGCACCCCGTCGTGTCTAGGACGCCTAGGTATGATGATTCATTCATAAAAACTATGAGATATTGAACCCTATGTACTTGTTATAATTGTGGCGGCGCCACCTACCGCATACGCTGCACATTATTCGACACGAAGCAAACACCTTCTCAACCGTGTCAACAGATGGCGCCATAAACGCATACCAACGACGTCGCCATACTACGACGATAAAATAGTATGGGAAGCCTGCATCGCGGTAGCGAAGTTTTACTATCTCCTTCGCTATATATAGCACCTCCAATTAACATCCGTTGGACTTCGGTCCCCGAGCCACCTAGTTCGGAGAAAGATCTTCCCTTTGCCTTCCTACAAAGTGGCATCCATTTTATCTACCATCGGCTTCCCTTCAGTGGTGACCCCGACGTGATAACCGCATCCCTACAGTGGTGACCTTCCACATTGTCGCAGCGCCCATCCATAACTCCTCATCCATCATCAGGTTACCTTCGCCATTGGACGATGTTTCCTGGACCTCCGGCAAACTCGACGGCATTATCTCGACCTGGTCTCCGCAGCCCACGACCGGTGCATCAATGTCGGCCGCATCACTCCGGCGTGGCAGCCCTGCACACCAGCAGCTCGGACCCACCGTCATCACCTGTCTCGACTCACCGCAGACAGGAGCAGCACACTGCATCACTGGCAACGCGCCTTCACCCCACTCGTCTCGACTCACCGTAGACTGGGGCATCCTGCAGCTGCACTCTCCACTGGCACTTGCAAGCTCTGACGCACTGACTGCTGAGCACACTCACTGAAATCGACCTCCGGTCTCAGGGGGGGAGTGATGTGGCGGCGCCACCTACCTGCATGACGCCGCACATAGTTCGAAACGAAGCAAACACCTTCTTAACCGTGTCAGCAGATGGCGCCACAAAAGCCAACCCAACGACATAACCATACTACGACGATAAATAGTATGGGAAGCCTGCATAGCACCTCCAACTAACATCCATTGGACCTCGGTCCCCGAGCTATACCACCCAGCTCGGAGGAAAATCTTCCCTTTGGCCTTCCTACAATGTGGCCTCCATCCTACCTACCATCGACTTCCTTACATAATAAGGTTGTACCTATTTGTGGTTGCGAAAGTGTTTGTTGTTATCCCTCTTATCTATTGATCTTAGAACTCCCCCTTAGACACAAATATTTAAGTGGTTGTTTAGTAGTAGTAGTACATAATTATTAGTATTGCTTTAAAACTATTTTAACGGAACCTAACACTATTAATTTTGTAAGTAAGTACATATCTACTTACTGCTTTACGTTTCGGCCGCGATGCTGCGGCATCCGTAGGTGTTAGGTCCCGTTAAAATAGTTTTAATGCAATGCAACGCGATAGTTTAAAGTCTTAATAGTTTACTTATTTAACGTTTAATAAAAACGTGCATAAAATTTTCCTAATTTTCGCGCCCGCGACCTTGTCCGCGTGAACACTTCTTTCCCCGTGACCAATTTCTAAAAATTGTCTCGACATTTCCGAACGCAACAAAAAAATAATTAGCCAAATAGGTGCAGCCGTTCTAAAGTGATTGGGGAATATACATCCCTGGCAATTGATTTTAATTTATATACTCTTACAGTCGAGGAAGTTCCCGGTCAACCACCGACCTCGCGTACGTGTTGTAGCGTGCGCGTAGATAGTGTGCAAGCGAATATCGCCGAAATGTGGTCGAAGGGTTCGAAATTATCAAACTAATTACGCTTCTTGATAATTATCCATCGGATAATCGTATTATCTGATAATTATCCGATAATAATCGGATAGTTGTCACCTTAACAAAACAATGACACTCGAGCTTTCTTATCTTTACATTATCCGAAGTGATTTTTTCTTGTTATGGTAATTCTCGCGGCGCGGCACGTTGACATTGACACTTCGTACGTTCGGATACACGCAAGTAAGGAAACAGACGTCCATATACTTCGAATACAGCTTACTTTCACGAGCGCATTTTTTTGTTATTATCAATCGATAATTATACATCTGTTATTATCACGATAATGATCATGATAATTATCATTGATGATAACTACCGGAAACTTTCTCGACTGTACTTACATAGATTAGGAATGCAATTTTTGAATCTCAAAATTTTAAAAATAAAAATGACTCGTTATGAAAATAAACTGTTCTGCATTATTTTCATAATATGTAGGTAAATTCGTTTTTTTTCTGACGAATTTGATTTTTCATTTCAGAACTATAGCCTGACCGCAACCGCTGTACCGCGCCTTAGGTATACGCGGGTGGCGGGGGGAGTGGGAAGTAAAGAGCATGAACTCACATGAGATTCGTAGTGTCAGACAGATCTTACGATATCGAAGCACAGTTTATTGAAGCTTTATATTTACGTGTATAATTACATCCAATCCGTTTTTGTCCAGTATGATTTTTAGATAAGTACAATTAAAGAACCAATATAAATCTTTAATTCTTGGAAATATATAATATAAACTTTCTTTGTTTGCTTTTCTTTTCTTAAAATATTCGGCCACTTTAAAAATGACAGTCTTGATTATCTCGAGATAATGCACGACCCATTTTTAGATATAATATCTCATGTGCGTCTGACACACTAGTTGCCGCCGTGAGCGATGACGGCAGAATGACAAAATGGAGCAATTGTTTCGCCCCCCCGCCTCGCCGCTCGCATACCCAAGGCGCGGTACAGCGGTAGCGGTCAGACTATAGCATCATATTATGAGAATTATTATCACTGATTGCACCCCATCTGTGTAATAGCTAGCCCCTAAACAACTCGTGGGTGTACAACAGGGACCGCGACCGAGAGCGTGAGCGCGAACGCGAGCGCATGGAGGCGTACAGCCCCCCGCCCGCCGCGCCCGCGCCCCGCATCGACACCTGCAGCGACGAGCAGTTCCCGCGCCTCTCCGCCGCCCCCGCCGCGCCCAACCTCGTGCTTGCGGCCCCCTCCCGCGCCTACAAAGGTACTAGACATCACACCTGCGGCGGCGAGCAGTTCCCGTGCCTCGCCACCGCCCCCGCCACTGCCCTGCCTCGTGCTCGAAGCGCCCTCCCCCCCCCCCCCCCCTACAAAGGTACTAGAGCGTGACGTCACATCACACCTGCGGCGGCGAGCAGTTCCCGTGCCTCGCCACCGCCCCCGCCACTGCCCTGCCTCGTGCTCGCAGCGCCCCCCCCCCCCCGCGCCTACAAAGGTACTACAGCGTGACGTCACATCACACCTGCAGCGACGTGCAGTTCCCGCGCCTCTCCGCCGCCCCCGCCACTACCCTACCTCGTGCTCGCAGCGCCCCCCCCCCGCGCCTACAAAGGTACTAGACATCACACCTGCGGCGGCGAGCAGTTCCCGTGCCTCGCCACTGCCCTGCCTCGTGCTCGCAGCGCCCCCCCCCCCCCCCCCCCCCGCGCCTACAAAGGTACTACAGCGTGACGTCACATCACACCTGCAGCGACGTGCAGTTCCCGCGCCTCTCCGCCGCCCCCGCCGCGCCCAACCTCGTGCTCGCGGCCCCCTCCCGCGCCTACAAAGGTACTAGAGCGTGACGTCACATCACACCTGCGGCGGCGAGCAGTTCCCGTGCCTCGCCACCGCCCCCGCCACTGCCCTGCCTCGTGCTCGAAGCGCCCCCCCCCCCCCCCCCCCTACAAAGGTACTAGAGCGTGACGTCACATCACACCTGCGGCGGCGAGCAGTTCCCGTGCCTCGCCACCGCCCCCGCCACTGCCCTGCCTCGTGCTCGCAGCCCCCCCCCCCCCCTCGCGCCTACAAAGGTACTAGAGCGTGACGTCACATCACACCTGCAGCGACGAGCAGTTCCCGCGCCTCTCCGCCACCCCCGCGCCTTCAAAGGTACTGGCGTGACGTCACTCCTGCAGCCTCAAAGGGAGAGCGTTATAAACTAAAAAAGCATATAAATGAATAGCTACAGTGCACTTTTAAACTTCCGCGTTCCATTATAAAAAAAAAACATTTAGACCGTGATTAACGCAAATTCATGCGTAGGATGCCTACATAAGTAATTAACGTTAATCTCCGTATAAATGTTTATTTGGGTACAGCGTCTATTTCGCGCGACTATTTGGCGTAGCTTTTTGTGCGTCTATCACACAATGAGCACAGCGTCAAGCGGATACTTTGTTCATTGCGTCCTTTCTATAACCATTGACTGTGACTTCCGTAATACAACGCGCAATGGCAGCCGTTACCCGTGGCGTCATCGACCTTCTCATTTTATTTATTATATTATAAGGTCATATTTTATCAACCGCAAATATTATGAGGAAAAATTCAACAACATAAACAAACTATTTTTATGAAAAAACCTTAAATCTTTATACGCTAGTTTTCAAGAAAAACGCTAAAGGACATTTCGGTTAAATGTAAAATAAAACACCCCTAACGCACTTTCGGTAGTTTAAATTTAAAATAACCGAAACTGAGAGGCCGCAATGCCTACACCGCTTACACGTGCCCGTAGTTTCATTCAAAGGAGCTTTTTTTGCCATTTTTTGATTTGATCAGAGGATTTTTTGTTAGAAAGAGTAAAAATAAAAACTAGCCTGATTTTTTTTTAAATGCTAGTACCTTGTTTCTCTGATATAGTTAGATGTTTTGTCAAAATATTTAATATTAATAAAATGTGATTGTATATTTATTTATGGAGTTTCTGTCGCGTTCTTTTAGCAACAACACGTGTTGTGAGACTCCATTTTATTTCAATCTACCGTACAATGTATGTAAGGATTCGGATATCTTCAGTCTATCTCATGCATCTTACTTAAAGACAATAGAAAAGCTGTAAGTGCCTCTTTTTGTTTTTGTTTCGGTTTTTGTGTAGTTTTAATTGTTATAGGTACATTTTTTTTGTTATCATGAAAACTTTTTATTTTATTTTTTGTTAGTAGGTAATATTATGTTTAATTTTTTCTTTCTTTTTGTATCACTGTCGTTTTTTTTTGTATGTAAAACTGTAGTTTACTAAGAAAATTTTAACCGCCTCTGTGGTCTAGTGGCTAAGCTACCTGTTTCAGACCCAGAGGTCCCGGGTTCGATTCCCAGCGGGGGGTACATCTTTGTGTGCTCGGTTTGGTTGGTGGTAGGGCTGTTAAGTCCGCCTGGCTAGCTACCACCATCTTATCTAAGTCTGTCGCCATAACAACGATGTTTATAGCATTGTTGTGTTCCGGCAGTTTGAGATAAGATAGCCAGTTCCTCAGTGGTTGAGGATTCCGGGTGAAGCGCGCTTCCACCTTCGGCCTTATCGTCACTTACCATCAGGTGAGATGAAGGCCAAGCGCTTACCCGTTGCCAATAAAAAAATAAAAAAAAAATTCTGTGTTCAGCTATAATCGGAGTGCAAATTTAGCCTATATGTATTTGATATTGTTTTTATGTGTTTGTTGTATTTTGTATTTTGTGGCTGTACCTAAACTAAATAAATAAATAATATATGTACTTTTAAAATATTATACCACTTGAAATTGGCTTAATGCTAAACGCGAAGCCATTAAGTAAGTTACAATAATCTTATATTTACTTATTTATTGTTATTCTTTAAACTGCGCAGGCTCTGCGGGTTTGGCTCGCACTGACAAGAACTTCCCCGCGCTGGACGGCGGCCTAGCGCCCGCGCGCCCGCCGCCGCGCCCCGCGCAAGCGCCCGCCTCTGCCGTCATCATGCGCAATAGTACGTATTATATCATACAGGGTGTTTCTTGTAAGGTGTCAGGCCGATGTGTGGTGGTAGGGAACTACGATACCTATCGATTGAACCCCCATGTATGTTCAGCGATTTTTGGTAGTTTTCGAGCGATATATTTTTTCTTTTCTAAGTATTTTATGACGAATGACTTTATTTTTTTAAGTATCTTATTTTGCGTAGATATTTCTGTGCACTTTTTTCTTTACTAAGTACCTAATCATCTTTCTAATATCAATACAAGTTACAAAAAATAATTTAAACTGTGCCCCAAGCACGAACCACTATGGTTCGTATTATTTTATATGAAAACCAAAGTGGTCGTTTAGAGAACTAAAATTCAGTGGTACGATCGTAATCGTGATGGTAGTAGTATAGGTTAAGGAGAGCTAATGTATGAAAATCCGTGAAAATCGGAAGCACGAACTCGCTTTAGACGGATTGTATCGTTTCATATGACTTCTAGCCACAGAAATATATCAAGATAGAAGAAAAGAGTTCGGCAATTTGTAGGGAGACCGAGCGTGTAACATTTTGCGTAGGTACTAGTGTGTCATTTAGTGATGGAAATCAAAAGCCGCGCGAAAACAATTCAAAAGCACGATTCACAGATCGATTAGAACACGGCACTGATTCTATGCACCGCCACCTCCACTGCACCGCGCCGCGGCCCCGCCGGCCTCTAACAAAAACAGTCGGATTACAACATTAGAAGCGGGAGGCGCGCGGCGCGGTGAAGTCCAAAACATTGGACCACAGAAATATATTTCTGTGCATGGGACGTTCGTCTTCGCTGTGAAAAGAAGTAAAAACATACCTTTGTTCGTGTGATGACTAACAATTTACTCGTACTTACATAATTTGTCACTCAATTATATTACGCAAGTTATTGTAGGTGTATTTTTAATAATAATAAAAGAAATCGTTTTTTTAATTAATAACAGGAGGAGGAGGAGGAACAGGAAATAACGGGAGACCTTTGCCCTGCAGTGGGACAAAATAGGCTGACAATAATAATAATAATAATAATAAAGCAGTACTCTTGGACACGGCGCGCATAGTTAGGAGGTTCCTCTCTCAGGAGCCCTGACCACCGGTAGCTTGGACCCTGTTCCCGATACTGGTGGGCTACTATTTTTTATATTTTTAAATGTTTTTTGTATTTTTATAGAAATATTTAAAAATGTAAATAGTAGATATGTATATAAATGAATAAATGGAATAATAATAATAATAACAGATATTTTAGGACAAATAGTACTTCCCGATGAAAGGAAATACCTCCTCCTCCTAGTCGATTAACAGCTCCAACTTTATTGGTAGTGTTTGAACAGTTATAATTTAGTGTAAAACTTACAAAAATAATGCCTTAAGAGAAAATGTCTGGAGGTTTCTTTGCAGCTTGATTGTGGCTGAAGTAAGGACGTTAGAAGAATGTTTTTTGTTTTAGTGAACAGAACAATGATTTTGTAAAAGTTAGTATATATATTATACTTCATCAGACGTAACTTTGGTAAATATCCCGCTGGCTGGAGCTGGAGGTCGGTTAGAAAAGCTTATATTTCTGTTGTTGACAGCAAATATGAGCGAGCTAATTAATGAATTAAAAAAAGGGACTATGAAAAATGAGGGTGTATAGTTATATAACATATATACAGTCGTGGTCAACTAATTAGGGACATTCAAGATAGTGAAGAGCAATAACCGGTTATGTACATATAAATATAAAACCCTATTGATTTTTCAGCACCTATTATTTGCATAATTTGGTCCGATTACTTTACTATAAATGGCTGTAAATAAGAGAATAATTAAATAGAAAAAAGTATTTAATATCAAAGGTTGAACATGTATTAAATTTTAAGGTATAATTATGTAGCTGGACATTTAATTAAAGACAGTAAAGTATAATGATGAATAGAGTTAAACAAAACGAATAATCTCCAGTATTTTAATATTTTTAAAAGCTCCATTTTATTACGTGTAAAATCAGTACCCAGTAGCAAAACCTTTGTTAGTAATTACCGCTTGACACCGATGTGGCATAGACATTATCAGTTTCTGACATGTTTCGATAGGAATGTTTGCCCATGCCTCACAAAAAGCTTGATTAAGTTGATCTAAAGTTGTGGTACGATAAGTTGAAACTTTTTTCTTGATTTCGTGCCAAAGGTGCTCAATTGGGTTGAGGTCCGGGCTATTTGCTGGCCAATCTAGCACCGATACTGACTGACTGGTAAGAAACGACTTGACTGAACGGGCGGTATGTTTCGGGTCGTTATCATGCTGAAACGTCCATATAATAGGGAGATGCTCCTCAGCATAGGGAAGCATAGTTTCCTCCAATATTGTTTTGTATTGATGTTGGTCTAAGTTACCCTGAACTTTTCTCACAGGTCCCACTCCACGTCCAGAAAATGAACCCCAAATTTTAATGTTTCCACCGCCATGTTTCACCTGCTTTTTTGTGAATCTTGGATTCATTTCCGCTTTTACAGGACGCCGTACGTATTGCCTTCCATCTGAAGAAATTAAATTAATCTTGGTCTCGTCAGAGAATAATACATGTTACCATTGGGCGTAGGTCCAATGTCCATATTTACGTGCAAACGCCAAACGAGCATTTCTATGTTCTTTCTTCAACAACGGTACTTTGCGAGCCACTCTTCCGAACAACCCTGCTTCTACCAGACGTCGTCGAACGGTCCTCGCTGATACACCGGCTCTTTCGTCTGCCCCAAACACTTCGTGTTTAATTAAAATAGAGCCTAGAAACGGATCTTTCTTAGCTAACCTGGTTATCATTCTATCTTCTTGCGGAGTTGTTTTTCTCGATCTTTTTGTCCTGGGCACATTTAAAGCTGTGTTATTGCGCCTGAAATGTTGCACTGCATTGCATACCATAGTTTTTGAACAATTTAAATGTTCTGCTATCCCTCGGTATGACCAACCACGCTCGACAAACTTCATGATAATTGTTCGTAGTGTTGGATCGCAACTTTTATTTTTGCCCATATTTCTTCAAAATAATTCTCAAAACTTAAAATTAAAAATCTGGATTGCCGCCAAAACTACCACAAAACAATAAAAGAAGAAATAAAAAAGTATTGAGATTCAAATTTTGAAAATAGAATGCAATATCTCAGTGTCCCTAATTAAATGGCCAGCCAGCATTCTTTGAACAAATAGCACACTGATAATCTATCAGCTATACTGTAAAGAGGTTTAATGTTTAAGAAGTTGTTATTGTTTGTATAATCGGGCACATCAATGACTAATTATACTTACGTGTAAAAGATATGGAATATTGTTAAGACTCGTTGGAAAATAAAAAATAAATTCACAATTTGGCTTAACTAGAGATTGTCCCTAATTAGTTGACCACGACTGTATATTCAAGAAAAAAATCTTGACTTCAATTTTATATTATCGTCATTAATGTTTGTTATTATGTTACAATAAAAGTATTATCTATCTATCTATTATCATTTATTATTTTAATTTTCTTCTTCTCAATAACTTTTTCTCCAATACCTGACAGATTTGCTGTCATACAATAAAATGCTTCACTTTTCAAGTACTTTTATTTGATACATAGATGTAAGTGTTACAAGGGGGGAGGGGGGGGGACGTTTTGCCCATTCTTCTTTTCACTGAAACGAAACATACCTTTATTTTCAAAAATAATTAAAACTGCGTTAAAAGATTTTTGAAAAACCACCTGCTTGAGCCGAGAATCGAACCGGTAAAATGTGAAAAATAAACATCCTGTATTTTATGATACCAACCGAAAGAGTCATTCATAAGGATCAATTTCTTTTAAACAACATAGTATCTTAAATTAAGAAAGACCAAGAAAAACTTTTTTTTTATTGTGAAGCTTATGTAACTATCTAAAGAAAATAGTTCACTTATGGGGATCCTGCACGAAATTGTGAAAATTTACGTATTTTTAAGTTACTTGTACTATGCGCTGAATTAACTAAATAGATTAAAAGAACTTACATAAGTTAGCCTGGTTATTGCACAAGGTCGTGGCCTTGTTGAAATTTGAAACAAGTTGTTTAAACATTAACAAACAATACATAAATCTAATGACTCCTAAAAACATTTTTCTTCGACAACTTACTTAATTTTACGCATGAAACAATAATTCTTACATGAAAATATAGGTATTAATATTCCGCAGGTCGCCCCCATCTTAAAAAAGTAAATTTTAATTTTTAACACAAGCGCGTGATGGTTTTGTACATTTCGCAGAATAAAAACATTGCTCTAATCAAATTACTAGGTCTGAAACTTCAAAGCAGAATTTATTGTTATAATTTAAAATATTAATATAATTGATTTTGCTTTGAAGTTCATTATGAGATAAGGTTGTCTAGAAGAAATCACTTTTAGTGATAAGACTGCCCTTTGTACGTCAACTTACTTGTAATTATTTTATTTTTGTCAAAATGTTTTCTATTTGTGGTGTACAATACAGTATATTTATCTTATCTTATCTTATGAGACTTATGTCAGTTTTTGCGATCGCGCGGCTCCGCACGGTGCCCTCTTAACTTATGAATTGCTCAAAATGAGACCCATTTTTACGTATGCACAGACGTATTCTTCGACTGAATTCAATGGTCTTTCTTTAATGTTAAAATACTATGTTGTTTAAAAGAAATTGGTCCTTATGAATGACACTTTCGGCTGGTATTATAAAAAACAGGATTTTTTTTTCACATTTCACCGGTTTGATTCCCGGCTTAAACAGGTGATTTTTCAAAAAAAAATTAAAGCAGTTTTAATTATTTTTGGAAATAAATTCCTTTTAGTAAAATTTGCCATCATCAATATTAAGGGTACTTTTCTTCCAATCACGGTCTTTTTTCCACCCTGCATATGTTCACGCTATGTTACGGTGCATCCACACCGCAGTTACTTTTGTAGAGCAACATTTTGTAACACTTGAAAACATTTGATTTTATATGAAGGTGTAGTGTAGGGGATGCCGGAGGGTAGGTAGGATGGAGATGGATGCCACATTGAGGAAGGCAAAGGGAAGATCTTCCTCCGAGCTGAGTGGTATAGCTCGGGGACCGAGGTCCAACGGGTGTTAGTTGGAGGTGCTATGTATAGCGAAGGATATGGTGAAACTTCGCTACCGCGATGCAGGCTTCCCATACTCTTTTACTGTCTTAGTATGAAGAGGTCGCTGGGTTGGTTTTTGTGGCGCCATCTGTTGACACGGTTTAGAAGGTGTTTGCTTCGTGTCGTTACTATATGCGGCGTCGTGCAGGTAGGTGGCGCCGCCACAAAGGTTACTCAATGTTATCATGTTGCTCCCCAAAAAGTAATTTCGGTGTGGATGTACCGTTAGAAACACCGTCATGTTCGTAACGTCGTTTTTTCAACATTTAGCAACACTGACACCGTCGCGTCATAAAGCCGTTTTGTAAAACATATCTACAAATTATTTGAAAAAATTGTAGTCCTTTATCGATTTTTCTATTAGTGAAAACCGCGTAAAAATCAATTTTGTAGTTTAAAAGGAGAAAGCGGAGCTACAGACACAGAAAAACAACGGCTTTACTTTATAATATGTAACTATGGCGGATGGACACATTGTCTGTAAAGCCGCGCACAAATTATTATGCAACACAACATTTTCCATAAATTTTCTTATTTGTGGACGCGCATTGCGCTCGTGAACACATTATAATATATAGAAAACTTTACATTTTATGTTGAAAATGTCAATACGCTTACACTCAGTAAGCTTACATCTCTAGAATTTGACTTTGTCTCCTAATTTTCACCGTTTCTCTCCTCACCCCGTCAGCGAAGCCCAGCGTATCCATCCAACTGCACAGCCAGCCCGCCAGCGCTAGCAACTTCCGCTTGACGCAGACAAGTGGCAACCGCATCTCCATGCCGCAGCGGAAGCCGCCGTTGATCGACGACGATTTCCCGTCCCTGGGACATCCGAGGGACGACTTTCCGTCGCTGGGAAACTCGAGGGATGACCATCCCAGCTTGGGCGCGGCCACCGTGCAACCGTCGAAGGTAAGCTTACTGAACCAGCGAAATTACTGCAGCAGAAGTCGTCGCTGCTCGTGTGAAAGTGGAAGTGGAATCCAGGCGCGAAGACAACTGGTGCAGCGTAAGAGACGTAACATCAGTCACTCTCACCCTGCCGGACCTCAAAGTGCCTCTTCACGCCTTGTTTGAAGTACCCCATGTCATAGAAAAAACAAGTACGCGTGCTGGTAGGCTATTCCATCTTTTTTAGGTGCGACAAAGTGCGTAAGACGACCTTCAGTCTTGGTACTGTCACCGTCCAACCTTCAAAGGTAAACGAAGTTAACTAGAGACAATCGCATATTCCTCTAGCAGCAAAAGCCGCCGATGAGCGACGACGATTTTCCGTCGCTGAGTTGGCTGGAAGAGATCTCTTTTAGAGATAAGCTCACCCATGTATATGTCTTGTGTAAATGTTGTTTATTTGTACAATAAAGGATTATAATAATACCCGAGAGACGACTTTCCGTCGCTGGGAAACTCAAGGGACGACCATTCCAGCTTGGGCGCGGCCACCGTGCAACCGTCGAAAGTATGCTTACTGAACCAGCGAAACCACTGTGGCAGAAGTCGTCGATTTTCGATGATGACCTGTGTTAGGGCTTGCATTTTTTGCAAGCCCGGCAAATGACTCCACTCCACCTAATGTTAAGAAGAAGTGGAGTCCAGGCGCGAGGCTAACTGATGCAGCGTAAGAGACGTAGCATCAGTCGCCCTCACCCTGCTGGCCCACGAAGTGCCTCTTCACGCCACGTTTGAAGGACCCTATGTTATGGGAAGTTAGGAATACGTGTGCAGTAGGCCTAGCATGCGCAACACGAGATATGTCGCGGACGATATTCTCTCTTCCTTCGATGGCGGGAACGACAAACTATCTCGGTTACAGTTGTCAAAACTCGATAAAATTATGTTGCATGTTAGGGTTTGTAGACAAAAATACCACAGACAAGCTAAAACTAAACTACTATTATGTCTATTTTTGACATATCGTATATAGACATAACACGAGAAAACGGGTCGAGAAAATTTTCTCGTGTTGCGCATGTTAGGCCTACTGGTAGAATATTCCATCTTATAAAATAATAAAAATTGTACGACTTTGGTGGGTCTTTAAGTCTTTTCTACTCTGCTGCAACTACTAGTTTCTATGATGTAAGTTACTAAAACTGTGCAGTAACATTTTTGCATGCATCGCAAATTGGTTTTTCCACAAGCACGATAAACCACCAATACTCTGTCATTAGAAAAAAAATACATTACTATCAACCACTTTATCATCCTCGCAGGTCGGATCAATAAACAGCCAAGAGATGTCAGCGCTCAGTCGCACGCAGCACCAGAACCACAGCCATTCGCAGCCAAAGAAAGCCCCTCTCAGCGCCGAGGCATTTCCAGCTCTGTCGACCGCCGCCACGCCATCCGCGCCGCCGCAATGGATAACCGTCTCCAAGTCCAAAGAGAAGCCCAAGCAGAACAAACCTGAACCTCCCCCGCAACCGCGCGAACCCAACTTCAATCCAGTCGCAGATTTCCCGACCCTACCCGGCGGGCAGGGGTTGGCGACCACTTTCACTAAACAGTCCAAACCAACCAAGAAAGTCCTGCAACTCCAACCAGCACCGCCGCCGGTGCACAACGAGAACACAAAGCCCAGCAAGAAAGAGAAGAAGAAGAACAACGCTAAAAAGGAGAACGTCGCCGACGACTACGTGAACGGCGTGATCGATAAGAAAATTGCGAAAGAGCTATCCTACGGCGCTTGCCTCAACAACAACCAGGTGCTCGAAGACAAGAAGTTGAAAACCGCCAACGCCGCCGGCAACGCGGAGAAGAACAGCAACGGGGGCAACGGCGACTTCAAAATGGCTGCCAAAGATTACCCCCCTTTAAACGCAAAAAGCGACAACTTCACTGCAAGGAAAATGGCCAACGGAAGCGTCCCACCGGGCTTTAAAGCGCGGCCGGCGTGCGACGGAATGACATTCACCAACTCGTCGGGACAAACGTTTCCGGCTCCCGTGCACGCTTATATTCCTCCACCGGACTTCGAGTTACGAAACAGAGCTTTAGTGAAGAAGTTCGCAGTGGCTTTGGGGGGCGCGGCGGCGGTGGAAGACTTCAAAGTGGCGTCGCGAGCGTTCAGAGACAACTACATCAGCGCTGAGGAGTTCTACCAGCACTGCCGGAGCGCTGTAGGCACTCAACTGGATAAAGTGTTCCCTGAATTGGTGGCTTTGTTGCCAGATATTGCTAAGCAGCAGGAACTTGTGGTGGGCAGGAGTGTGGAGTCGGAGTTGGAAGTGTGTCCAACTTGTGGGCAGTTGTTGACCCATTCCGATCGCGGTAGTCACGACACGGCGCATTGGCCGCCGCTCGCTGCGCGTTAGCTCTCCTATTATTGTGATACTGCCATCGTACGTCAGTGCATTCGTCAGTCAGCAATGACACAAATAAAGACTGTGGTGTAGTATGTTGCAGGTTGATCGCGCAGTTCTGTAAATGAATTTAGTGTCACGCAATTGTCTACTGCTGCCAATTGTCACGGTGAAATATGTAAACAGTACCTTTCGAATAATAATAATAATAACATGTACAGACGCCAGCACTTCAACCTACCACAAAATGTCAAATTTCTTCAATACATTTTGAACTTTTTCACTAGGGTGTAAGGATCAATATTGATTGGAGAAATTTGACAGTTTAAGGATAGATTGATCTACAGGCGTGTGTTCCCTGAGACCGTAGAATTTTCTAGTTTATATTTTATTGTAGCATGAATACTGTCTTAAGCTTTGGTCTCTTGATCGTAACGCACAACGCTGCGGTATGCGGCTCAAACGCAGCGTCACGACGCAGCGTTTACCGTCTCTGCGGAGAAGTGGTCAGTTGATTTTGCTGCAGCTACCAAAGTAAACGACAAAGAAGCAGGCCGAGAAACATGTTTTTACAACGGAGGGGTGAAGGTTGTTTGGGAACTTTAATAAAAAGGCATTTAATTGATTGTGAAGAAAAGTTAATTCAAATTCTATTAAGGCCGGTAAATGCGGGAAAAACTGTTTTGCTAGATCAAATGGTTTATGTATTTACTATTAAATTACGCTCTAAAAAAAGATATATAATACACTAAAGAATGTGCTAATTTGTTGCGCGATTTGATGTAAATGATTATAAAAAAATCCCGAAAACAGGCCAAATAAAAGTCTAAAACAGATGATTTCTTACATGTTTTTAAATTTTAGAGATATTTTTTACATGTAAATATTTATTTTGAAGTACTACAGAGAACCTGCTAATTCATTAAGTCCTATAAAATCTATATAGGCAAAAAAACCTATAAAAACCAACAAAACGCGTCTATTTGCGCCGTTTCGCTGTTATACCCGTCCCGTACCGTCGGACCGTCTTGAGAGCGAGAGAGAAGCGCTCGAAAGGACTCTCCTTAAATTATCTTCAGACAACTCCATTGTCAACCCGCGACGCACACCGCAGCGTATCAACGAGAACGACGCCGTGCAGTGCGGGATACCCGCTCCCACTTCACCACGCTTGCCCTTCGCCGCTGACGCATACTGCGACGGAACAAGAGACCATACTAGACGTTTTTATACAATTATGTGTCGGCCACCGCATGCCGCATAGCGCAGCGTTGTGCGTTACGATCAAGAGACCAAAGCTTTACGCTCCATAGACATTTGACATTTACAGATATGTTATGCCTGTTAAATCAAAATAATTATATTGTATACTATAGAATAGAGCGAACTTATATAACTGTACATTCGAGTTGTTATTCTACGTAGGTTTACGTAAATTCTTTATATAATATGTTTCCTATTGTTTCTTCACTAATCAGTTTTATTGTCATTATAGTTTCTTCTTGAAAGTCATAAATTGGTTTCGAATGTTCTTTATTTTATTTTCAAGTCTTATTGAAGTTGCTTAAGTCGATTCAAAATGTTTAATAAAAATGTAAAATAATTTTATCAACATAATATATTGTCTTTGTCCGTTACTGCAACATGTTAGTCTATTATATTTTTTTAGTAAATTATTTAAAATAAAAAATTTCAAACTGTTTTTATTGTGACTATGCAAAATCTGGTTGTATTATATTTTAAAACAGTATCGCAATTATAAGTCGAAAGTGATTTGAAGCGTAATTTAATAAACGAAAATGACGCATTGTATAATATTGTTTGAAATTCTAACGAAATTTTTAATATTTTTGTATTTTAAAATAGCATAGAACAACACTTTAGTTTGTGTAAAATATTTTCTTTTGTTAAATAATGTGTTATTGATTTTATTATAAAATTGATGTACATAAATATAACGTGCATTCATAATTTCACCCTAAAATTAATTCAGGCAGTTATTGTAGTCTCTTTTATTCCAGCAATCTATTTTGACGTGACAACGTCTTAAATTAGGTTGCGGCTGGGAGTCACTTATGAAAAAGTGTAACGCTGGGTAACGTTACGATGAGTCACCGAACGAGAGAGAGGCCCGCCGAATGCCTTGCGTCTCTCTCCCACTCAACTATGATAAATTTGTGCAATTCTTATTTTCATTCAATTCCTTGTTCCTATTGTGCAATTTAATTATATTCATATCAATAAATATTCTACCGAGAAAAAGACGTTGTCACGTAAAATCTTCGCCCGTAAAACCGACTTTACAGGCAAACAAGTTTTTTTTTTATTACGCCTAGTATACACCCTTAATTTTCCTTAAAAAAAAATGAAGGGTGAGTTCCACCCATGAAAGTGTACAACTTTCCCCAAGAAACCTATGGGCAAAAATGACAAAAAAATTTCGACACAATTTCGAAACAAATAGTATGGAAGGTCGAAATTTTTTTGTCATTTTTGCACATAGTTTTCCTTAGTCAAGTTGTTCAGTTTCATGGGTAGAACTCACCCTTAATTTACATTTAAGAAAAATTAAGGTTGTAGATGCAATAAATAAAATAAAGTTTTTATTTACATACACTTTCTTGGCAGCAGATTAATCGAAGCCTAAAAGTATCAGCATAAATTAACCAATCAAAAACAAAATGGACCAACATTTAAATAAAAAGCAGGATACAGACTAGACCAGCAGGGCTGCGTTCCGTGGCTTCACTCGAGTGCACTCGAGCGCACTCCGGCGCGCGCTCTACCCGTTCCGTGGCTTGGTGAAATTTTACTCTGACGGCTGTCAGAGCGTAGTTTCATCCGTTCTGTGGCTCAGAGCGCTGGGCTGCGTTCCGTGGCTTTACTCGAGTGCACTCGAGCGCACTCCGGCGCGCGCTCTACCCGTTCCGTGGCTTGGTGAAATTTTACTCTGACGGCTGTCAGAGCGTAGTTTCATCCGTTCTGTGGCTCAGAGCGCAGCAACCAAACAACCATCAAATCGGATGGTTGTTTTTCACTCTGACAGCTATTTGACGTTTATGTCATTGTTATAGTGTCAAATTTTGCAATTTATGTCAAAAGGTCTCGAAAAATTCGGCCTGTTTGTTTCGTATTGTTTTACTTTTTAATAATTAGGTTTAAATATTGTATAAAAGTGGATAAAATGTACACAAAACAAGAGTTTTCTCTCGTTTTGGACAGGAATACTTCAGAAGAGGTTATAAAAACAACTCGATCGTTCCGTGGCTCAGTTACAACTCAAACGAGTTAAACTTTAACCAAACAACTACACTCAGAACGACGGAACGCACTCCAGCAACCAAACAACCATCACATCGGATGGTTGTTTTTCACTCTGACAGCTATTTGACGTTTATATCATTGTTAAAGTGTCAAATTTTGCAATTTAAGTCAAAACGTCTCGAAAAATTCGGCCTGTTTGTTTCGTATTGTTTTACTTTTTAATAATTAGGTTTAAATATTGTATAAAAGTGGAAAAAATGTAGACAAAAGAAGAGTTTTCTCTCGTTTTGGACAGGAATACTTCAGAAGAGGTTATAAAAACAACTCGATCGTTCCGTGGCTCAGTTGCAACTCAAACGAGTTAAACTTTAACCAAACAACTACACCCAGAACGACGGAACGCACTCCAGTGCGAGCACAGATCATTAGACGATTAAATTTGACAATTCAAGTCGACAAATTGACATCGCGGCAGCATGGGACTTGCTTTATCGACCCGTAGACAGAATCGGTAAATTTTATCTATTTTGTCTACAAGCTAAGCATGGGACTCGAAAATGACATTTCTTGTAGATAAATCTGCATCTAAAAGTTGGTAGATAAACTTATCGACGTTTTCGACGACATTGGAAAGTTACTAAATGTTCGAGCCGACCAATAAGCGAACCTAAGGCAGCCATTACACGGTCAATCCAGATCGCGATCCATGATCGTGATCAGTGATCGCGATCCAGATTGACTGTGTAACGTGTAGATTGACAGATCGCGATCCAGATCACAAAATATCTAGAAATTTTGAAATCTGGATCGCGATCCGAGATCACGATCTAGATTGAACGTGTAAACGCAGGATCGCGTCAGTTTACGCTACGCGCTATGCAAGATGGACGTCGGTGACACGCGCTCTCGCTCGCCGCTGTCGCCGATCGAACTCAACTCGCCAAATTCACCTTCTCTTCCTCAAGTTGAAGAAGATTTTATTATAATATTGGAAACTTTACCAGTATTTTGGAATGCCCAGCATCAGCACTACAAAAATAAATACAAACGACATGTTGGATATAAAAAATTGCTAGATATATTAAAAAAATATATTTATGTAAGGAGTTATCATTTGTAGTAACTCGTTAAAAGATTTTTCATCCATCCTGAAGTAGTTTTTGTATCTTTATTATTGAAATTTTGCATTCAAAATGCTATATGAATATAGGATACAATGTTTACTAGAAAAAAATCAACCAGTCTCAGGAAGCTCGAATGGGATTCGAACCCACGACCTTTGGATTGCCGGTCCACTGCTCTAACCGCTGAGCTACCGAGACCCCAGAAGACTAGTTAGTTAGTAGTAGTTTTTGTAATCATCATCTTCAGCAATTAGTTGTATTTCTTTAAGAATATTTAAATGAGTATACATTTCTCTTTTCTGTAACCACTGTTTAACCCAGCGCTTTTTCGAATCCTTTTCTTTAAAGTTAGGGCTAATACAAAGGATAATATAGTGTTAACCTTATGTAGATCCATGACAACACGTGTGATCACGCGGCGAAGGATCCGCGGACTGACGAAATCCAGATTGAATGTGTAATGTTGTAGCGCAATCCATCAATCTGTGATCGCGATCAGGCTGGCTAGATCGCGATCTGGATTGACCGTGTAATGGCTGCCTAAGACTGCCGGTCAATCACAGGCCACAGCCATCACGTGATATTTGCGCCAGCTAATAATGATCAGCTGTCACCCCTACTATTCAAATTTTGTATAGGCCGTATTTTTTGTAATTGTGAAGCAGTTAAATCAAATCCTTTGTAAAGCACACACTTCTTTCAATACCAAACATTAAATACTTAGATAGTTACATTTTTCTAGGGCGGTCGTGAAAAAATGGATTTAGGGCACCTTTTGCTGGTTGCAGAAGATACGCAACGACGACGTCTCGCGAAGAAACTAAAATTATCCGGCGCCATATAAGGGAGAGAAACAACCCTATGAATTTAGAAGATTCTGATTTTATGAGGTTGTTTCGCATATCCCGAGGAATAGCCTTTGTGGTTATCGAAGACATCTGGGGCGACATCCGACGGATTAGATCAAACGGATTGCCCGTCCATGTTGTAAGTAGCAGGAATTTAGATTTTTCTTTTCCTATTTCATATTTTTATTCTAACCTCAACAATATACTTTTTGCAGGTGATGCTCCGGGGCGAGACCAACTAGCTAGGTAAATTTAATAAGCATGAATAAAATGTAGATAATATGTATATAATTATAGACCCAATTTAAAAAAATGTATATCAATAGTTTCGTTGTAATATTTAAAACAAAGTGGGCGTGCTGGAGAGCATACTCGCCAGCGAGCCCAAAAGGATAATTCCGTTACTTAAGGCTTTTCAAATTCGTTTATGACACCATTAAAGTGTATATTAAATGTATATCAAACTAATATCATCAATTCAATATTAAATTTAGTCTATACCAATTCACGGCCACTTTTAAATTTCCTTGCGGAACATTAGAGAAGCGCCTGGTAAAAGGCTATGGCAACGTTTTTTTTTTGGGATCGTTATTATTATGAAAACTACGTTACAACATGCTCGTAGTATTAGGGTACAATAAAACTCAAAATATAGTTAGCTCAAAAAATGGTCCCAATACTGCAGAAAAACACTTTTTTGTTCTTCCAAACACATAGAAAGTCTTCTTCCACGCTTCATATCACTCTAATATTATAAAGGCGAAAGTTTGTGGGTGTGTATGTTTTGTTACTTCTTCACGTCTAAACGGCTGGAGCGATTTTAATAAAATTTGGTATGGAGTTAGCTGACACCCTGGATTAACACATAGGATACTTTTTTATCTCGATATTCTCACGGGACCGGGAACCATGCGGGTGAAACCGCGAGCGGCCGCTAGTGGACAAATAAAACACGAAAAACTTCTAGTTGCGATTCAATATTGACAATGATTTATTTATGAAAATGTGGGTAGTTGACTTGGTTTTTAGTTGTTTATTTTAGATAGGTACTTGCGTTTATGATTACGCCTGCTTGAAATAAATGAACATCAAGTAATGGAGTTCATTATAAACCGCCAGCTCTTGGGGTACCTAGAAGAGAACCAGCTACTAAGTGATCGCCAGTATGGTTTTCGTCGCGGTCGTTCGGCTGGTGATCTTTTAGTGTACCTTACTCACCGATGGGCGGAGACAGTCGAGAGTAAAGGGGAGGCACTAGCCGTTAGCTTGGACGTAGCGAAAGCCTTTGACAAGGTATGGCACAGGGCTCTTCTTTCTAAACTTCCATCATACGGGCTTCCTGAGAAATCGTGTTCATGGGTTGCCAGCTTCCTTACTGGGCATCAGAGTCGCAGTCGACGGTTCGTGCTCCGACATGAAGCCCGTGAATGCTGGAGTCCCGCAGGGGTGTGTGTTGTCCCCTACTCTGTTTCTTCTGCATATCAATGACATGTTGCATAACAACAGCATTCATTGCTATGCGGACGATAGTACTGGGGATACGCTCTACACCGGGCGAGCTAATATTTCTCTGGAAAGCGTCATCGAGAGCCGGAATAAACTTGTGACTGACACCGAGAACATGTTAAGTCATGTCTCGAATTGGGGCCGACATAACCTAGTCCACTTTAACCCCTCAAAAACACAAGTTTGCGCATTTACCGCAAAAAAACATCCCTTCGTCGTACTTCTAAACTTTGAGGGAGCTCCCCTTGATACCAATCTGACTATTGGAATCCTTGGCGTCGATATTTCGAGTGACGTTCAGTTTCGTGGTCATTTGGAAGGTAAAGCTAAATTAGCTTCGAAAAACTGGGTGTGCTTAATAGAGCGGGTCAGTATTTCACGCCGGCCCACCGCTTACAACTGTATAAAGCACAGGTCAGGCCGCATATGGAATACTGCTCCCATCTTTGGGCTGGAGCACCCCAATACCAACTCCTTCCATTTGACCGCATCCAACGCAGAGCTGCTCGAATTATCGACGACGTGGATATTTTAGGTCGGCTCGATCCACTGGCTCTTCGGAGAGACGTTGCGTCTCTCTGTATATTGTATGTACCGTATATATCATGAGGAGTGTTCTGAGGAATTGTTCGGCTTGATCCCTACCGCTGATTTCCTTCACCGCACTACACGCAATCGACTGTCATTCCATCCACATCACCTTGATGGATGGCGGTCTACTACTGTGCGTTTTTCAAGAAATTTCTTGCCTCGATCTACAGTGTTGTTGAACCAGCTCTCGGCGGCGGTATTTTCGGACCGTTACGACTTAGTGATCTTCAAGAAACGAGCCTATTCCTTCCTTAAAGGCCGGCAACGCGTCTGCGATTCCTCTGGTTTTGCAGGTGTCCATGGGCGGCGGTGATTACTTTCCATCAGGTGACCCGCTTGCTCGTTTGCCTCCTTCTGCTATATAAAAAAAAAACATAGAATCAATGTAAATTAGTTGTTCATATGATTGTTGATTCAATTATTAGAGGAAAATAATAAAAATAAAGAGCCCAGTTGAATAATCTCCTACGGACGCGAGCAATTTTGGGGGTCAAAGTTGCTCGCGTCCGTAGGTTTACCCTTGAGACCCTACACGTGATCCCTGGGTGGTGCTAAATGAGTGACACCAACTGAGTGGTAGAGCCACGCTGCGTTGCAGCACACATTGGGCCGGCTCGCCCGGCGTAATACCACCCTCTCATTAATATTCGGCGTGAAATAATGGCACTTGGTGCTGTTGTGTTTCGTCCGACCAGTGAGGGTTCCGGAGGCCCTTTCCCCCCCTCCTCCCAATTCCTATTCCTTCCTTAAACCTATTCCTCCCTTAAAGGCCGGCAACGCGTCTGCGATTCCTCTGGTTTTGCGGGTGTCCATGGGCGGCGGTGATTACTCTCCATCAGGTGACCCGCCTGCTCGTTTGCCTCCCTCTTTTATAAAAAAAAAAAAATCTCATTAAGTTAATAAATTGTAACATATCAAGCCAACGCTCTGATAGACTACGATCAATTATTCCTAAAGACGACTTTGCCATAGCCATTTTACCAGGCACTTCTCTAATGTTCCGTAAGGAAAAAAAGTGGCCGTGAATTAGTATATACTAAATTTAATATCGAATTGATGATATTAGTTTGATATACATTTAATATACATTTTAATGGTGTCATAAACGAATTTGAAAAGCCTTAAGTTATGGAATTATCCTTGTGGGCTCGCTGGCGAGTATGCTCTCCATTGATATACATTTTTTTAAATTGGGTTTACAATTATATACATATTATCTACATTTTTTTCATGCTTATAAAATTTACCTAGCTTAAGTTGGTCTCGCCCCGGAGCATCACGTGAATATTACGATGTTTTAAACACGACTTGGAAAATGTGATACCTACTTATTTTAGTGGTTCCGACATAGTAAAATAATAAGGATAACATTAAAATGTCTACCTTCTCTTCTAAAAATCTTACACGACTTATCGTGTAGGGTTTATAAAGAAGGTAGAAATTTAAAAAAAAACAGAACACAAAACAAGAGAAACAATAACAGATTAAAAAATATAAGATTTGAATAAACGATGAACGAACGGGACGATAAAATTGCCGTGTTGCTATTTTTAAATATTGAGATAATAGAACACGATAAAACCTACCGATCCAGTTGTAGATAAAACTCGATAGATAAACGGTTTTGTCGACCGATAAATTTATCGATCGGTAAGATCCGTGCTCGCACTGCAGTTATCACAACTTTCTTTCTGTCTAAAAATAAAAATAATGAACAGTTATATATATAAATTTATTAGGACAATTTTGTGCCCGAAGTGAAATATACAAATCTTACAGTTCCGGTAGTTATATAATACGAACTTTGTTATACGAAATGGAGTGTTTCAAAGTCTACTTGTCGCCTTTGCCCCAGCCCAGGAAGCCCTTCACCAGCCCAGTGATGCCGGCGCCCTGCTTCTTGCTATCGGCGGCGCCGGTCTTGTCGTCCAAATTCGGAAACTCCACGAAGTTGCACGCCAAGTCGAAGAACAGCGGCTTGCACGGAATCGCCTCCATAGCGGGCGGCATCTTAAATATATTCGGGTTCTTCGTAAGCACCTGGGTGTCTTCACGGTATTCGTCCAAGCGGTCGACCAACGGCTTCTTGTCCTTATAAGGTTTCCCGCTCGAACTGTACTTGTTCTCCTCGTCCTGTTCCTCATCATCTTCTAGAACGGAATCCGCGTGCACTTCAAACTTGCAGCTCTCAATGTCTTTCTTCAGCACCTGCAATTTGTCGGCCAAGTGTTTGTCGTCCAGTTTGCTCTTCAACGATTCGTTAGTGTAATTGTTGCTTCTTTCGAGCATCGCCAGCGCTTCCCTGAAACGGCGCAGTCCAGTCAACACTTGAGCGATGTAGAAGCAGCGGAACGCGCGGTACGCCTTCATCAGGGTCTCAATCTCCGCCTGGTACGCGGCATCAGTTTCAAAGCCCGGCAGCTGTTGCAGCTCAGTAAAGTTCTGGAGAATGATCTCATAAAGCCTGGTCAGGTCGTGGGGGCGCACTTTCTTGCCGTCAATCGGGGTGTTGTTCTTGCGAGCCTCCTCTGCCTGCTGCACTAACAAATTGTTCCTTTCGATGGTGCGCACCAAACGCAGATACATTAAGTAGGAGAGCAAGTAATGTATGCCGGAGAGCGGGGTTTCTTGAGCGGTGGTAGTTTTGAACTTGGGGTCGTTCTTGATTTCCTCTTTGATGGCGGCGATGGCGTCCTTGCAGTCCATGAGTATGTTCTCGAGGATGTCGATCTTGGTGCCGACGGAGGTGGCGCTGGCGATGGATTTGTCGAAGTCCTGCAGTGCGATGAGGAATAGGCGCACTTTTTCAGGACGCGCGCTCACGCGCCGGCCGCGCCATTCCACTTCGTGCATCACGCCTGAGCGCGACTCCCTGCAATTATGTTTATTCATGTACACACACATTGGGCCAGCGTGGTGGGTTATAGCCCAATCCCCCATGTGGAAAGGCCTGTGCCCAGCAGTGGGACGTTTAAATGCTGAAGCTGCTGCACATGTGCTCAGCGTGACAAGTGGTGAGCCCATCGCCGCTCTAAGCTGATGTGTGTATGTGCAGTCTTTAGTGCATTAGTCGCCTTTTACGACACCCAAGGGAAGAGAGGGGGTGGTAGTATTCTTTCACCGCTACGCGACACTGTTTTTGTGTTAATAGTTTAAAATTTCTAAAACAAAGGTTGTTTTTCATAGTATTGAAGGCACTTACTTAGCTTGGGCCATAAGCGAATCCAGATTTTCGATGAGCCCTTGGCCGCGCATGGCGACCAGATCGCCCGCCGCCGACTCATCGCCGATGTTGTACGCGCAGTACCGAAGGCTGGGCCAGAGCTCTTCAGACTGAACAAACAAGCATAGTGTGATGTAGCTTTACAACCACTGAAGTCTTGTTCGTACCTGTGCTAGTATTTTAACAGTTTGATTAAAACAGCAGTAAGTACTTAATATTTTTACAGATTGAAAATTGATTGTGGTTTGTTGTGCGTTGGTCCCGGTTGTGTCGTAAGATGGCAGTCGTTCAATGACCCATTCTCCTTATGTGCTGTGTCATGTAGGAAGGCCTGATGATCAATATAGATATAGGTAATTACTTTAATTCAATGGCAGCCTTTTTGATACTTTTGTAAAAAAATATTTACATGCCATTTGGGCCCCCTTCAAATTTTAATACAGGGCCCGTCTAAGGCAAGCCACCGATAAAAAAAATATATAAAAACAAATGATTACCTATCGAAAAAGATAAAGTACAGACGCCAGCATTTAAACCTACCACAAAAGTTAGCACACCCTGGTCTGCCGTCGCGCCATCTCTGAGGTCCCGGGTTCAATTCCCGGTCGGGTCAATTTAGAGAAAAACTGTTTTTCTAAATTAATTTAGGGTCTGGGTGTTTTTTCTATGTTTCTGTATATTTATCCGTTATCTTACCATAATAACGAGTTTTAAAAGAATACTCATCTTGGTCAAGAAAATTGGAGTGAGAGTAAAAAAAAAATTATAAGGATCAATATCGATTGGAGAAATGTGACAGTTTTGAACAGGCGTGAGTACAATGGCGGACTCCGTCGCTTTACCAGTCTAAAGGTCAAAATCCCTTGCACACCGCGTCGTCTATTTGGTACGGGCACGCACCCGGGCGGTCGGTGCGCTTCATACGAAAATCGCTGCAAGGTGGTAAGGCGACGGTGACCCCGACCGTACCTTCTGCCTGTAGACGAGCCGCTCGTCCTCCGGCAGCGCGGCGCACAGGTTATCCAGCACCAGGCGCGCGCGCTGCAGGCTGTCGGCGGCGGCGCGCCACTGCTTCAGCTCCACCAGCAGCGCGCCGCCCAGCCACGCCGCGTACGCGCCCGCCTCCAGCTGCGTGCGCGCGTCGCACACGCCGCTTTGCTAATACAAAAGCGACCGTATTCAATAGGTTATAAGGTCCACTCTATCTGAAGTTAAGGGGAGTTAAAAAAAGCACGGCGGTGGCGCTACTGCTTCAGCTCCACCAATAGCGCGCCGCCCAGCCACGTCGCGTACGCGCCCACCTCCAGCTACGTGCGCGCGTCACACACGCCGCTTTGCTGATACAGAAGCAACCGTATTCAATAGGTAATAAGGTCCACTGTATTTAAAGATAGAGGGAGTTAAAATAAGCACGGCGACGGCGCGCCACAGCTTTAGCTCCACCAATAGCGCGCCGCGTACGCGCCTGCCTCCAGCTGCGTGCGCGCGTCGCATACACTTTGCTAATACAGAAGCAACCGTATTCAATAGGTTATAAGGTCCACTATATTTAAAGATAAAGGGAGTTAAAAGAAGCACGGCGGCGGCGGCGCGCCACTGCTTCAGCTCCACCAATAGCGCGCCGCCGCGTACGCGCCCGCCTCCAGCTGCGTGCGCGCGTCGCATACACTTTGCTAATATAGAAGCAACCGTATTCAATAGGTAATAAAGACCACTATATCTAAAAAGGAGCTCATGGCGCAGCGGCTAGCGCGTTCGACTTGCAATCTTGCCCGCTAAGCCACTTTTGCAATGCCGGGTCGCCTAATGGGTGACCAATGGCAGGATGGCAGAAAATTTCTCCCGCTTGGCGGCGCTGTTGTCGATGGAGACCTGTCAAACGTTGTTTACTTTCGCGCTACATGTGGGATTTTCATGTTAGTGGATTTTTCTATATTTTAACTAAAAATGGTTGAAAAATATGGAAGCTGGACAGTAAATGATTTTGCAATTTTGAGTTGAAAAAAAGAAAAGCAAAATGTGTTGGAAGAAAAGAAGCTCTAATCGAGCGGTAAGCTATGAAGGTTGCTATTCTAGTTTTCGCGACTATGTACAGTCAAATTATAAGAATATTATCAAATTTTTACAATGAACTCATCTTAAGATTTTACAATGATCTTATTTCTGATAATACTTAATACTTGGCGCTTTAGAAGTCCGACTATAAGCCGATTTTTACATCTAATTTTGTGCTGTTTGTAATGGTTATTTGTATTGAAAAGTAACTTTTCTCATTTGTTATTTTTAGATTGGCTGCCTATGATAGAAATAACAATTTTATGGACGTCAATGATCACATCACCATAGATGAAAATGAAATAGTTGGTTTGGTTTGGCCCTGCGATGAGTTATTTGAAAGTGTACAAGAGTTTACCGTCGTGCCACAGCTGGATATAGTCCATTTAAATCAATATTTTCTCCAAGCATACAAAGAGCACGAAGGAATGACCATGTATCAGGCAGTTCACAGAAAAGGTTACAACATGATGAAGGACGAGTTTTTGCTGGCATTAGTAGTGTCCAACGTTAAAGAACATTGTTTTTTTCGAGCACAAGTTGATAGTGAGATGACCAAGAGCTTGACATATTTTGTTAAGTTAGCCATTAACCGAGAAGGCCACATTGTCGAAGGCTCTTGCGAATGTATTGCTGGAAAAGGTACCCAAGCAGTCTGTAAACATGTTGCCACAGTTTCTTATGCAATAATGTACTTTAGGGAGCATGGAACTTGGCGTATAAGGAAAACATGCACTGATAAAAAACAAACTTGGCACATGCCTAAGAGAAGCAAAATGGATATATCGCCAAAAAAAGCTGAACAACTTAATCTCACAGTGCCTGTGTACAATGTAAAAAAAAGGGAATATTCAATAACATGTGCTATGATCCTAGACCAACTGAATATCGCAATACTTTGTCATTTAATGATAATGTAAGAAATGCTGTAGTGAACTATAATAGTACAAAGAATCGAACACTAGCTCTAAGTGGAGCGTTCACAGCTGCCTCTCTTTCTGGTCTCAGCAATGACCATAACTATTTGTCCAGGCCATTGACACATCAATTTATTTGGAATCGTATTCAAGTAAGTATTTTATTTGCAAGAAATATACTCGCTAAATTATCAATAATGAATGTCATCCTTTTGTTATTACTTTAACATATTAACATTTTATTTATTTGGCCTTCCACAAATTTGACTGAAATTTGACTTTGTCTTATTTTTCAGGGCACAAAAGAAACACTCATGGCGATAGAGAAGAAAACAAGAGGTCAGAATAATTGCCCTTTGTGGTTTAAAGAGAGATCTCTGCGCATTACAGCTTGCAATGTGGGAACTATAGTTCATATGACAGAGTTGAGAAACAAAGATTTATTCGCAGACTCAATTATAAATCGCAAAAATTTTTAAACTTTACCCACCGAATGGGGTAAAATCAATGAAAAAAAAAGCTATCGCAGAGTACAAAAAGGTAACGACAAATGACGTTGTTCCATGCGGCCTTATTGTTTCACCTGAGCATTGTTTTTTGGGTGCCTCACCTGATGGACTTATATGTAATCTTACAGTTTTGGAGGTGAAGTGTCCATACTCCATACGAGACCAACTCATCAGTGCAGAAAACCTTGTCTATTTAGAACAAAAAAACAATATGTTAAGTTTGAAGGAAAATTCTAATTATTATTACCAGGTCCAAACCCAAATGTATGTAACTGGTAGAAAATTATTGTGATTTTTGTATTTGGACCACACAAGACTTTAAAATTATTTCAGTTATCAGGAATAATGATGTTATTTCTAAGTTGATAATACCAAAAACAAAACAATTTTATGAGGAGTATGTGGTTCCGGCTTTAGTTAAAAAGTTTTATTTTTAAACCAATAATATTAATATGAAAATAAATGATAAAATTTAATTAGTTTTTGTTTTTATTTTACCCTACTATTGGATTAGGATATTTTATTTACAATATGGATTTTTAGAAACATATTGGAAACAAAAACACAAATTCATCAGTTTGTAACATCATTTATTTTCCTTCCATTATATTTGGACGTAGATTGACAAGTATAAAACACACAAAAATTATTCTGCTTGCTAAAGGCACTAAATTTGAAGTAAGAGTGCCCTTGAGAATTTTATATGTTTTACCCAGCCCGATAACTCTTTCAATATGTATCCTATCTGCTGAAGTTTTTTTAGAACTCTCCAGTTGATCAGGTTTTAGCTGCCCAGCTTTCTTTTTTAGAAACTCAGGCATATTAACCTTCACATCTTTGGGTGCCAGAAGATCTTGAATTTGGAATCCTTTATCTGCTAGTACAACATCATTTTTTGTAAGTAAATTACTCAAACCACACTTTTCAAATATTGCTCTGTCACTTGTTGCACCTCCATATGCATCTGATACAAATGTTACTGTTCCAATACTTGACATTCCTGTTAAAACCTTTACTGTATTACTGGACTTTTAAGTTGAGTAAGTTTGTTGTTGGGAAACTGGATTCTTAGATTGGTCAATTTTTATCTCGGTGCAGTCTATTATCACAGTGCTGGAGCATTTCTGACCCTTAACTTTCATATTTTCTTTAGCAACTTGCAAAGGAATCCAATTTTTTAGTTCCTTAAATTGACAAAATAAAAAGTTTATCCATGTTACAAATATTCGACTTACTGAAGATTCACTGATATCAAATCTGAAAGCTAATTCTTTGTTTGGCATATTGCGCCTTAATTTAATTACTGTCAGGAAAAATTCATTTACAGGTGACAATGTGAAAACATGTTTTCTTTTAGCAGGGTCTGGATGGAAGTACATAAGGTGGTTCACAGCTGGTCCTAGCATAGAAAACACTAACCAAAAATGGTCATAATTGTCAAAGCCTGTGTAATATTTAAGTTCTGCCTGTTTATCGGCAGATTGTAATAGCAAAATATTAAATCCATTGGTTATCTTGCTTACATTCATAGTGTTAGTAGACACATCACATGTAACTTTATCATTACTTCCACATTGTGAAGAAACATCTTTCGTAGAACACTCTAATGTCACCTCATTTACTGATATTTCTATATCAGAATATGCTTCTGGTTGCAAGTAATTTTCAGAGTCGGTATGTGTTGATGTATGTGGAGGTAAAACCTTAGAATAATAACGCTATAGAAAGATAGTCTTCATACAAGCGATCTGTCAAAAATGAAGCACTAAACCGATTCACACACGCGTGACGTGCGCGCATGGCCGTGATCTGCTGTCTCTTTCCAATTCTATGAATATGAAAGAGACAGCACTGCGGCAGCCGCTGCTACCGAGGCTTTAACTTAGAGAATCACACTGCAGTACGTTTATATTTTGACCTAATTAACTACAAGATACTATGAAATACTGAAAGCTTACCTGTGAAAAGTGATGTTATTACACTCCTTTGTTTTTCAGATGTGTTGTGACACAATTTAACTGCACAAACCGTCATTTTTTTTTTGTTTTCGCGAGACACGTTCGGCGCGCTGTGACATTGAACACTACGGAGCGGTCCGGCGTTTGGCGCATTTCTGGCTCCAATTAATGTGCTTCAAAATAGGCGCGCGAACTTGGTTTCTATAGCGTTATTATTCTAAGGGTAAAACATTATTTAGGTGCAATCTTCTTTTTGCTCGCTCTGCTCTTTTGATAACAGACTCTGTTGGTGGCTTAGTCCATGCGAACTGACTTGGTACAGCATGTCTTTTCAATCTTGGTGTAGCTGCAAAATAAAAAATTACATTTAGTACATGCACTATATACACCTGAGCAACAAGAACTTTGCCAGATAGCTTTTGTTGTAAACTTAAATCAGTTAAGCAAGGTACTTACGGTTTTCACTAAAAGAGTCTTTGGGCATCTCATAGTCAGACTCCAAGAAATGATTTTTACACACCCTAGAATACAGTGTGGGTTTAAATTTATCTCGGCGTATTCTTGCTAGCCACAGCTTTTTTTTACTAACATCAGTAGGGAAACGATGTCCGGTTGTTCTAGAAGAACACTGAGGTACTACACAAAATGAAGGCATCGTTTATAGTAAAATTAGCTTCCAATCTCCAAACATTGATAGAGCAAACAACAGTCCATCCACAGTTTATTTTGAGGTTAGACAAGACAAGAGGTCTACATCTACACTAGCGCCAACTGGTGACGATTTGTGAAACAGTCAAATTATCTGTCAAATTATCCTGCCATTAAAAACATCTCGAGCTCCTCCGTGCTTCGGAAGGCACGTTAAGCCGTTGATTCCGGTTGTTGTCGTAAGATGGCAGTCATTAAAACCCACCATCCCGTTGGGCCAGCGTGGTGGGTTATGGCCTAATATCCCACGTGCTATTGTGCACGTGGGAGGCCTGTGCCCAGCAGTGGGAGTTACGGCTTGGGAGTTGACGGGCTAATGATGATATCTAAAGTTAAAGGGAGTTAAAAGAAGCACGGCGGCGGCGCGCCACTGCTTCAGCTCCACCAATACGCGCGCCGCGAACGCGCCTGCCTCCAACTGCGTGCGCGCGTCACACACGCCGTTTCGCCGATACAAAAGCAACCGTATTCAATAGGTAATAAGGTTCACTAACTAAAGTTAAATGAAGCATAATGTGCTAGTTGCAAAGGGTTTGGACATTTTTGTATGGATGCTCTGGCATAGTTCTCCTGCCGCGTACGCGCTAGCCTCCTGCTGTGCGTAACACACGCCGCTTTGCCAAAGTGATACAACCGCAATCGTATTCAATATTGACAATAAGGATCACTGTGTGCTTCGTGCAAATGGGTTTGTATTCATATTCTGGTATAATAGTCGTCCCGCCGCCATTATTATTTTTCTTTAATAAATACTAAACCCATCTTTTCTCTTGGGTGTCGTAAAAGGCGACAAACGGACTAAGAGTGGTTGGTTGGTTGGTCATATACTAGGCATTAATGGGGAATGGACTAACGGGGTTGCTTGGTCATAGACTAGGCAATGGTCTATGAGCAAGCAAAAATGCTTTTATACCATGGTGAATGCTCTGAAGAACTCTTTGACCTCATCCCTCCTTCTCCCTTCCTCGATAGGAGTACGCGTGCTGCTCTCCGGAGTCACCAATTTACAGTCTCTAATATTCCATCACGCACAAAGAAATTTGGTGACTCGTTTCCAAAAAATGAAATAGTCTACCAGCACACGTATTTCCTTCTACCTATTACATAGGGTCCTTCAAAGGAGGCGTGAAGAGGCACTTTGTGGGCCGGCAGAGTGAGGGTGACTGATGCTACGTCTCTTACGCTGCACCAGTTGTCCTCGCTGTCCCAGCTGGACTTCCACTTCCACTCAACGTCGGGTGGAGCGGGGTCATTTGCCGGGATTTGTATATAAAAAAAATGGGGAACGGACAAACGGGGTTGGTTGGTCATAGACTAGGCAATGGGGATCGGACTAAC
This sequence comes from Scoparia ambigualis, assembly GCA_963921215.1. NCBI lineage: Eukaryota > Metazoa > Arthropoda > Insecta > Lepidoptera > Crambidae > Scoparia > Scoparia ambigualis. The sequence goes on from OY992509.1 coordinate 25,947,511, forward strand.
GGGGTTGGTTGGTCATAGACTAGGCAATGGAGAATGGACTAACGGGGTTGCTTGGTCATAGACTACGCAATGGGGAACGGAATAACGGGGTTAGTTGGTCATAGACTAGGCAATGGGGATCGGACTAACGGGGTTGGTTGGTCATAGACTAGGCAATGGAGAACGGACTAACGGGGTTGGTTGGTCATAGACTACGCAATGGGGAACGGAATAACGGGGTTAGTTGGTCATAGACTAGGCAATGGGGATTGGACTAACGGGGTTGGTTGGTCATAGACTAGGCAATGGAGAACAGACTAACGGGGTTGGTTGGTCATAGACTACGCAATGGGGAACGGAATAACGGGGTTGGTTGGTCATAGACTAGGCAATGGGGATCGGACTAACGGGGTTGGTTGGTCATAGACTAGGCAATGGAGAACGGACTAACGGGGTTGCTTGGTCATAGACTACGCAATGGGGAACGGAATAACGGGGTTGGTTGGTCATAGACTAGGCAATGGGGATCGTACTAACGGGGTTGGTTGGTCATAGACTAGGCAATGGAGAACGGACTAACGGGGATGGTTGGTCATAGACTATGCAATGGGGAGCGGAATAACGGGGTTGGTTGGTCATAGACTAGGCAATGGGGATTGGACTAACGGGGTTGGTTGGTCATAGACTAGGCAATGGGGAACGGACTAACGAGGTGGTTGGTCATAGACCAGGCAAAGGGGACCGCAAAAGCTGCGCACTGCCTATTTCACCAAATTAGGATAATAGACGGTGAGTGTATAATGATGACGATTCTCACTTACCTCGCACAGCTGCAACAAAGTCTGCGCATGCGCGCACGCCTTCCTCAGCCGGGCGGCGAGGTGGAACCTCTTCCTCGGCTCCGTGTTGGCCTCCTGCCTCAGCTGCATCGCGTGCGCCCACGCGCGCTCCGCCTGAAGCAGCGGCACGCACAGCAAACGGCTCTCGGCGCTGGCGGCGCTCAAGTGGGTGGTAGTGACGTCACGGCGGCGGTAGTGACGTCTGTCACCCTGGAGTAAATGTTACATTGTTTTAACCTCTCGTCGGTGAGGTGGCAGAATTCGGTCAGAAATTACCCTAAACTAATTATTAAAAAAATATCCTTACACAGCTCATGAATTAACCGCCTCTGTGGCCTAGTGGAAGCCACCGGTCTCAGACCCAGAGATTCCGGGTTCGATTCCCAGCAGGGGGACCCACATCTTTATTTATTTTATTGATATTATTGATGATATTATTATTTATTTAGTTTGGTTGGTGGTAGGGCTTGTTAAGTCCGCCGGACTAGCTAATACCATCTTATATATAAAGTCTGGCATCATAACAACAATGTTTAATAATAGCATTATTGTGTTCCAATGGCTGGGAGGAACTGGCTGTTTTATCTCTAAACAGAGATAAAACAGCCAGTTCCTCAGTGGGCCTTCGGCCCTTGACCTTCGGCCTAATCGTCACTTACCATCAGGTGAGATAAAGGCCAGGTGGGGCGATCGCGCTAAATAATCACAACACAACCAAACCACAACCGTTCTTCTGACTTCGTTATATCGCGTGTGTCAAACGCGATAGCACTATATAACGGTTGAGGTTCAGTTGTAGTTTGGTTGAGATTATTTAGCGCGACCGCCCCCCAGATTAAAAAAAGAAAAATAGAGGGAGAGTCATCTGAATTCTTTTCATATTAAAACGTGTTGTGATCAAGTAGTTAGTTGTGATGTCGTGACGCCGGTAATTTGTCTGTCACCCTAAAGAAAACATCATATTATTAGTACAGAGTTTTGAGACTGTCACCAGAGTTAGACACCATCTTAATAAAATGGGGTTGCAGTGACCAGTAGAGTAGCAGTGTTGTAGCGGCAACGCACTGTAACCGCGTTTTCATTATGATTGTGTCTCGTGTCGGCAACAGAAAGCTGCCTTTGACTTTGCAGGCATTGATAGGAAGCTCCTACAATATTGTAAAAGTGAAACAACCACACAATACACCCTATGATTACTTGGTTTATACCCATAGTTACAGGAAAGACCAGCTTGAAGCTGAAAGTAAAAACAACAATAATGATACCTGTGGTATTTTGAGCACTTTCCGTAAGCGCCTGATGCGCCGCGAGCAGTAGCCCCGGTAACGCTGATAGTCGCCGTGGCGCAGACCATGCTGCTGTTGAGCATCCTTTGTTATTCGGAAAACTATATGATATGTCAAGGATCATATTAATGAGTGCAAAAATGTTTAGATTACACAATCAACAGTCACAAATCATCATCAGCCTACAAGCATCCCACAGGTGGGCATACAAACATAAATTGGAAGTCCGAAGAGAGTTAAGGCCGGCTATATATGTAATTGCCTGCAGTGCCTTTGGAAAAATGAGAAAAGTACTTTTCAACCGATCTGTCTGGCCTATACTTCTATATGGATGTGAGGCTTGGACTATAAAGGAAGATCTCAGGAAACGTATAGAAGCTTTTGAAATGTGGGCATACAGACGCATGATGTCTATATCCTGGGCTCAGAAAGTCACCAATGAGGAAGTTCTGTGACAGGTCGGCCAGAAACGTAAGCTTTTGCAGACCATCAAGCAAAGGAAAGTTGCGTATCTGGGCCATGTGCTTAGACACGACAAATACGAGTTCTTGCAACTGATAATGATGGTAAAGGTTGCAGAAAAAAGAGACCTGGCCGCAGAAGAAAGTCTTGGTTGCAAACATTAGGGAGTGGACGGGAATAGGAAATGCCACTAAACTCTTTCGATTTTGTTTTAAATGGGTGTACTCTGAGTGAGTCTGTAAGGACTGCACTGCTTGTCATTTGCTACAAATGTAAATAGGTTAGGTACTTAGGTTAGAATATTTTATAAGTGCTGGTACTGTCGCATTGAGTTTTTATCTGTAATGGTAGTATTAAGTTTTGTTGTTTTAAATAAATAAATAACATGAAAAAAAGAGAAAATAGGGAAATTGGGCCATAACCCACCACACTTGACCAATGCATGTTAGTAGGTTACAGTACAAATATCTGTATACAACATCATATAACCCTTTGTCTGTCACAAAGACTAGGTGGCATAACAATTGAATTTCTATTGTGCTGAACTGAGCTCTTAATAAGATAAATAAAAATTTTGTGATTTAGTTCCTTCTATAGATTTTAAACTGTGTGCAAGTGTGTGTAATGGGTAAAAGCATTTATTTCACTATTGAACATCATTATAACTTAAAAATTATTTTATTGTTTAACCAACTGGTATGTTTGCGACTGATTTCTACTATTTATTAATGATATAAACTGTTTATTAATTTATAAAGATATTGATAAAGTAACATTTATTGACCACAAGCACATTGACAACAATAATAAGAAAACAGAAAAAATAAATAAAAAGTAACAACAAATATAAAAATTTCAAAGTAGCATGTAGTCAATTAGGTCCCAACCTCAGCTTGTGCTACAACAACGTGCAAGCCGGTGCAGCGCTGGTTATTCTGGTGGGATGGTGGGATCTAAGTGAGACAAGACAATGACTGTCAAGAAAATAACAGAACAAGAGTAAAATACACACAGAAGCACACCAACCAACAATATAACGAAAAAAAAGAAAAATAATAATAATACATAATAAAAGTATATTTATAAAATCAAATGAGGGGTTCTCAAATGCTGTTGGATATATGTGCAGTCTTTAGTCTGTTAGTCGCCTTTAACGACACCCAAGGGAAGAGAGGGGGTGGTAGTATTCTTACACCGCTACGCGACCCGTTTACTAAGGGAAGAGGGGGATTCGTATTAACACATACCATCATATTTCGTTTTTAAATACTGTTACACATACACACTAGAATCTTCAACAACATTAGATTTTTATAGTTAAAGCATCTTATTATATTGATTTAACTTCAAGTATACATTGAATTTGGGTTTAGAATTGTTTTGTATATACTTATGTGAAAGGTTACAATTTTAAAGTATGATGAAAAAATCCAGTTTTCTTTTAACACTAATGTAATAAAACCAATTAATAATCTTCTTACGTTGATGTATTTAAATTGTTAATTACCAGTGATTACAATATTGAGAAAAAAAGCATAATTTAATATGAATTTAAAAGGATACTTTCAAGACTTAACACTGACGAAGTTTTCACGTCTTCTTTTTCACAATCTTCTGTAGACATAAGTTTTGCATCGCCTGCTTCTCCTTCTAATACGACCATAATTGATGTTATATAAAAGTTATAGCTTTTTATTTACTCTTTATTAATTTTATTAACGAATCATCCACGAAACCCTTTTTTTGGAACGAGCACAGAAATGTCATTCATTTTATCGCAAACGTCAATTACACGTCAGGCAGAACTGTCAATTTATATGTTTTTCTTTCTTGAGCGCAAAGCAAATGGATATACGTCATACAGCCTGTACTTGTAATAGATTTCAATAATAATTGATACTGATAGAATCCACTCGCTGGTGGGCCATCACGCTAAATAATCTCAACCAAAACTCAACAGAACCTCAGCCGTTAGACCTACTTTTATAGCACTATCGCATTTAACACACGCGATTGCGCTATACGAAATCGGCAGAACGGCTGGTGACCAGTTTTGTTTTCAGTGTGCGTTAAGGCGCGTCTCCTGCGACACTGTTTTGTGTTTTCTAACACCTAACATCAAACATCTAACAAATATGGGCGTGACCTACGTACAAATTTTGACATATTTTGTTAGATGTTTGATGTTAGATGTTAGAAAACACAAAACAGTGTCGCAGGAGACCCAGTTTTACAGTACAGTGTTGATGTGTGCTGTAGGTACGTGTTTACCTCGTTCCCCTCAAAAAGCGGAAGAGTATTTAGAGTGTAGAAGTTGTTAGTTGGCTAAAAGCAACTCCCGTTCTTATTTCTCTGAGAGGCTGTGCGTCGATATGTTAGTCAGTCAGTCACAAAGTCAGTCAATCACAAAGTCAGTTTTCTTTAATGTTTTATATTTTAGCGTTTTAATAACGCTTAAATATACTTAAGTAAAATTTTAAACACTGAAAAAAGACGACAACCTCAGGAGGGAATCGAACCACGCACATTCCGCATTCCGGGCGGCTGCCTTAACTACTTAGCTACCGAGGTCTCAAAAATTTTACTCAGTTTTCTTTTTTAGATTATATGTATAGCAACAACACAATTACCATGCATGATTATTGCACACTTGCCCAATGCGGGGTGGTGGGAGTCTCACCACTCTCACCGTGGAACTGGATGGCTTAGATACAACAACAACAGAGTGTAGCCAACTAACCAACTAACTATGGGTAGGTAGTTAGTTGGTAAGTGCCACTTGGCTAGGGCCAAATGGCATTATGATGACATTTGAAATAGAATGCTGAATAATTAATGATAAGGGATGAATGCATCAAACGCCAAATTCATTGAACTTTATGCCAAATTGATAATTTTAAAACTATATAAAGCTAAAACAGGATGTGGTTTTAAACAGTTGCCAAAGTTAGTTTTATTAGCATTAAGTGCTAAGTTATTAACAGAAAACCATTGTGATACTCTGTTAAGTGTTTCGTTAATTTTTCCTTCTCCAACCTTTGGGTCTTTCCTATCTAAATAAAATATTAAAGAAGTGTCGTCAGCGAATAATGCTATTTTTGACATTTCTTTAACCATGAATGGAATTATGATGTCATTATGATAAACAAGAAACAGAAACGGATCGAGAATAGATCCCTGGGGTACCCCCATTTTGACTATCGAACCACCTGATACTACATCATTTATACATACTTTCTGATTTCTATTGCACAGATAAGATTTTATTAATTTTAGTGCATTACCTACCACGAACGCCATATTGAAATAATTTACCAACTAAAGTTGAATGATCAACACAATCAAAGGCTTTAAAGAGGTCGCAGAAAATACCTACCTACTGTATCCTGCAAAGATTCCCAAGTGTCAAGTACGTTTTTGACCAATTTGCTCCAGCATCTATAGTTCACCGTCCTTTCGTGAAACCAAACTGATCACTGTGTAAAATTTGATTCATTCTAAAGTGTGCATTCATTTGCGTATAGATTATAGATTCGAAAATTTTACTGAGTTCCGGAAGAACTGAAACTGGGCCTCAATCACACTAAGCACCAACGATATTACCAAAACTAAACCTTTACCGTTCAGCCGACTTCGTATAGCGCTATCGCGTGTGTCAAACGCGATAGCACTATAAAAGTACGTCTAACGACTGCGTTTCAGTTGTGGTTTGGTTGAGATTATTTAGCGTGATAGCCCCCCTGGGCTATAGTTAGCAGCGTTAAATGAGACCTTTCCATTTCGGCTCAAAATGTACCTAGGTTCACTTTACTTTAAAATATCCTATTAATTATGCAGAAGCCTCTGATGATATCATTTTTCTATAAAAGACGCCGCAACTAGTATTTTTTTTGGAAAATAAAAAGTCACATAGTATGGTTTAAGAAATCGTAAACATGAAATGAAACGTGCAAATAAAGGGCGAAAATATGACAGTGACAACCAACTGTCATACTTACTGGTTTTTTGTAGTGGTGACAGTTTGTGGATGAACAAAAAATATTTTTTGAGATCTAAACTCACAATGTTGGAGTTTCTTCCTTGTCCTTTTAGCAACAACACGTGTTGTGAGACTCCATTTTATTTCAATCTACTGTACAAATCTAAATGTACTTTAAAAATAAGTATTTACTTATGTACCACTTGAAATTGGCTTAATGCTAAACGCGAAGCCATTAAACCCCTGTCTGTGGAGATGGCTCAATTGAGCCACACAGACTAGGGGCCGCGGCAATACCGGCTCTCCACAGACGAGAGGTTTTGCTTGCCAGTTAAATTAATCCAATGTTGCAAGCCGTCAAACCTTTCTAATGATATTTTTAGGTGATACAATTATAATAAAAAATATAATACATATATTTCTGGAATCTACGATTTTTTTCCTACATTTTGGTACCTTTGAATCTTAGGTACATGAGTGGCCGTAGTTGTATGGGAAGAGGAAAGGTCTCCATATCACCTGATTTAAAAATGGGAGTTACATTATTATTTTTTATTAAATCTGGAAATGAACCTACTTCGATACATATATTAAATATTCCTGCTAAAAACGGTGCGATTACTTTTTTATAAGCTCCAAAACTGTCACAGAGAGACCCTATAAATTATCCGTTCTTTTTTTTTTCAAGCTTTTGTACGTTTTTATTATGTCTAAATATGTTAACTGTCTAAAATTAAAAATTGGTACATACTTTAGATTAAAATTAAGTTCTAATACACTTTGTGGTATAGTAGAGTTTCAATGGGTATATTGGCAAAAAAGGAATCAAAAATGTCAGCAACTTTAAGATTATCTTTAATAAGCTCATCATACAACTTAAGCAGAAAGCCTGACTGACTCATTTTTACTCACTTTGCCAGTTTCCAAAGATTAATTGTCCAACTTCAACACCACGGTAGGTGTCGAAGTTAGATATATTTCATCATCATCATCATCACCAGCCTGAAGACGTCCACTGCTGAACATAGGCCTCCCCCTTTGACCTCCATCCTGACCGACAACTCGCCACTCGCATCCACCGGTTGCCTGCGACTCTCACGATGTCGTCGGTCCACCTAGTGGGAGGCCTACCAACACTGCGTCTTCCAGTGCGTGGTCTCCACTCGAGAACCTTTCTTCCCCAACGGTTGTCGGTTCGTCGAGCGATGTGGCCTGCCCATTGCCACTTCAGCTTGCAAATCTTACGAGCTATGTCGGCAACTCCGGTTCTTTGGCGAATATCCTCGTTTCGGATTCTATCGCGCAAAGAAACTCCGAGCATAGCTCTCTCCATTGCTCGCTGTGTGACTCTGAGCTTTTCTAAAAGGCCAACAGTTAAGGACCACGTTTCGGTGCCATATGTCATCACCGGCAACACACATTGGTTAAAGACCTTTGTCTTTAGGCACTGCGGAATCTTCGATGCAAAGATATCTCGTAGTTTCCCGAACGCTGCCCATCCGAGTTGGATTCTCCGGGCGACCTCTTTGTCGAGGTTGGACCTACCTAACTGGACAATCTGTCCTAAGTAGGTGTAGTGGTCGACAACTTCGATAGTATCGCTCCCAACAATTACCGGTACGGGTTCAACATGGACATTCGACATGATCTTCGTCTTGTCCATGTTCATTTTAAGACCCACCTGTTGGGATACGATATTGAGGTCGCTGAGCATGGTGTTGAGGTTCTCCAGCGACTCCGCCATTATGACTATATCATCGGCAAAACGAAGGTGAGTGATGTATTCGCCATTAATGTTGATGCCGAATCCGTTCCAATTCAAGAGCTTGAAAACGTCCTCCAACGCATTTGTGAACAGTTTCGGAGATATGACGTCTCCCTGTCTCACACCTTTCTGCAATTGGATTGGTTTCGTACTCTCGTCTTGTAATCGGATCGACATAGTAGCGTTTCTATACAAACATTTCAACACTTCGATATACCTATAGTCGATATGGCAACGCTGGAGGGACTGTAACACAGCCCAGGTTTCGATAGAATCGAAGGCTTTCTCATAGTCCACAAACGCTAAACATAAGGGCCGATTATACTCCTCAGTCTTCTGTATAATCTGGCGGAGCGTATGTATGTGGTCTATGGTACTAAAGCCTTTTCGGAAACCGGCTTGTTCGGGAGGCTGGAAGTCGTCAAACCTGCGTTCGAGACGGTTCGTAATGACTCTCGAAAACAGCTTGTACACATGGCTCAGGAGTGAGATGGGTCTATAATTCTTCAATAAGGTGTTATCGCCTTTCTTGAAGAAGAGCACCACCGCACTCCTGTGCCATGCTTCTGGCGTAGTACCTTCGAGCATGACGGAATTAAACAACTTCTGGAGGACTACGAGTATCGGTTTTCCACCCGCTCGCAGAAGTTCAGTGGTAATTCCGTCATCACCCGGCGCCTTGTTGTTTTTAAGCTGTTTAAGAGCCATACTAATCTCATACAGGCTGATGTCAGGGATATCTTCGGTATAGTGTCGGGTTAACTTAGCTCTGGTGTCCTGAGCTGTACCAACAGCGGGCTCTTGTGTTGAGGTGTACAACTGTCCATAAAACCTCTCGAGCTCTCTCAGAATCTCCGGCTTCGACGAAATGACACTGCCGTCCTCGATCTTCAGCTTAGTCATTTGGCTCTGACCAATAGACGAATTCTTTGCGAACACTTTGGCGCCTTGGTTCCGCGCAATTGCGTCCCTAATGCATTTAGCACTATAGGAGCGCAGGTCGTGTCGCACAGATTTCGAGATTCGTCTATTGAGTTTGCCATATTCCGACATATCAGCTGAAGATTGCAGTATCATTTCTTTCCGGTCTTCCATTAACTTAATGGTTCCGTCTGAGAGCTTTTGAGGCTTTTTCCGGCGTGGGGTCTTAAAGAACTTAGACCCCACAGCTTGGACAGTTTCCACAAGCCCGCTGCTGATCTCGTCCACAGTTTCGCACTCGGCTAGGCACTGGAAGCGATTTTGGAGTTCGAGTTGAAAGTGTTCCGGGCTCTGGATCTGGGCAGGGCCAGGACGGAGTGTGGACTTCACCAGACGTGACCTCTCGAGCTTGATGTTGATATTCAGTGTGCCTCTAACAATCCGGTGATCGCTACCGGTTTTCACCCTACTGATCACGGAGACATCACTGAATATACGCTTCTTGGTCGTCATGATGAAGTCGATCTCATTTCTGGTTGAACCATCGGGGCTTATCCACGTCCACTTCCTGGTTGGTCGCTTCCGGAAGAAAGAGTTCATCAAAAAGAGTTCCTCCTTCTCCATAAAGTCGACCAACCGTTGGCCCCTTTGGTTCCGCTGTCCATATCCATATTGCCCCACTCTCAACTCATCGCCGTTCCTTGTGCCTACCTTTGCATTTAAGTCCCCCATAACAACGGTGAAGTACGTTTCGGAGGAATGTATGGCTTTCTGTATGGCTTCAGATATCTCCTCATACAGAGCCTCTACTTCTTCGTCAGGGTGTGTCGAGGTTGGTGCATATACCTGTATGACCTTCAGCGAATACCGATCGGTGATTCTGAGTATAAGGTACGCAACTCTACCTGACACACTATCGACCTTGATAACGTTGTTAACAAGGGACTTGCGGACGAGAAACCCAACACCACCCTGGGATTTTCGTTCTCCTTCCCGGAAGAAGAGCATGTTGCCAGAATCAAGGACTATCATATCCTGCCCCTCTCGTCGGATTTCTGATAGTCCCATGATGTCCCACCGCAATCTGCTCAATTCTTCCTCCAGCTCTACAATCTTTGCATCGGTCCTCAACGTGCGGATGTTGTGTGTTGCCAGGGCCAAGGTTCGTTGGTGGGTGTGTGGGTAGCCGAGCAACTGCCGGTGATTCTTCGCACCCCCTGCTCCTCCGTTACCTGACCAGCTACCCGTTGGGCCAGGGATAAAGGAGCTGCCGGGGACTAGGGGCCGTGGGCAAATATTGTCTGTCATGGGGGGGGGGGGGGGGTTTGCCATAATCCCCACGCTTGGCAGGCGGCTTGGGGATCGCAGCGGGTCACCGTTTAGCTAGAGGACGCTGCGGCCCGTCCTCCGGTGGCTGGTCGTAGTTTTAGGACATACCCGGGTCCATAGATATATTTACTTCGCTCTTATCCAAGTAATTTAGGTACTTAATTGAGGCTAGTAGGGGTTGTATATTAGTATATTATGTCCATAAGTGGAAGTATGTTCTCAATGCTCTAAGAGTAAGTTGCTATGATTATTTTAAAATTCGTTTTAATTAAGGAAACGAGCAAAACAATATTACTCAAAGTTAGATTATGTTGATGATGATATCAAATTGGACTGTATGGACTTCTCTCCTTTTGATTCCCTAGTAAATTAAAATGAAATTCTGTCATTGTAAGTTATCTGTCAATTCTGTCAAAGTAAGTGTGTGTGTGTGTGTGTGTCTGTCAGCGTTGCCAGACGTGCGATAATTATCGTAGATCCACGATAATTTCGAGGGGCATGCGATAAAAAATAATAATTAAGTATCGCACGATAATTTGTATAATTCGTCGACTTTCCACGATATTTTTTGTCGACGATAATTTTGTGACAAACCAGGTTTAGCATCATTTCGTTCAGTCACAGTTTGGAAATAACGAAATTTAAGGTACCACAGTCAGTCCTTTTTCTAGGCGATGAGTTTTTTTTTTTTTCTAGGTCGTGACGTTGGATGTTACCATATTTGGAGTGCCCAGTCGTATAAATTCTGTCTTTTTTAATGCGATAAAAACACGATAATTTTGCAGTAAATCTAGGATACTTTTGACCTACGGATCTGGCAACACTGGTGTCTGTGTCTCTTTCAATTCAATTTTCTTCGTGTTTGTAGGTTAGTGTTCCTGTTTACATTATAATAATTCTATTTAAATCAACGAAATCGTTATATGAAATGAATATTTGTGTCTCTCAGATACACAACACATTTAGTGGAAATATATTTTTACAAGTATTTTTGCTTACAGCTTAGAAAATTCGGCGAAATGGCGAAGTCAAAGAATCACACAAATCATAACCAAAGTATGTAAATAGTTAATTATTTGCTCAGTATAAAAATAACCAAATTTTAGCTATCATTCAGCATGTCGATCTAAAAAAATACTTTAAACCCTACGATAAGCACCAACTACGAAGCAAAATAAACAAGAATGATGCCTGTGATACTGCTGGACTACACTTATTTTTCTACTGTATTGTTTCAGCGCGCAAGGCACACAGAAATGGTATCACGAAACCTAAGAAGTTCAGACACGAATCCACTCTTGGTGTAAGTAACTATTATTTTTATTATTTATTGGTGGCAGCAACATCGTGTATTTTTATTTTGACAGGTTAGAGATCGGTAAACTAAGCCCCTACCTTCTTGTTTTGCTTACACGTTTTGGTTAAGTATTTACAGGGGACTACTTTATGGGCTACCTCATTATTGGTTTTCATAGATAAGTAACCGGGATTAATACACATACTTAATACAGTTGAAAAATTTGTAAGTATCTAAATTAGTGTCATGCCTTGAAAAATGTCTTAACTTCGATAAAACTAGGTACTAGTTTTACACTACGAGGTTTAAGTTTCACATGATACATTAACACCTAGCAAACTAACCCTTGAAGGGTTTCTTCAGAATTGAATTAATAAATAATGCGATTTTATTTACAGCAACATGCTGTATTTAAATTATTTCTATAAATTTACTAAATTAATATTCTAGTTATTATAAGTTACCAGGGGCCCAAGTCTGCTAATTTAGAAATGGCATAATTGAATCGCAATTGGATCGCATTGTAATTGTTTGACACATTTGGTATTCTCTTACTCATTTAAGAATACCAAATGTGTCAAACAATTACAATGCGATCCAATTGCAATTCAATTATCCCATTCGTAAAATAGCAGACTTGGGCCCCAGATCAATCCATTTATGATAAGTATTTTACGGGCTGTGCTGTAAATAAAATGAAATTGTATACAACTATTATTTCATTGGTGTCATTGTGTGCAACCTATAATTAATAGGTCAGGGGTCATAAGACCGCCGGCGGATTTTTAATTGTGTCTGGTTTTATGACTCTTAAGAGGTTAATAATGATTTTACCATGCAATGATTATGTATGAAATTGCACTGACAATAATTTCATGAATTGGGCGACCTTAAACATGTTTGTATCTCTAGTTCCTACCTAATTTCATAATAGTAATATTGTAAGGTACTTATTTTTTACTTTGGATTTAGCTGTCACATTTTATTGCACTATAGTACTGTTCCTAATATATTATATATTTTAGCTTTATAAAGTTTTTCCTATTATTTCCAGATGGATCCTAAATTCCTGAGGAACCAGAGGTTTTGCAAGAAGGGTAACCTCAAGCCTGCCAAACAGCTAGCGAAAGCGGCAGAGAGGAAAGCTACGCGAGAAGCTAAGGCTAAGAAATGAATTCCTAGCGTAAGACAATAAAATAATTAAAACCATTCATTCTTTTATTGTTGCTACAAGCAAAAATCTGCAAAAGAAGACATCCAAAGGCATGCTGGGTGGCATTGTCAGTGTCGCTGGCAATACCTGGATGAGATCGGCAGAGAACAGAAGGGACTGGCACATATTAAGGAAGCCTATACCCAGTAGGTTTACTCTTGAAACACAATTTCATTAGTCAATTTCCAATCACATCTAAAAAATGTCAAATGGCTTTTTTGTAAGCGACAATAGCGCCACCAAAAAGGATAGATTAAATTGCGTGGAAATTTATTGAACAAATTATTATCGAGGTGGTGTTCCAGAAATTTCTTTATTTATCCCAATATCGATACATATTAATCTCATTGGAATTGTATTGAGATTGAGTTTGCGTTCAAGAGTAAGCGTACAGTAGTGGGTAGTTGATACAGTATAGTATGGATACAGTACAGTGGCGAACTGATATGATGATGATGATGTCAAGCAAAAATATAATTAAAAAGATTTTGGTCATAGTTCTCCATTGTAAGTTATTAAATTAATTTAAATTTGTTTACGCTCACCAATAATTGGTGTGAGCATAAACAAATTTAATTTAATTATTGTCCTAGTCCAAGATTAGTATTCTTTAGAAACTCGTTAATAGGAAAGATAACGGATAATTATACATAAACATAGAAAAAACACCCAGACCCGAAATCGTGTCCATGTCTACAGCTTCCTCATTCGACATAGAGAAATTCTAAGCAAGCCATATTTTTGTGCATATTATGTGCAATCAAACGTGTCAGTCCTAATTTTTGTGCCACCACAACTTCGTTACTATGAGTTGTTTTATGTGTGTAAGCTGGAGACACGTGTCACCAGCTCGCACACGCCCGTTAAGACAAACCAGTGAGGATAGGGTTTTAGACTATAGCCAGAAATTTTGTGCATAATTTGTGCACTAGGAACAAAAAAAACTAACCATCATACTCAAATACTGTTGAAACTACGATCATAAAACTGTGTGCGAGCTGGAGACACGGGTCTCTGGCTTGCACAGCTGTATCTTCGTAATTGTTTAAGCTACGGTTATGAATTATACCTCAAAATTTTGTGCCTAATTTGTGCATAAGGCACAAAAATTTTCAAAACTTTAACTCAATAGGTTTTTGAGCTACGAACCGTTAAGTATGTGTAAGCTGGTGACACGTAACACGGGCTAACACATGGTGAATTACTGTAACTGTATAAAATAGCATTTTGTTTTAAAGATCAACTAATACGTTATAATTTGTGCAAACACGAGGCAAAATTTCAAATCTCTGGGCCTCTTAGTTTAAAAATTATAAGCCAAAAACTGTTTTCCCGCCAAAAAATTCAAAATAATGGCTCGGAAGTGGCTAAGCGCGCCGTTGCCGTTCCGTGCGCTACACGATTGCAATCGAGTTTGAACTTAAGAGCTAGCGATATTTAGAGACATTTTAATTTGCGCTCTCGATTCTTTTAACTTATGTACTGAGAATTTTAGACTAGGAGCCGTTTGTTAAAGGGATGCGCGACGCGACTATTTTAGTTTCACTATAGGTACCTAACTAACCTACCCTACTTTTTATTTTAAGGCCCCAATACTAGTGTTCTTGCAATAGTGATAGTTTCACTATCGATAGTTGACCTTGAAAAATAGTCGATAGCGCGAATAGTCCTATCGAAAATATCGAAATGCTGCGATACTATCGATAGTGAAAATTGGGTAATACTATTAAACTTGGTCGATACTATCGACATACGATACTATCAATAGTATCGATACTATCTATAAACTATCGACGCGGTTCGATAGTATCGATAGTTTTACTTTAGAAACTATCGATGAATTTTCGAAACTATCGAGTGAGTATTGTAAATCTAATCATATAATGTGATAGACGACCTACGTAATTACCAGCTATATTACCTTTTATGAGCAAGCAATAGTATCGAAAAATGTTCGACTATCGATGTTGAACAACTGTTACTATCGATCGATTGGTTTTTTGCTGATACTATAGATAGTATCGAAACTATTGATCTTTAGCAATATTATTACTTATTTTTATCAATCGATACTATCGATAGTATTGTCAAGGGTCGATAGTTTCGATAGGACTATCGATAGTATGACTGATTTTCGAAGTCACGATAGTATCACGATCTTACGCAACAACACTACCCAGTACACATTGGCGTATGTTGGCCCACTGCCATTTGCCATTGTGTAGACGGGGTAATGGTGTACATTCGCGGGCAATTTATCGATAGTGACGCGCAATTGCGATTGCCGACAATGGGCCAACATACGCCAAGTCGCCAATGTGTACTGGGTAGTGTTGTAGCGAGAGCGATAGTCAATCGATAGTATCGTGATACTATCGAGACCTCGAAAATCAGTCATACTATCGATAGTCCTATCGAAGGTCCTACATAGGTCATCTATCACATCATATCATTAGATTTACAATACTCACTTGATAGTATCGAAAATTTGTCGATAGTTACTAAAGCAAAACTATCGATACTATCGAAACGCGTCGATAGTTTATAGATAGTATCGACTAAGTTTAATAGTATTACCCAATTTTCACTATCCGTGCGCTACACGATTGCAAACTCGATTGCAATCGTGTAGCGCACGGAACGGCAACGGCGCGCTTAGCCACTTCCGAGCCATTATTTTGAATTTTTTGGCGGGAAAACAGTTTTTGGCTTATAATTTTTAAACTAAGAGGCCCAGAGATTTGAAATTTTGCCTCGTGTTTGCACAAATTATAACGTATTAGTTGATCTTTAAAACAAAATGCTATTTTATACAGTTACAGTAATTCACCATGTGTTAGCCCGTGTTACGTGTCACCAGCTTACACATACTTAACGGTTCGTAGCTCAAAAACTTATTGAGTTAAAGTTTTGAAAATTTTTGTGCCTTATGCACAAATTAGGCACAAAATTTTGAGGTATAATTCATAACCGTAGCTTAAACAATTACGAAGATACAGCTGTGCAAGCCAGAGACCCGTGTCTCCAGCTCGCACACAGTTTTATGATCGTAGTTTCAACAGTATTTGCGTATGATGGTTAGTTTTTTTTGTTCCTAGTGCACAAATTATGCACAAAATTTCTGGCTATAGTCTAAAACCCTATCCTCACTGGTTTGTCTTAACGGGCGTGTGCGAGCTGGTGACACGTGTCTCCAGCTTACACACATAAAACAACTCATAGTAACGAAGTTGTGGTGGCACAAAAATTAGGACTGACACGTTTGATTGCACATAATATGCACAAAAATATGGCATGCTTAGATTTTCTCTATGTCGAATGAGGAAGCTGTAGACATGGAAACCCCGAAATCAATTTAGAAAAATAATTTCTCCAAATTTACCCAACCGGGACTGAACCCGGGACCTCAGAGATGGCGCGACACCAGACCCGGCGTGCTAACCACTCGACCACGGAGATCGTCCATTGTATTGTTTATTTTGTTACTTAGTTAATGTGATAGTTCATTATTAAAGAATGAGCCATGTTTATAGTTCATTTCTGACAGGGTTTAGAGAGTGTAGGTAGGTACTTGACAATGTGTCTAAAGGTTAAAATTATAAACACTAAGTAATTAAATATTTCTTTAATGAATAAAATAAATCCCATGTGTAAGTGATTATAATATTTGTTTAATTAATAAAATAAATCCTTAGTGGGTAAAAAACAAATCATAATAGAAGAACCCTATGTGGATAATTAATTTTGGATATACACAAAGGTTGTTAAACGTACTGCACTGCTGCTAAATTAATAAGTTTATATAATTAGGATATACATTTTGCCTTTCTGTATGCTTAAGTTTACCTACCTTTCAACATTTAGAATAACATCATAGATGCCTCATAAATTCTAATGTAGATAGGTCTCCAAACACCAGTCATTAACTATATAAGGTCTCACTTGTTCCAATATGTCTACGAGTTTATTCAAACCATGCAGGCATTCCATATAAGCTTGCATGGGTGATTCGAGATTGACAATTTGGTCAAATTAATGTAAAAATGTGTGGCGTCAAAACAGCTTTGATGTTGCTACACAAATTGTAAATTTAGCTTAGTACACAGCACACAGAATGGCCAATGGCCTCACAGCTGTTGTTTAAGCATCTTCCAGTTCTCATCATCATCAGCCTATAAACGTCCCACTACTGGGCACAGGCTTCCCACGTGGACAATAGCACGTGGGGATAATGGGCCATAACCCCACCACGCTGACCCAATGCTGGTTGGTGGGTTATTACGACTGTCATCGTACGACAGCAACCGGGACCAACAGCTTAACGTGCCTTCCGAAGCACGGATTTGGTCAGCATTATGTAGCAATACAGATGCAGCGTGTACCTACGCCTGGCGTACTCACCATGGAATTCTGTTATTTCAAGAATGCCAAAAAACTGCCCAAATAGTACCAAATAGTGCCCAAAGGAAATAAATAGTACCTTTATAGTGTAAAAGTTATAGACACAGTTTGGTGAGTACGCTAGGCGTAGGTTCTACGCCTAGCGTACTCACCTCGTTTCGCGAAAACAGAACCAGCAATGGCTCTCATTTCTATCTCAATAAATAGTACCGGAAATAGTACTCTCTAAGAGTGTAATTGTTATTTGACTTTTACACTAGAAAGTCATTAAATTTGATAGCAAACTTCTACATACAAAAATTACGTGTGGTACAGTCGAGCACAGTGAATGGCAAAATTCATTAATAGACGACGACCTAAAATAAAATAGGTACATATTTAATAACAGTAAACCAAGGGTGGCCAAAAAAGGGGGGTCTTGAGGTTGGTGTGTCTGTCTTTGGCACCGTAGCTCCTAAATATCCTAGATTTGGATGCGGATTTTTTATATGAAGACTGGTTTTTAGCGGTGATTCTTACTTCGACTATAAATCTAGTGATAACTGTTATAAATCACAAAATTTGTAGTCGAGGGTGAATGAGATCCACTCCAACTTATATCTATGTATCAAGCATTGCTTATTTATGATTTGTTGATCGTGAATGACAGCCCGCCCGCAACTTTGTCCGCGTGAACCCCTTACTCCGTGACGAATTTCCAAAAATGTTCATTTTTATACAAACCTTGTCCCGACAATTACAAATACAACAAAAAAGAATTAGCCAAATTGGTGCAGCCGTTTTGAAGTGATGCGCGTACAAACATTTTGGCAATTGATTTTATATTAATATACAGATTGTATAGATTGTAGATACATACCTACATAAATAAAGACTGCACATGTGCTCAGCGTGACAGGTGGTGAGCCCATCGCCGTTCTAAGCTGTTGGATGTATGTGCAGTCTTTAGTCCGTTAGTCGCCTATTACGACACCCAAGGGAAGAGCGGGTGGTAGTATTCTTTCACCGGGAAGTACGCGACTCAGTTAAACACTTTATACAGTCCAGAAAACTAAGAATATGATTTAATTTGTTATTCTACGATTAATAAAAAACAATAACGTATTTCTGTAGGTAAGTATATATAATATATTCAAACTGAGTAGGTACCTACCTAGCTAATGAAAGATCAACTGCAAATCGACATGAACATAAAATGCTATTACAGATGAAATATACATAGGTACTTACTCATTTAAAGATCACTCACATCACAATGAAACAAAATTCACAAGTTTTTTCATTAATTGTTTCACAAATTAACTAAGTATTCGCAAACCTTTGCGGTTGCAGTGGCAAGGCAAAGTAAACGACTAAAAAAATCGGTTGCCGAAAACTATGCGTTCCCACTGCGGCGTCAAGCAAATTGTTGTGAATTGCAATATTGATCTTTAGCACTTTCATAATACAGTTCAGAAGTGTGATAAGCGCCATCTATTGTAACTTGTTCATACTACGATGCATCGCTGTCGCGCGTCGATAAGTTGCACTATGATCAACAAAAGTAACAGATTGTTCTCGCACAATATTGAGCTTTCAATTTCAGACATAAGGCAAATAGTTCCTTATATAGAAGGTGCTTTTACTTTATGAAATCCGGCAAAAATACGATAGTCAATATTTTGGAAAACATGGATCTTATTTATAAGAAAAATAATTATAATCAATTATATAACTGATATTAAACTTCCTCGTTACGTATATACACCTATTAATTTCAACAAAACTAAAAGTAATATGTAGTTCATAATACGAAATTTAATAATATTAAAATTATTATGAGTTCGCCTGTACCTCATGTCAATGTATGTAGAAGTTTGCTATCAAATTTAATGACTTTCTAGTGTTAAAGTCAAATAACAATTACACTCCTAGAGGGTATTATTTCCGGTACTATTTATTGAGATAAAAATGAGAGCCATTGCTGGTTCTGTTTTCGCGCAACGAGGTGAGTACGCTAGGCGTAGAACCTACGCCTAGCGTACTCACCAAACTATGTCTATAACTTTTTAACTATAAAGGTACTATTTATTTCCTTTGGGCACTATTTGGTACTATTTGGGTACAGTTTTTGGACATACTAGTTAAAGTTGTAGCTTGCTCAGGTTTCCCAAACTGAGGTGAGTACGCTAGGCGTAACCTACGCCTAGCGTACTCACCAAACTATGTCTATAACTTTTGAACCATAAGGGTACTATTTATTTCCTTTGGGCACTATTTGGTACTATTTGGGCACAGTTCTTTGGCATTCTTGAAATAACAGAATTCCATGGTGAGTACGCCAGGCGTAGGTACACGATGCAGCTACGCAGACAGTGGTGTAATGCTTTGGCCGTAGTAGATTTCTGCGTGTAGCCAGTCGCCGCGTTAAACCACCCTTGCAGTCTTTTGTTAGTGTTAGCATATTGCTGTCTCTTAGTAACAAAAGACAGCCAGACATTGGTGAAAAGTGGACTATGGTAGAGGACTGCTTTAATTTGCTGTCCTCGTTGCCTAGTCTGACTAACCCTTCGGGGATAATAGTCGTGATTATATGAATGTAGTATTAACAAAAGACGTCAAATAGATACCTAATGACTTGTTAGTCATTAGGTAATAGTCATTATTATCTATTTGAGGGAGGGTGCTTGCTGGCTTGCACTTGAAACAATAAAGCTGGGGCCACAGCTATCGCGCTAGCGCGATAATTCGACACGTCTGGCCGAACACTTCGTCTTAGCGCGATGCATCATCGCTTTAACGCGCTACTGTGTCGCGTAGTAAAGCGACAATGGAACACGAAGTTTTTTAGCGTGCTAATGTGGCTCGACGGTCAGACAGTCAACTGAAGAAAAATGTCCTCCAACGTTAGGTTAGAATAGTATCATTAGGACCAACCAAGTTAAGGTAATACTTTAAATATACCTACTTCTACTTATTAGCAATTTTAATGCGAACCTATTTAATTCGATAGCGTCGTTGGTCGGTAACCCATCAATAAAGATGCCATGGTTTAACAAAAATCCCCATAGCTCCATTAAACTAAGGACCGATTACGTGGACCCATATATTCTAATCGTAACACAAGCCTTCTGATTGGGCTAACTAGATTATTTCTATAGTAGTATCAGTTATGAATAGACAAGCTTTCATATTGCGAATATACCTACATATTTTCTATTCTATGATGTATTTTCGAATACCTTTTTAGTAAATATTATAGATATCATTATCGTTAGTAGGTATTGCAAGCTACCGCCCGTCACTTTCGACCACGTCGATGTCACCAGGCTACTAAGGACTTCAACTTCCTGAAAGCGAGCCTGGCCGAGGTAGTGGAGAAATTAGAGGCCTCCAACAACACCGAATAGTGAGTTGCGAGCCCAAGTAGTGTTATTAAGCAACACTATACTTACTTCGGTAAGTAGGTCATCTGAGGCCTCGAATGTCAACACTCGTCGCGGGGCGCAAAACGCATCCATCTGCAGTTTCGAGTCGGCGCATGCGGATGCGTCACCGGCCGCTGTTACAGAGCGCGATGCCCCGCGCCCCGCCGCTCGCCCCCGCTCTGGTGGGGACGTCACGCGTTTGCACGTCAACACCTCAACGTACCTACGCAGCCGCAGGTGCCAGCCGAACTGTCGGCGCCGCCGGCCGCCGCCGCTCCGCAACCTGAGCGGCGACCGCCTCAACAGAGGAAGAAAGTAGCCAGGGAGTCATCCATGGAGCTACTTCTGTGGCACCGCAGGTTCACCATCGTGACGAGAAGGGCTTTACCACAGTGGAAAGGAAGAAGAAGCCCGTCTGTCGCAACCTGTGCGATGTTGCATCGACCGGACCGAACCACCTGCTGCGTCCATTTATACCGACGACGCTGCTGTACGTGTCCCGACTCCATTACTCTACGAAGGCAGACGAGATCGTAGAGTATTATACGGATCAAGACCAAATTCACTCTAAAGGTCGAGCAGTTGGAGTCCTGCCACAACGTGAATTTTAATTCATTTGTGGTGAGAGTACCGACCGTCCATCTATCGGCCTTTATAAAAGAGGAGTTTTAGTCGAAGGGTGTCCTGTTCCGGCGGTTCGGAGGTCGGCTACCGGACACCGCGTTGCGTCACACGTCGGTCGCCGTGTTTACCTACGTGTAAAATAGTGATAAGGTTTTATATTGTATGTATGTTAGTTTGTCAGTCTGTCAGGTATTTATCTATGGGACTGCGTTGCCTGAATACACATAAATAAAAAATGAAAAAATGTACATAAATTATTAAAAGTTTGCCTACCAACATCAGGAACAAGTCAGTCAATAATGAGACCCATTAACTGTCCTCATTTAACTAACCACCTAATCAGTAGTTGAATGCCTTGATGCTTGATGCCACATAATCAGAAAACATAAACCACTAATAAAACTTAGTATACATTTTACAACATTGCAGTACAGTATTACAAAAATCTTGCTGAGCAACTCAGTCGTTTTTTCTATTCTATTTTACTATTTTTAGTACGTCTGTGACATAGATTACTCTTTTCCGGTATTTACGTCACGAGAAGTATTTTACAAGGTAAAAATTTCTAATTGTTAACTTTGTTTTGCTTCTTGGGTGCCTGTCCCTTAGGGCCAGGCCCTTTTGGTCCCGGACCTTTAGGCCAAGGTCCTTTTGGCCCTGGTCCATCAGGAAAAGTGCCTTTCTTTGGTCCTGTCATGTTAGGACCAGTGTTCTTGTTGCCCGGTCCACTGTTTCCTGTGTTATTTCCCTTTGCCTTGTCGTCTTTGCTTACCCCCGGTGCTCTTTTGATAAAGAATCTAAATGATAATTTCTTATTGCTTATGAAATGTTTCAACGAGTTCAGTGGTAACACGGCACACTTGCTCAGACGGAATACTTCGTCCGCTTTTAAAGCGTCATTAAAGCAGTGCTCAGTGAAAACTGCTTTTCTTCTGTTATCTTGTTTGCTGATAACATGTATTTCGTAAATGTGCTGATGGGCTATTTTTTTCCCGCCGATAAGTTGCACAGCCCAGTAGGCCACTTTCTGCAAAGTGTCAATCTTCATTGTGATGATGAAATGGATCTTTCCAACGGTAACCAAATAAACTAGTCGCTCGTCTTCGTTCACATCGATGTTGTTGAGTTCCACCTCGGCGTCGCTGCTGATGCTGCAGTGGGTGGGATGACGCTCTTTGAAATGGTCCATCATTTCCTTAAGCATTCCTGTTAATTTAATGAAACGGAGAAACGTGATTACAACAGTGCCCAGCGTCTTCAGGTCTCTATGGTTTAGGTTTTAAGAATCTATAAGGAGAGAAGTCCATGGGCTATGGTGGCCCTTTTTATTAGACGGGCCGTAAGTTGCTGTTTGCAAGTACTTAACATAAAACGAACATACCATTCCAGGAGCATCTGCCAAAAACGGCACCAAGCGGGCAGTCCATCTGCCGGTAAATGCACTCCTTGAGATGCTCTTCCACTTCGAAGGCTAACATCGTGTAGATGCAGCCCGCGGACTTGTTAGGGCATGCCATCTTCGCCTGTTAACAACATTCATAATTATTCAAACCAACCGAAATGGAAGGGCGATAAAAATATGTTTAATCCTTATTTGAAACTCTTTCAACTTATTTATTTACAATGCTTTATTTAAGTTTAAATAACAGGTAAATAAGTTAGCCTTATTTACAGAAATGTAGTTCAATAAGCAGAAGCATAAACATAAAGCTTTAACATGCTAGTTGGGTACAGTGGTACTACAAGTAGGTAATGTCTGTATTATTTATGTGTAAACACATTTTGAAAATAGATATTACCTACACATAATAGTAGTTAAATAAATTGCTGAATTTACACATTTCCAAGGAAATCCACACTTAATTGCAGCTAATAAGCTGGTCTCAATTTTGGGTTTTTTTATATTCTACAACGGGTAAGCGCTTGGCCTTCATCTCACCTAATGGTAAGTGACAATAAGGCCGAGCGTGGAAGCGCGCTTCATCCGGATTCCTCAACCACTGAGGAACTGGCTATCTTATCTCAACTGTCGGAACACAACACTATAAACATCGTTGTTATGGCGACAGACTTAGATAAGATGGTGGTAGCTAGCCAGGCGGACTTAACAGCCCTACCACCAACCAAACCGAGCACAAAGATGTACCCCCCGCTGAAATTCGAACCCGGGACCTCTGGGTTTGAAACCGGTGGCTAAGCCACTAGACCACAGGAGGCGGTAATTCGTAAAATATGTAAAACATTAGAAGATTAATAAATACTTATAATGATAATGATAAAATATAGCAAATAAAAACGCTAACAAATTAATACTATAGTGGTTCATTAATTTAAATTCCAATAGTCGTAAGAGGGTTCAGGCTAAACTACCTTCTGAACGATTTCTTCGAGTTGCCAGTTCCTCATCTGGGTCATCGGCTGTCGGCATACGGGGCAGATAGCAGGCAAGAGGTTGCGAGTACAGCTGCTGCACAGGCTGTGCCCAGTGCTGCACTGGAATATCGGCACCGTCATGGACTCCAGACACACCGGACATTCTGGCAGGTCCACACCGGCGGATACTCTGCAGAAAAAAACACTATTGTGACCACTTTTTAACTTTTGCGTTCCATTAAGCACACATTATATAAACGGGATTTAACGCAAAACTAATAAAAAAGTATAAGCATCTTACGCATACCTTTTCCTGCCTAGATATGTGTGTACTATTGTGAACATTAAAGTAGTATTAGATAGCTATCCCATCTTAGATTAAAACAAAGTTTATAAAAAATGTGCTTGGCGAGATGACAGCGGGCAACGCGTGAAGTGTAGGGTTCGGGGCTTTGTTTTCATTACCTCAATACTTGGGAAACTAGTGATGACACCGCGAAGCACGTTTATGTGTCGAGCATCGAGCACCTAAGGGCTCACGCAAAAACGTGCACACCACCTGCAACAACTCATTGTAGTGCAGTGCAAGTGCAGTGCTGCAGGTGCCATGGAGGGGGTGGCTACCCACCTTTACTATTCCCCCCTCCCCTAGATTATGAATCTTTAAGTTACATTAATATATATTTAAGGGTAAAAATTGGGGGTTTCGAGGGTGCGGGGATAAAGGGCTTTAGCTTCTAACCTATCACGTGACCTACAGGAGTAGGGCAGCTAGTATTTCCGTTGTCTAATAAAACCACAGCCGATGTCTGTGAATAAAACACAATTTTACTATCACATTATTTCTCAAATATCGTAAATTTAATACATTTATTATATATACATTTGAACTATGAAATAGGTAGGTACCTATTGTTTGTAAGTTTTTAGTAATTTTATTAAGACGTAAGTACCTAAAATAAAACAATATTCGTGTCTCTATAAACTCATTACCTTTGCTTGAACACAACTAACAAGTACAATAAAAATCAAACCGGTCAAAATGGACTCCAAGAGCTAAAAAAAAAATCGATTTTACATTATTTTTTTTTAAAGAAACCACGAATCTCCAAGATGTGAAACTTTGCACAAATTACTTCTTTAATACAGATCATTTTAATAAAAAATTACGAACATACAACTTATGAGACGCGATTGTATATTTTAGCCTTGAAAACAAAGACATTAAACTATTTAAATCTCTTTGCTTGAAAAGGAACTTTTCACCAAATGAAATGTACCTACTTAGGTACCTACTTACCTGTTTTTTTATACGATTATGTGCTATAGCTGTTGTTACTTACTTTTTACTTGTCTTAGCCGTCGCCATTTTTAGCAATTATCTGAAACAATTAATAAATAGTAAGAACAAAATAATTTCATAATATTAAGTCTAATTACTTAAGTACGTACTTATTTTACTACAAAAGGATCCCTTTTAAAGTAAGTACTTATAGCGTACCTTTTACGGGTAGAGATTGAAGAAGGTACATAGATCACAAATTGATAATACGAGTAGGTACAGAAAAGATAATACAAACAAAATGACATATAGTACGTGTAGTAGATAAATAAAGTTACAGTAACTTTATGAGTAGATAGGGAGGGATGGATAAATCTAGGGTTATAAGTTAGTAATCTATATACCTACCTGATGACACGGACCTGAAATCTATCAGAGCTGTATGTAGGTATCGTAAAGCAATGAAAAGTACAAACTAATCAAGATGTTTAATGTAAACTAAGTCTGACACCATAATTTAATCACCACCACTTCCAAAGTGTTTATCACAAACAAAATAATAAACATAAAGAATCACTAAATCACTCACCAAAGCGAAATTTCTACAATCACAAAGATAAGTACACAGTAAATGATGCGTGTGTGCCGGCGACTAGCGATAATAGCGACCGAGTGAATTGCGAATACTGCCAAGCCAAGTGCCAACAATTTTTGCGATATTGTTTTTGTTCAGTTGAGCACGAACTGCAGTCGTCCGCTTCACGTCCAATCAGTACTAACAACCAAGGTCCATCCACTCTGTATTAATCTGTTTGTCATTTAATAATAGGGTTCATAGTCGTAACGTCAATGTGCACTAACATTTGAGATTGCGGGTATTTCCGCTACCATAGACAATAGTTCGCTCGCTCTACGCCCGTACTCACACAGCCGGAATGGCTTTCTGAATTCAGAATCTGAATTTAAGATTCTGAATTCCGGCACCTTGACTTTGACTCAGGCTGGCCTCACACAGCCGGAATGGCTTGCTGAATTAAGAATCTGAATTTAAGATTCTGAATTCCGGCACCTTGACTCACACATTCTTAAAAATTCAGATTGATCAGTAGTCTTGTGATTCCCGGCACAAGCAAACGTCTCCGAGACTAGCGATGTGTAACTCAGGAGTGACAAACGCAAAAGATATAGTATCCCAGGCAAGGAGTGATTAACTCCGTATATCCCTTTAACTCCAATTATATCTTTATATCCATGTAGCTAAGATGTATTTTGGTCAAAACTAATTGCGTAGAATAGAAAGAAACAGAGATGTGTCTAGGTTGTGAGTAAAGAAGAGATAGAATATTTCGCCCGCGTATCCATATTATACGGTAGTTTTGTTAAGGTAAATAAATCTTTCACGCAATAAGGCATAATTTTGCTGGTAAGGAATTTGAAAATTCGGTTTGTTTAAAGAATAACAAAAATACATTTTACACATACATCAGTTAACTTTCCACCAATAGTAATAATTAATTACCAGCTAAATAAATTATCGAACAAAGAGAGTAAGTACAGACGTAACAACTAGCATGAACAAAAAAAAAGAATCTAAACTATTGCAAATAAAATTAATATACTCACTTGCTTCTTAGGTTGAGAAGCAGAGGTGTGGAAAATATATATGGTTGTTCTAATTCTCTTTCTTGTCGTACGCATATTCAACTAAGTTAATCTTTAACTCCCTAGCTCATTTCGTTCATATCTGAGCCAGGGAGTTAAAGAGTTAAAGATATTAAAGAGTGATGTAACTCTTTGGATATAAAAGACGTAATCACTCTTTTCTTAACAGTGAGTTATTCTGCGCATCGCTATCCGAGACGTTAACCGCTTGCTGTTTTAACCAGGGTTGCCATTTTTTTTTCGCTGTTCCTACCAATTGACGTCCACCGTGGTCAAGTGGTTAGCGCACCGGGTCTGGCGTCGCGCCATCTCTGAGGTCCCGGGTTCAATTCCCGGTCGGCGAGTCAATTTAGAGAAAACTGTTTTTCTTAATTGTTTTCGGGTCTGGGTGTTTTTCTATGTTTTTGTATATTTATCCATTATCTAGTTTAACCATATTAACGAGTTTCAATAGAAGCTTATATTGCTATCAAATTTTATAAGAATAAAATATAAAAATAAAAAAATATGGTAAATCCTGGTAAAACTGCTAAGCGTTGTTTATAAAAATGCACCAAAACTGCTATATTCAACTTTATAACTTTTAAGAATTGAAGTACATCGAAAATTAAACACTATTAAAGCAAGGTGTCAATAAGATAACATACAAGCTAAATATCTAAAATTTACTTTAAAAACTGCTAAAAAAGCAGAATCCTACTAAAAATGGCAACACTGAAATAATTCAGAATCTGAATTCCAGCATGTGTGTGCCGCTCCATATAAAATGTATGGGAGTACGCGCGTTCTGAATTCAGAATCTTAAATATTCAGACACGGAATTCCGGACGCTCGTCAGCTCATTTTTCCAGATCGATCTGAGAAATTCAGATTCTGAAAAAATCAGCATGTGTGTGGAGCATACTGATATTGTATGGTATTCCGGCCTTTCTGAATTCAGAATCTGAATTCAGATTCTTAATTCAGAAAGCGATTCCGGCTGTGTGAAGCCGGCCTCACACGTTCTTAAAAATTCAGATTGATCAATGATCAGTAGTCTTGTGACTCCCGGCATATGCAAACGTCTCCGAGACGTTAACCGCTTGCTGTTTCAACCAGGGTTGCCATTTATTTTTTTCGCTGTTCCTACCAATGGGCGATTTTCCGAGATCAAAAAAAAAAAGAAATTGGCGTATGGCGCATGGTAAAAGGCGGGTTCATGAAGAGTACGTGTATGGCTGCGTAATATTTATTCTATTCCAAAATAGAAATAGGTTCTAGATGTCCTGAATATAAATAGGTAAGGACTTACTATTTTTTTATTCTTTTGGTAGACTAGGAAAAGTGTAGAATTTATTACAGCCCTTAGGTAGGCACGGCTTGTGTCCGGCTTTTATAAAACGACATCTATCGGGTGTTTTTGAACTAATTTTTACTTTTTAATTTGGGCTGTCAGAAAATCGCCCATTGACGTCCTCCGTGGTCAAGTGGTTAGCGCGCCGGGTCTGGCATCGCGCCATCTCTGAGGTCCCGGGTTCAATTCCCGGTCGGCGACTCAATTTAGAGAAAACTGTTTTTCTTAATTGATTTCGGGTCTGGGTGTTTTTCTATGTTTATGTATATTTATCCATTATCTAGTTTAACCATATTAACGAGTTTCAATAGAAGCTTAAATTGCTATCAAATTTTATAAAAATAAAAATGTATGGTAAATCCTGCTATAACTGCTAAGCGTTGTTTATAAAAATGCACCAAAACGGCTATATTTACCTTTATAATTTTTAAGAGTTGAAGTACATCGAAGATTAGCACTATTAAAGCAACGTATCAATAAGATAACATACAAACTACACCCATATTCTTAGTCGTTTCCTCGACATTTCCTCCACTCGACTCAACCTCATTGGAGAAAATTCGTATAAGACAACAAAAATATCCGTATTCGTATTCCTCACTCGAGTGGAGTCGAAGACCACTCGAAGACACTCGAGGAGTAAACTGTCAAACTCAAGGTAGCTCCCGACGTACCTTAATTAAGGCTTCCTCGTGTGGTGTTTTCAACTTGTTTTTATTGATAATTATGTCTGATTTTGGGATTATTGATGAATTTATGGATTTTATGGATTACGTATACGATGACGAACCATATAATTATCCGGCGCGACGGTATTTACGTGACGCCGCAAATTCTTTTGAGGTTTACGACAATGATTCATTTCAAAGAAGATTTCGGTTTAGAAAAGAAACAGTCATACAAGTAATATTTCCTCTGCTAAGCATTACAATAAATAATAAAGACAGAGGACTACCTGTACCGCCTTTAATACAATTACTGGTGGCTTTGATTTGAAGTTTTACGCGACGGGATTATTTCAAGTAGGTACCTATGTTTGTTGTGATATTTAATTTACTTTATAGGTTATGTAAGTAGGTACTTAATAAACAATTTTTATTTCAGATTGAATGTGGAGACCTGCACAAATTGAGCCAAGCTACAGTGTCCAAGATAGTGTCTAGAATTTCGAAACAACTGGCACTGAAAGTGGGTCAGTTTATTAAATTCCCACCAAACTTGGAATTGCCTGAAATAAAAAGAAAATTTTATCAGCGTGCAAGGTTCCCCGGAGTAGTTGGTTGCATAGATTGCACACATGTACTAATCTATTGCCCCACAAGGCAGCGTGGTGAACTTTTTCAAAATCGCTAGGGTGTTTTCTCCATTAATGTACAAATAGTGTGTGGCCCTCAAATGGAGATATACGATTTTGTGTGCCGTTGGCCAGGATCTGTACATGACTCGCGGATATTCTCCAACAGCCGCTGCTGTATGCGGTTTGAAGAGGGGAATATTCCAGGTATTTTGATTGGTGACAGCGGTTATGCCCAAAATACTTATATGTACACACCAATGCTTAACCCACAAACTCCAGCAGAGCACCGATACAATCGTGCTCACATCAGCACAAGAAATATCATAGAGCGCTTAAATGGAGTTCTAAAACGGAAGTTCCGTAAAACGGGGCTATTTGAAACATTTTTTTGCTAAACCGTGTTGTAAATACAGGAACAATGAATGAATCCACTCAACAGGGGGCTTTTTGGATAGTTGTAATAATGTCTTCTTGATCACTATTACTAGCAAACGTCTATCGTAAGTAGATTTGAAGATATATATTTTTAAGATAGCCGTTCCAAATATCGCTACAATGGGGTTATTTGGTATCCGAAGTTTATTGGATCTGTCTTTCTTAATTTATCAATCATGTGCTAAATAAAACCGTCCAAGCGATATTTGGAAATATTCTAGGGTAACTTGGTTTGAGTTAAATAGCAATTTGACGTTTTTTGGTCAAAAAAGTACCGAATTATTTGAAGTTAGTCCCATAATCGAAATTATGTTTGTTATTAAATTGGGGTTATTTGGAATTTCATGTAAATATAATAAAATTGTGCCTATTATAAGAAAAGCGATATTTGGAATTCTTAAGGGTAAGCTATTTTTTACGAAAATAAAAGCGGCCTGGATATGATGAATTTTCTTATACTTAAATAAAACTCAATTATAAAATGAAATGTACCTATGTTAAAAGTTATATTTAAATGAAATTAGTTTAATAGGAACATTTTTTAATAATTATTAAGAACTTACTTAAATTAAATAACATTTTCACAACATAAAATAAACATTAAATTGTCCAACAAGAGGTAGTAGGTACCTACATAATTTAGATTCATTCATTGGGTGTGAATGAACCAAATTGTAAAAATTCTAGAAAGTTGAAAATCAAAAAGGTAATCTCAAAAATACATCACATCGCTTTCTTCAGTCAGTAGGAACTCTTTGGCATTTATAGGATTTTTCATTAAAACAATTTTTTTCACAATCCATATATCATCAACCTCGTCTCGATCAATTTTCTTGCCAATCCGAAATGCAAGTTGTGGCTTTTTTATTGTCTTAAAAAAATTTACTGTGTAATTATATTTCCGTCCATCAATTTTAATATTTTCTATAAATCCAACATAATATTTACATTGTTTATCGTCACAGTAGCGCACCAAAACATGGTCGTTCACAGCATAATTTGATAAAAGTTCGTGTACTTTTGATTCATCTTTTTGCATTTGTTCTTTTTGTTCAGGAATCCCGGGTGCAGGTAAATCTATGTCATCACAAAGCTTTGCTGAACTGCATGGATCGTTGCCCGTCTTATCAGTTACGTATTCTAACTTAGTATTATAATTAGTCTTTAAGTTGCCTTCAGTCTTTTGTTCAACAGAACTTTCAGATACACATGATCTATCAATAAATGTATCATCATAGTCAGGAATTGGAATGATTTCTGCAACTGTTTGTGGAATCCCGGGTGCAGGTAAATCTATATCATCACAAATCGTTGCTGTACTGCTTGGATCGTTGCCCGTCTTATCAGTTACGTATTGTAACTTAGTATTATAATTAGTCTTTAAGTTGCCATCAGTCTTTTGTTCAACAGAACTTTCAGGTACACATGATCTATCAATAAATTTATCATCATAATCAGGAATTGGAATGATTTCTGCAACTGTTGGCTGTTTTCCGTAAGTACAGTTACTCATGTCTTTATTACATCCGTAGTCTTCATCGTCGCTCTTGACATCAGAGATTGATCCACCGAAATCAATATCTATAATGTCCGAGTCACTATGGATGCTCATGATATCTGACACACTTGTAGTGTCAGAGTCTGAATATCTCTTGTTTTTTTTATTTTTGGATTTCTCTGCTTTAACACTGGCTATCAATTTTTCAATACTCTCTGGGTCTAAGTCTAAATTTTTCAAATCACTTATCTTCATCTGTCTTTTTTTTATTTTTGATTTATTTTTCTTTCTCTTCTTGCCCTTACTAGATATATTTTTTTCAAGTGATAGTGTATTTTCCAATTTACTTATCTTTGTGTGATTGTTTTCTGTTTTTGGTTTGCTTTTCTTTCCCTTGCCTTTGCCTTTAATCGATATATATTCTTCAATTTCCGGTTTCTTAGCAGTTTCTGTAATCTTTTCGTGTCGTGGTCTTTGATCATCTGAGCTACCAGAGTCAAAGGCATAGGCATTACATAGCCCGGATGGACCTGCAGTTGGCTGCGTATCAGCCTGATTCAATTCTTCATTTTCAGTTTCTCTTGTTATTTCAGAATCGGTGTTACTGTCTTCGTCTAAAGATTTTATATTCTTGTTTTTGTCCGACACTTTCTTTTGTGTATTTTTCCGTTTATGTTGCTGTTTGTCTTTTTCTGTCTGATTACGCACTATGTCCTGTGCTGTTATACTCATTCCTGGTGGTACATTGCATTTCCTTTTTCGTGTTGTTTGTCCAGTGGCACTTGCAGGGCTTCTCATTTCTTGCAAAATGTCTATTACAACCGAAGATGTTGTGTTCTCTATCTGTTCTTCGGAAACAATCAGTCTTTGAGGCAACCGCGACTTGGGTCGCTCGGGATTTATGGGGTATAAGCCACATTTGTTAAATCCGGCAATTAGGTTAGTAGATTCCGCGCCATTCTCCACCAACTTATTTTTTAATTTGCTTAATAACCTTGGGAATGAGCTTTTGACTAAAGTCTTGTGTTTCAATCCTTCTGTCTTCTTCCACTTTGTTAACACGTCACGCCAATACTTTTTCAAAGGAGCGTAAAAAGCTACATCCAATGGCTGGAGTAGGTGTGTAGTCTTTGGCGGTAAGCAAACAAACATTATATTGAGTTCATCGCAAGTCTGTAGAACTGAGTGTGAGAAATGAGAAGATAAGTTGTCTCCTATTACAACTTTTCGTCCTGGTTTCTTTTTTGCGTACGGTACTATAACTGTATTAAACCAGTCTTCGAAGCATACTGAATCAAACCAACCACTCTTTGACCGGTTGTATCTGGTTCCTTCAGGACCTCCCTCCAGCCATTGATCCCACAGATGTTCTGCTTTATAAACTACATATATCGGCAAGGATTGTCCATCTGCAGTGCCAGCAAACATCAAAGAAATTGATGACTTCGAGCTATTAATGACCCTTTCAGGATATTTACACCCTCTCTTGAAAATGTATTTTTTGCTACCCGGATCATCAGTCAAATTTGTCTCATCATAATTGATGAGACAGTCTGGGGAGACTCCTTCGACAGATTTTGCGTAATGATCGAAAAAGTCATCTATTACAAGTGGTGTAGTTTTAGCGCGATCGCTAGATATATTTGAAGCTGCACGATTGGAAATCTCACTTTTGTGTCTGTTTAGAAAATTGCGCGCCCAATCTACTCCAGGCATGTTATCTTCAAGGCCATATATGGTTTTTCCAATTTTATTTAAGTATTTTTGTGCATACACTCGTAGGTCAGTTGAATCTAAAGGAAACCCCCAGTGGCTCCGTAATTGTACATTGTCTATAAAAAACTTCTCTTCTTCCTTTGAAAATAAAGTTGGGTGTCCCGCTTTTTCTTCGTCTCATCTCATAATGCCAACTTCGCAAAATGCCAACCGCTCGCAAAATGACAACTTCTCAGAATGCCAACTTCTCGAAATGCCAACTTATCAGAATGCCAACTTCTCGAAATGCCAACTTCTCAGAATGCCAACTTCTCGAGATGCCAACTTCTCAGAATGCCAACTTCTCGAAATGCCAACTTCTCAGAATGCCAACTATTCAAGGGGCAGACCGGTAGGGGTTATGTGTTTTGACTTTTGACCCTACATTTGTTAAAAATATACATTTTCTATTCACTTTTTCTTAACTGGTTAACGAACAAGAATATATTTTCCATTTTCATAACTATTTAAAAAAACTAGTTATAATTAACATTATTTGTTACTTATAACTAATTACACAAAGAAATCACATTAACTCAAATAATTGTAATATGAAATATAAGTATTATAATTGGTATACATTATTTTGTTACTTTTTTATTATAATTAACATTGATCAATATTTATTTTTTAAACAAAGAAAGTCTCAAATAGATAATTCTTTTTATGAATCTTGGTATATCGAGTTCACTGTCTAGCAGTTTCTTTAAATTTTTTTTGTATTTTTTATCAAAAACAATATCTCGGAGTCTACTTTTGTTACCCAATGTTTTAAATAACGAAGCAGTAATACGTTGATTCCAATGTTTCGCTTCTTTGCGAAGTTTGAACAAAAAATTATACAAATTGGGATTTTTCTTGATTCGTCCATTTAAGCGATAGTGCCAACCTTCTAATGCATTTGTGGTGCGGTGGCGCTGATTGGCACAGCTTATAATTGATGCTGGAAACTTAGGAAACCACTGCCTCTCAAAGTAGTCACGAAAACGGGTCATTTCGGCACTGTTTGGAGAATGATCTAAAATATGACGCCAAGCAGCAGGAATATAATTCGCAGGTAATAATGGAAATATTGCTGCCATCCTGATAACATTTCGCCCTTCTGAGGTAGCGTTTAAATTTATTTTTTTCGCATATTTCCAAACCGCGTCATTGAAATGGTGGTAGCATCCACTGATTACGGCTTCAGGAAAGATGTTCGCAACAGCATTTATTTGCGCCAATTCGTAATCGCACTTAAATGTGTCAATGTTTACCTCCATATTTTTTATGATTGCAAATAATCTGTTATATGTCTCTTCTGTCTTATTTGGTAACAGGGCGTATATGACCGGTACAATATTAGTTCTCTTTTTGTCTGAATTGATATCTAAATGCAAGACATAAAGCTGGTAAAATGGTTTAGGAGCCACCTTGAACGTACCATCAGCAAAGTACGTCCCTTTATGTTTTTTCACAATATTTCGAGCTGTTCTTGTTGCAAAAACAAAAATCTTTTCTTGATCGCCGTCTTCGCAAACTAAAAAACTTTTTGCCAAAACTTCAGGAATATTAATACTTTGTGTAGTGGTGTGAGACAGTAAATCTGTGTTTAAAAATCGTTTACGTGCTCTATATAGTGAATCTTTAATTGAATTAAAAGTGGGTATCAAATCTGCATCATCTTTATTATCATTCCTTAATTTTCTCATTGAATCTTCAACAATTTTTGGAACTGGGTCTAATTTTTTACACACTGATCGTTTTAACTCATCCTTTTTCTTTATAACTTCATTCATAAGCACGGATGGCTTGCAAATATGCGCACTATCGCGTAAAATATCTTGATTATTATTACTAAGTGTCACCGAAGCACTGCAAGTACGATTAACACACCGCCACAACGAAGACCCGTTCTTATTTGATTTATTTTTAGTGAATCTATGCCCATCACTACGAATCAACATTGAACCACCTTTTTGATTTTTAATAATTTCGAATCCTCCTTCCATGTTTAATTGCAAATTAGATAATTGTATATAACATCATCAAGTCATGCGTAATTGTATTTAAATGCACTTAATTTCCTTCCTCAATAATATGCACTTGAACAAAACTAATTCTCCGTAAATGACGTAAATATGACATTAGAATTTGAATGACTTTGATTTGATACTTTTATTATTTGTTGCCCGTTATCTAGTAATATGATGGTCTATAGGTTACATATGTGTGATTTTTTAGATTATGAATCTTGGTATATCGAGTTCACTGTCTAGCAGTTTCTTTAAATTTTTGTGTGATTTTTTAGATTATTGTACTTGACGACCTGTTGGTTAAGATACTAGCTTATGCTCCAGAGGTCCCGGGTTCGATTCCCGGACAAGACAAATATTGCGTTGTTTATTTGTCTTGGTCTGGGTGTTTCCTATGTATATTAAGCAGTGGCGTGCCTAGGGCTTCAGATTGGGGCAAGCCACGAAACCTGAAGTTCCTAATCTTGCTACCTAGGTACAATGTTGGTGCCCATTTGTGACACTAGCCACATTTTTTACTTAAATCGTCATAGGCCGTGGCATTCCAAACGTTCTTGTCGTTGGTAAAAAAACAGGCTATTACCTTCTATTACATCTTGAATGTGATTTTTGAGAATTTTATTTTGACCAATTTAGGAGTTCTTTATCTCAGAAACAAAAATACATTAACAGTATTTACTTATTGAATAGTGTAGAATAGCTATTGGCATAGTACGTAGAGGCCTCGCTTTTTGTAAATTTCGCTTAACTTTTATTTAAACTCAAAATTGCAGAGAAAGATTTTCATAAATTGCGCGAGGGCACTTTTTTGAGCTCCTGGATTGAACTAAACAAATGAAATAAAAAAATGAAACAAAACCAAAAAAACTTCGAAAATCGCGTTAAGTTAACTGTGAATTTCTCTTATCTACGATAATATTATTGAGTAAAATTTACCAGAATAATTGTTACTTCATGAGGAATAAAAATGTTATATTGAATTTATTATCCTATTTCGATGAAAACTATAAATACAACTAAGTACAAAATTACAACAAAATGCGATGCGCCTGCCGTCCGAACTTAGCTTATTCTCGCAGAGTGGAGATTCGTAATCGTAATATTACGCATGCATTTATTATCCTATTTCGATAAAAACGATAAATACAACTGGAAAATTACTACAAAATGCGAAAATGGGCATTTTGCGCGGGAATCACAGTCGATATGTAGTAGGCCTCTACACTTAATTTATTAATTATTACTTAATTATTAGAATGGAAGCAACCAACAATCCAAAGAGTTTTTTACATAGACCTATTATAATTAATGCCCTAGATGACTTTTAATAGTTTGCGAAATACATAAATCATGTGTGATGTTCAAAGAATTTATTTACCTCTGCCTTTCGTATGCCAATCATCAACACGTTTAAGTACACATTTGTTTGCAACACATCACATGCTCAACACATCTTAGTTCGTCACAGAGACCAATAAAGCGACGAACTGAACTCGGAACACATTTTTTATCACAAATTACGAAAACACTTGTTAGGTACTTAAAAACAATCCCTCAAATAAAGTGAAGTGTGACAATAACAAAGAATAAAAAATGGCTGGCTGCTGCCTGTGGCTGCTGCACAGCACAATCGCGTATTAACGCTCGCCTCTGATTGGTTCGCCCGAGCTCGAGCTGTCGTCGGTCGCCTCTGATTGGTTCGCCCGCGTTTAAGTTGCACGTGATTCGGTAGAAATAAAGCCTGATTTGGAGAAGGCCTTACTTGCGAACTTCATAACGCAAGCTGGCTTTGACGAATAGTATGAATTTCTCATAGAATCTATACATACTTAC
Organism: Scoparia ambigualis; assembly: GCA_963921215.1. Lineage (NCBI taxonomy): Eukaryota > Metazoa > Arthropoda > Insecta > Lepidoptera > Crambidae > Scoparia > Scoparia ambigualis. The sequence goes on from OY992509.1 coordinate 25,984,496, forward strand.
GCAGTATTATGTTTATAGAGTAGCAATTTTGTTAAAGTTAGAAGAGAGCGGATATACTTTAAATCCGAAGCCCGGTTGCAAGCCAACTTGTGCGAGAGAGATGTAAAGCGTCGCACGATTTATACGCAGCTTTATGGGATTTGTTTGGTGATTCTTAATATGAGAAACTTATAAAATTGATAATTTGAATGCTGATGAAAGAAAATTAACAATGGTAAAAAATATTAAGTGATTTTAATAATTGCGTTTTACCAGTAGTGATATTGAGTTTTTGTTAGGGCAAGCCGGGCTTTTCGGCTTGTATGAAGGTACCGCCACTGATATTAAGTATTTATTTACAAAAGAATAGTTCGTATATGTATGTTTATCCGTTATTCCAGTATCACTAACACAAGTTCTAAATGAAACTTACGTACGTGTACGTGAAAATATATTTATTTTATGCCTTTGGTAGGCACAAAAAACACTAAAATCTGCCCCTTGAAAAGTTGTCATTTTGAGAAGTTGGCATTTCGAGAAGTTGGCATTCTGAGAAGTTGGCATCTCGAGAAGTTGGCATTCTGAGAAGTTGGCATTTCGAGAAGTTGGCATTCTGAGAAGTTGGCATTTCGAGAAGTTGGCATTCTGAGAAGTTGTCATTTTGCGAGCGGTTGGCATTTTGCGAAGTTGGCATTATGAGATGAGACGTTTTTCTTGCGTGCAGTTTATATTTCTACACTTTCGACTTAAAGTGCTTATCGGTATGTTGTAATTTTCGGCAGCCTCTTTTAATCTCAATGAACGACTATGAACGGCTTCTATTGCTTTTCGCAAATTATCTTCAGAATACCTTACATATGGTGGATAAGATTTGCCATTGCGTGTGTTGGTATTCTTCCTTTGATATGTTCGCACCATGATTTCATCCCTGATTTATTCCTGTGGACATAAAACGACTAATACATAGGCAGTTTTAACTTAATATACATTGTTTTATTGTTTAATTTTATCACAATATTAAATGTTAGTACAAGCTTTGCGGACCCGGTTTGGGATATGTGATCATGAAAAGTGTTATAATTGTTCCTTCATATTATGTTTATTCTTAGTATGTTTATCAATTATAAAAGTTACCTAGCTGGTTTATAAATTCAATTCTATTCAACTTATTGGTCATAAAGGCATGTCATAAGTACATCAGTGAAATTAATCTTAAAATTAACGATAGCGGTCCCTAACTTTAGTGTGAATCGTTAGGAAAAAGACTATGTATTTAAAAGTTATTTTCAACAAAGAAATTCAACAATAAGTCTTAATGACTTTTTATAATCGCTGAGTTAACCTACCCTTAAGTTATCTGTAATGCCACTCCTGGGGCTATTTAAAACTATTATGTTAAACCATACTTATGTGTTGAAAACAGAGGAAGGGGCTATTTGAAATATTATTCCAAATAACCCCAAAATCCATCTCAAAAAGCCCCACTCACAAAACACAGGAACAGTTTATAACTCGTTATAGATAGAAAAAAACACCTAACACCATCGAAATCTGCAGAAAATACACGTATACATAGTTTAATTGGCGTAGTACATACCTTTATAGATGTTGTGTACTAGATGAAAGTTGTAAGCCGCCCAAAAAAACCGAAAATTCAAAATTAACAAAAGTTTTCACTACTCCACGTGAAATGCGAAACTAACCTTAAAAATGTTCATTTGACGTTGACAGATAGTTGTAGTGTTGCCAGGTGGCAACAAAATATTCTTACCATTGACAGATAAAAAATTACAAATGATCAAATCTTTTATTTTAGAAATTCCAAATAACCTCATATATCCAAAAAGCCCCATTTTACGGTTTGCTTGTTTAGCCAGAGTTATGCAAAATGACCTAGCCAATATTGTAAATATAATTGTGACTTGCGCTATTTTGCACAACATAAGCATTCTTACTAATGAAGCATTTCCAGAGGAAGACAGTGTCAGCGAAGAAGTCCCTGTGCCTGACATTCATGATACTGAAAAGGGTAGCATCCTAAGAAGAGCTTTTATTTTAAGACATTTTAGTTAAGTACCTACCTAATTAATAAATTTAGATACAGTAAAGTTCTTATTTTTTCTTGCTTTAACATTGACTTTGGTATTCATATAACTTAAATAATTTAATTATTACAGTAGCTTAGTTAGTAGTTCCTTTTTTAAGACTTCAAAAAAGGAGGTTATCAATTCAACCATAATATTGTTGGATAGGCCTGCCAAGCATGGAGATGATATCATTAACCTCCACTACTGTTGTGGAGGAGTGGACTGTTACGGGCTGTTGATGATGATTATCAGAAGAATATGCCCGAATGTCAACTTCTGAATAAGTGTAAAATATAAAAAAAAATCAAATTCATTTAAAATTTAAACCATCATCATCATCATATCAGCCACAGGAAGTCCACTGCTGAACATGGCCTCCCCCATTGACTTCCACTTGGATCGGCCGGTAGCAGCCTGCATCCAACGAGTCCCTGCGATCTTCGCCAGGTCATCTGTCCATCTTAAATTTAAATAAAAATAAATATTTTTTAAATTTACTTTTCATTTTAGATAGGGTCTGAAATGACACAAAGGTATTGAAATATAATTTATATTTATTATCTTATTTTTTGGCTTCAGCAGCCTCACGCAATGCTATATTGCAACGGAGCACCTCTTCAGCATTCTGCCGTTCAACAACTGCCTTTTTGTAGTTTTCTTCAGCAGCCTTCACCTGAAACTCCCTCTCAGCAATCTTCAGCCTGTGGAGTTCTTCTTCCCTCTCCTGAGCCCGTTTATAACTTGCCTCTCTCAGTGCAAACTCATCTGTTATCACTTGGGAACGCACATTTCGAGCTGCACAAAATAAATGAAAATTATGAACAATTCATGGTAGTACCTACGGTACCCTTATTAGGTACAGTCGAGTTCAATGATATCTGTGCATTTTTGGACACTGTCACATTAAGTTTTATGACATCGTCTGACTTTCTGTACAAATTGTCACAATAATTACTACGATAAAGTTCAAAAGTGCACAGATATTAATGAACTGGACTGTACCTACTTCATCTTAAAAAATTTTGACCACAATTCTAATAAAATTACAGACACACTATCAGTTACTTCAAACTAAACTAGCTTTTTGTTTTGAATGTCGTTAGTAGTTAATACTTCAATCAGTTAAATGCATCATAATATTGTACTGTTAATAGTAATCAAATAAGATAAAAAGATAAAATATTCTTTATTGTACACCAAAATAACAACAAAAGGACAACACAAAGTAACATACAATTGGCGGCCTTATCGCTAAAGAGCAATTTCATCCAGGCAACCGTGTTGGACTGGATAGAAAGTGAAATTTTAAAGGGCAGTTCTAGTGTTTCAATTTAAATTAATTAGAATTGGATAAATGAATAAAAAATAAATAAACATGCTTAATTTCATCAATATCATATACATATATAAGGTGACTGCTAGAAACCGCAAAAAACTTCTAGGGCTGGTCAGGTCAAGTGTTTCAAACATGACAAAAATGACAAAAAAGAAATTCGTGTTTTTTTAAATTTTTAATTAAATAATTCATTTTGTATATTTTAATTAGATGGTCTTTGAGTATCTAATTTATTTTTCATCCCACCATCTCGGAAAGAGTATTTTTAATCTTCAATATCTGAATGGAAAAGCCGTTTTTATTCTCTAGAGGATAAAGTAAATTGAATTTAGAACATCGTGTGCACTAAGTTTGTGAATTAAAAAAAACATTAAACCTATTTACTGCTACCTCTATGGTGCCGAATATATCATACAACTTTTTTTTAATTTGTTAAAAACTCAGACTCGGAACCTTTCGGGTTCTTTACGCGGCATTTTTTCACGTCATTGTTAAACCTTTTATTAAAAACAAGAAACTTGAAAACAAGTGAAAAAACTAAAATGAGTGATTCTAGCGACGAGGAAGTTTGCTTGACGCCAACAGAATTTTCCTCGTTGAGGTGGGATGAAAAGTTACGTGTTGCACTCGAGTGCAAAGATTTTTCACCTCGTGCTCTTTTGATTCCCTCGGTAACGCTCAGGATTCTAATTTTTGAATCACTCGCTGCGCTCGTGATTCAATTTTAGAATCCTTCGCTTGCTCGGTCATCAAAATTGAGCACGCGGTTAAAAAGCAAGTTTGCACTCTTGTATAACAAATAACTATTTCACTCCTCTTGCTCAAAAAGACCGTCATTGTAGCGTTCTAGAGCGGGGCTAAAATAGCTTTTCTCGCCCTAGGGGAAAAAGTAATTTTTTTTTAAATTTTTGTCTGTCACATGACAATGCGCCTACAAAAACGAAAAAGTATTTAGTCTTATGTAGAATAATCATGAATAAAGACTCGACTTATTACTGTTTACTTAGATCAACAACTTTTTTGAGATAACACAGCTTCAGCAAGAAAAAACTGCACAGTCTGCACATGTGCTTAGATGGTGAGCCTTTAGCCCGTTAGTCGCTTTTACGACACCCAAGGGAAGAGAGGGGTTGGTAATATTATTTTGATGGGCCCATCGCCGCTCTATGCTGTTGGATGTATGTGCAGTCTTTAGTCCGTTAGTCCCCTTTTACCAAATTGAAGAAAAGTGAAGGGTTGGTAATATTATTTTGATGAGCCCATCGCCGCTCTATGCTGTTGGATGTATGAGTTGTCTTTAGTCCATTAGTCGCCTTTTACGACACCGAAGAGAAGAGAGAGGTTGGTAATATTATTTTGATGGGCCCATCGCCGCTATATGCTGTTGGATGTATGTGCAGTCTTTAGTCCGTTAGTCCCCTTTTACCAAATCGAAGAAAAGTGAAGGGTTGGTAATATTATTTTGATGAGCCCATCGCCGCTCTATGCTGTTGGATGTATGAGTTGTCTTTAGTCCATTAGTCGCCTTTTACGACACCGAAGAGAAGAGAGAGGTTGATAGTATTAATTTGATGAGCCCATCGTCGCTCTGTGCTGTTGGATGTATGTGCAGTCTTTAGTCCGTTAGTCCCCTTTTACCAAATCGAAGAAATGTGAGGGGTTGGTAATATTATTTTGATGCGCCCATCGCGCTCTATGCTGTTGGATGTATGTGCAGTCTTTAGTCCGTTAGTCCTCTTTCACCAAATCAAAGAAAAGTGAAGGGTTGGTAATAATATTTTGATGAGCCCTTCGCCGCTCTATGCTGTTGGATGTATGTGCAGTCTTTAGTCCGTTAGTCGCCTTTGACGACACCCAAGGGAAGAGATGGAAAGACTGCACATATCTACTATCCAACAGCATAGAGCGGCGATGGGCTCATCAAAATAATACTACAAACCATTCTCTTCCCTTGGGTGTCGTTAAAGCAACTAATGGGTTAATTTTAAATAAAATAAACCAATTCATATTGTATTGGATTGTTATATTTTCTCGCAATCGTAGTGAAAAGCAGAGTGTAACACTCGGCGCTAAAAACCCATTAAAACTCGGTTTCTATTTACTCCCTCGCTAAAGCTCGGGAGTAAAACTACCTCGTATATAATGGGTCATTTTAGCCCCTTGTATAACAATCTACTATTAAACCAATAACATAAGAAAAATAAAATTAAAAACAATTAAAAATAACGATTATTTACAACGAACGGCTGGCCGGCCGACTGTTGACCCGTAAGCGTTGTCAGCTGGGCGATAAGTACCTACGTTAGTCTGCAATCACGAGACCCCATTTATTTTCCTTTTAATTGAAATGTGCGTAAGTATAAGGTGCAGTTAAGTCCAACGCCACTTTTTAACTGTAATTATGGTAAGTGTTATGATGTATGAACGTAATTTCAATTCAATCCTAGTAAATATCTATCACACCACACATTATGAGAAGTTACAATTATCTTTCCTTACAAATGAAAGATCAATGGGTAGTTGGGTAGTTATCTAATATCGCGTCCGCACGCTAAGCACTTGCCGCTAACTCCAAACCAAATGACCAGATGACCTTTCATGTCCTCGACAACTAAACAGCCTAAAGCATTGTGATAAGTTACCTATGTTATGTTGTTGTTATTCAAGCGGTTATTTTACTATTCAGTCTTACTTATTTATTTACACTAAATTAAGTCAAACTAATGTCTCGCATGAAAGGCAACGTTAATACCTAAAAAGCTGCGTAATTAATAGGTGTCGGTAGGTACTTACTTACATGGTGTTAGAAGCATTCCAGTTTATTACATCAGCGAACAGGAAAGGTGATACGCTTCCCATCACACCTCACAGGCTTTGGACTGTCAAACTAACGTAATATTACATAAAAATTAAACCTTCGCCAAAATAACGTATAAAATAAAATTTATTAAAGGACGAACTAAAATAACTCTTGTGATCGGCACATTATTATTACACTTATTTAACGTGTTTAAAAGAACACCACCTGTTCTACTTACAAGTCTAATACGACTTAACACCCATTTGTTACACAAAACATTAATTTGTTACTGAACTGATTACTTTATTCACGGTAGCCTATTCATAATAATACTAATCCTTTACTAATTAACTCATACTAGTTATTAGTTTAATCACCCACACACAAATGCACCTCACATACACTCCAAAACTTTCCCGAGGAAACTGCACACACCTGCTGCGCTGCGCTGCGCAAGAGACTCAAGTGAGTTCAGTGACTCGACTCAGCACAGCAGTGCCACAGTGCGATTCTCTAAGTTAAAGCCGTAACGTTGGTACACCGCCTGCCGCAGCGATAAGAATTTACTCTGTCTCTTTCATATTCATAGAATTGGAAAGAGACAGCAGATCGTCTACGTGTCGCTCGCTTGCGCATCTTGCATCTTTGATTTTATTCGGCAGTCAACTTATGCATTCTGTCTGGTGCATTCGCGTCGCGTGTGCGTAAAAATGCCTAAAGCACGCCGAATTAGTGTAATAATAATTATGTGCCGATCACAAAAGTTGTTCTAGTTTATCCTTTAGTAAATTTTAATTTATTTACGAAATTTTAGCACAGGTTTTTACTTTTATTTAATCATTATTACATTAGTTTGACAGTGGGAAGCTTATCACCTTTCCTGTGCGCTAATGTAATAAACTGGAATGCTCTATAACACCACGTAAGTACCTGCCTACCTATCAATTACGCAGCAGTTTAGGTATCAACGTTGCCTTTAATGCGATACATTAAAACAACGCTTGACTAACAATAACACAAAATAGGTAATAGGTACATACTTATTTTAGTTTAGTTGTCGTAGACATGAAAGGTCATCGTTCGGTCGTTGGTCGTACCTTAGATAACTACCTACATTTGATCTTTCATTTGTAAGGAAAGGTAGCTGTACCTATCTTCTCATAATGTGTGATAGATTTTTTTTTGTAAGACGTAGGGTAGGATTGAGTTGAATTTACGCTCATACATAACACTTATCATAATTACAGTTAAAATGTGGCCATAACTTGATGCAATCGATAGTCGTTGGACTTAACTGCACCTTATACTGACGCACATTTCAATTAAAGGAAAATAAATGGGGTCTCATGATTGCAGACTAACGTAAAACGTAGGTACTTAACGCCCAGCTGACGACGCGGACGTGTCAACCGACGGCCTCCCGGCAGTTCGTTGAACTTCGTTGCCCGCGCGTTGTAAATAATCGTTATTTTTAATTGCTTTTCATTTTATTTTTCTTTTGTTATTGCTTTAAAATAAATAAGATACTCAAAGACAATCTAATTAAAATTTACAGAATGAATTATTTAATAAAAAATTTAAAAAACACGAATTTCATTTTTGTCATGTTTAAAACACTTGACCTGACCAGCCCTAGAAGTTTTTTGCGGTTTCTAGCAGTCACCTTATATAGTTACATAAATAAATACTTATAAAGTTTTCTATTTATTTAAACTAAAATCATAAAGACGTTGACTGTGACAGATAGTGTTCTCTAACCAATCGTTTAAAGCTGTCCAAGGATTGGGCACGCTTAATATCTGTAGGCAATGCATTCCACAGACGAGCAGCTTGAACGGTAAAAGACTTATCATAAAATCTGGTGGAATGCATAGGTATTTCCAACATCAAGTTCTCCGATGATCTCAATACACGAGAATGTGTGTCATCAAGGAAGTTAAACCGTTCCCTGAGATAAGGTGGGGAAAAGGGATTGAACAGAATACTGTAAAGCAGGGAGACGATATGTAAATTCCGGCGAAGGCGAATTGGCAACCACTTGAGCTTAGTACGAAATACGAAAATGTTTCAAATAGTAAACATTGTAATAGGCACCTGTTACTTGAGATGATGCTGTGTGATCTGAAAGCCGAGAGCCAGATGATCATAGCTATGATCTAAAACAAATATAGATCTAAATGAATAATATGATTATGAAACAATTATGTTATGCAATATATTAAAAATTACACACAATAACTGTTTCAAGCGCAACAATGGCACCCTCTTCACTTTGCCCGTTGACCATAACATGGTAGGCAACATCCCTACAGCTTTCAGATGGCCCTTAGATTGAAAGAAATTTTAAGATATGTAAGTGGAAAAGAAATATAAAAATAATTTAAAATTTAAGCTGTTATACCTCATCTACTTTATGTGGTCTTCCATATAACAGTGAGCTTGTTGGCATTTCAACTTTATTATTAAACAATAATTGATTTTAAATTAATTACCTTCTTGAAAAACCGTGTCGCTATCAATGGCGAAGTGCAACTCCACATCTGTAGCCTTAGTTAGCGCTTCATCAATGTTATCTTGGGCTGAGGTGCTAGGAGGTGGTCCCCCCCCAGTTCGCATTCGTTCCCTCTTTTCGCTGGCTATATTGTCCCAGCATTTTTTTAATTGGGGTTCGGTTCTCTAAAAAGATAAAATTTTATAATAAATTTCTGTTCATTAAATTCATTACAACAAACTTGGTAAATAGGTACGTTTATTCATTTAGAATTTACAGAACTTACTTACCCTGGTATTCGTTTCTATAGAATTAAATTCTTCCGTCAGGCGTGCCCACGCCGTTTTTTTCGCAGCTGGGTTCCCTGCACCCATCGTTGCATGCGAATTTAATTTATATTTTAAAACTAACTTCTGCACACAAAACTTTTCCGCCTGACTAAAAATTTGCCGTCCTGCCATTTCTTTTCGTGTTGTGCAACTTGATGACAACAAATAATTATACGATGCACACGCACATCATAAAAAAGATGCACATGCACAATGCGCGCAAATGGATTGGATGTCAATTTTCCGTTAAAAAAAAGTACTTTGTGATGTCAATGTCACAAACTAACCACATTCAGACACGGAATTCCGGACGCTCGTCAGCTCATTCTTCCAGATCGATCTGAGAAATTCAGATTCTGAAAAAATCAGCATGTGTGTGGAGCATACTGAGGGCCTAGTCAATTGGCAAACAAATTAAACGCTACGAAATCTTCGCTACGATAAACCGAATGTATGGGATTGACATAAGCAAAAGTTACCTACGACGTAAAATTTACGCTAAAATAGACTTATTTGACAGTTTGACAAGCCAAGAATCGCTAATCTAGCGATCACTCAAACATTGAAGATAAAAATTCACACAAAATGGCGATTGTTTGATCAGCTGATGAAGGAATAGTTGTTGTGTTGAAAGTTTTGTTTAAAATGCTCTTTTTAGGGCTATTGTGGACTGCGATAATCAAGTGCTCAGGCGCTAAGGAAGAAATGTTTCCCTACGTTACTTGGAGCAAATTAACGAAATCGAGTTTGTTGTACTTGTGAATAGTTCTCGGAGTTCTCGTTTACGAACTTTCAAATATCTAACTAAGGTCTGCCGGGAATTGCGTGCTGATATAGTTGTTGCGATGTGAATGACCAAATAAATGTGTGTCATGCAACATTTTCCGCAACGAAGAGCAAGTCGCTGCATAACAATTTGTAGGGGCTCTCAAACCATACAAACATTTGGGCCAAATAAATCCACCTAAGTACCTTTAATCATGACAAGAAAGGTCAAGAATAAGACAACAGTAAGGGACTTTTTGTATAAATATTAAATGTAACCTATCCATAATGTCCATTTATCAATTTATAACTTAGATTGCCTATTTGTTTTACAGGTTCCAATGAAGATTTAATTTGCCAGGTAGCTTAGAGTATTAAACCAAGGCTCTAAGTGTAGTAAGGTGTACCTATTGACTATACCCTATAAATCTTATACAGACAAGCATCTTTCTTAATAGGAAAAGATATCAGTCCTTACGTTCAAACCGTAAGTTTTAATAAATAAATTATTACTTACATAATAAAGGTAAGTATTATGCCTATTATTATATTGGAATTTACCAGGAAATGTCAGTTTTGTTAAAATTGCTAGAATAAAGAGTATTGACATAAAGATAAAACTATTTTATTTGGTTTTGCAGATTTGAGACGACGATTCAAAAATCTTAAATGTTACCTCATAATTTGGAGGATGGACTTCCTCAGAATGGTGAACAAACATGGTTATTTGGTAAAAAACAATATCAAGCAATTTTGTATAATACATAGGTACTTACCTACTAACTTTTTATCTATGACAATTTTCTATAAGTAAGTATATTGTTCTAATTTCTTAGGAGATTCTGGATACCTTCAAAAAGCATGGTTAATGATAATAACAACAATATTCAATGCTGCATCAGACTCACAAGAAAGGAGCGGTGTGTACCACATGTCATATCCAACAATGAAACTGCATTGAACATGGCTTTGGCATCGTTGAATTTAGTTATTTATATGATTTTTTTTTGTGGAGCTCTAATGTTGACTACGTTTTTATTCTACAAAAAGGAGCAGTCTGTGCCATAAATATATTTATCCATAAAATAGTAATTTGGTTTATTTGATGAGGAAAAATTAAGTATAAAGTTAATTTAGTTCTAAGTTTATTGTGCTTTATTTAAAAAGATTTACTTATGTACAAAAAAACAGTACCTTCGTTGACAACATTTTTATTTTAAGAAAAGGAACAGTGTGCCATAAATATATTTAACCCATAAAATAGTGATTTGGTTTATATGATGGGGAAAAATTAAGTCTAAAGTTAATTTAGTTCTAAGTTTATTGTACTTTATTAAAAAGATTTACTTAGGTAGGTACTAAAAAACAGTACCTTCATAAACACACAATTGGCATTTATTTTTATACACATATAGTTTTAATGTCAATAAGAGAAAGTGAAGCCTCATATTTAATAAACTTTGACTTTGAGAGAGTTAGGTAAGGAAATAAGAATATATTAAGAAATACAACATTAATGTTATTTTTTACTTGATATTTAATTTTACTTGCAGTAGGTACCTATAGAAAATGTTTAAGTACCTACTTATATCAATTTCTACTAGTCATAACATTAAGCTATTGAAGTTGTACTTGATTCATTATCAACATACAAAGGTAATTATATGTATAAACTTGCATTATTATTATCCGATTATTAAATCTGGTGGGTTCTATTGTGTTTGTTATAATATTGTTTTTTCTTTAAATAGGTGGCTTAACATAAGGTGGCTTGTTATACATATAATACAAATTAAGTTCCATATCTAGCATACTCTGTAATAGTTAAGTTATTATCAATTTGGCGAGTGTGAAGTAATCGATTGTAATTGTTGCTTGAGTTTGTAATGTTACTATCACATTTTTATTTGTGTGAATCTGTAAATGGTTTGCTGTTTCACATTTTCAGTGTTATACTTTTTATAGAACTGTCGATTCACCTGTGAATATAAAATAAATAAATAAAATTAATTGTTTTTAAATTATTTTTGGTAAATATATTACCTACTAACTTTTTATGTATGACAATTTTCTATAAGTAAGTATATTGTTCCAATTTCTTAGAAGATTCTGGATACCTTCAAAAAGCATGGTTAATCATAATAACACCAATATTTAATGCTGCACCAGGCTCACAATAAAGAAGGGATGTGTACCACATGTCGTATCCAACAATGAAACTGCATTAAACATGGCTTAAAGTTGTACTTGATTCATTATCAACATACTAGGGTAATTAAGTAAAATTAATTGTTTTAAAATTATTTTTGGTAAACATATAAATAATCCTATGTTTTATTTCGAAACATTATCAACCAACTCATAATGAATGGCAGTGAAATAAATAATGTAAAATAAATAAATATTTTAACTTGTCGCGTAGAGACCACGATCATGTCATTGTGTCTGTGAAGGCGTATATTTAATAAATGATTTGACTTTTAATTTCAATTATTTTCGGTACCTACCGCTATAAATAAGTAACAATGAAACAATCCTATATTAAGGCGATGTTGTCTTCATCGTCATCCTATGAACGTCCTGAACGTTCCCACATGAACGACAGCACTAAGGCAGACTGGGCTATAACAGGCTTAAGCCCTGAGCCAATACAACCGCAGTGTGCTTTACGTGCCTTCCGAAGCACGGAGGAGCTCGAGACGCTTTTTATTTGGTTACCCATCCTTTAGCACGGTAATGTGAAAGTTGCGTAACTAACTGGCAAGATCACAAACCGGTGCGGCGCGGGCGGGGACTTTTTGCATTAGTTAAACCTCTAGCATTACCTTTCAAGTAACAGTAAGTACATTGCTTCGCTAGTTTGCATATTTTAAAATTAGTTTTAATTTTACTAGCAAAATCATGTACTTGGAATGTTTTTTATTTTATTTTATTTAGGACAAAAAGTAATGTGATAGGTGTTGTAGTTAGACAACTAAACCCGAAAGCCTTAGCCGCTACGCCATAGAGTTACTTTAGGCGATGTACTCATACATGATGCAAACGTTTTAATCACTACCTAGTGGGTACTCGCATTCAAGATCAAACTGTTTAAATGTTCGCGCGGTTTGTAACATTTAGTGTTATCACTTATTTCATTACAGACGGACGTCAAGTTGTTAATATTTGAGAAATTCTTGGCAGCAAGCGTTTGCTTGTGGTCTTCAGTCTTAATTTATTTATATTATAAGCTGAAAAATGGGTTTGGTCTCATATCAATATCATATTATGGTAGGTAAGTCACTCGTCATCATTATAAGTACTTATTTACAAACGTGCTTGCCTGGCGAACTTCCGGCGAAAAAAGCGATTTATTCATTTTTCAAATTGTCTCAAGGAGTCTACCCGAATTTCTTAGTAAAGTGACATTCAATTCACTAAAACTCAAAAGGATCGGTGTGGTTACTACCTATTTATTAATCTTACATAAGCGTTACATTATCATCAAACAAAAAAATACCAGTTTTGCCAGTTGCCAGTTGACTAGGCCCTCAGAGGGCCTAGTCAACTGGCAAACGCTCGACCGGTGACAGCGTCAAAATCGCTCATCAAATTCGCTAGGCTACATCGATATCGATAAGCTAGGGGATATAGAACATACAGGCTTGTCTTAGTATTTTTTGTTTGATGATAATGTAACGCTTATGTAAGATTAATAAATAGGTAGTAACCACACCGATCCTTTTGAGTTTTAGTGAATTGAATGTCACTTTACTAAGAAATTCGGGTAGACTCCTTGAGACAATTTGAAAAATGAATCAATCGCTTTTTTCGCCGGAAGTTCGCCAGGCAAGCACGTTTGTAAATAAGTACTTATAATGATGACGAGTGACTTACCCACCATAATATGATATTGATATGAGACCAAACCCATTTTTCAGCTTATAATATAAATAAATTAAGACTGAAGACCACAAGCAAACGCTTGCTGCCAAGAATTTCTCAAATATTAACAACTTGACGTCCGTCTGTAATGAAATAAGTGATAACACTAAATGTTACAAACCGCGCGAACATTTAAACAGTTTGATCTTAGATGCGAGTACCCACTAGGTAGTGATTAAAACGTTTGCATCTTGTATGAGTACATCGCCTAAAGTAACTCTATGGCGTAGCGGCTAAGGCTTTCGGGTTTAGTTGTCTAACTACAACACCTATCACATTACTTTTTGTCCTAAATAAAATAAAATAAAAAACATTCCAAGTACATGGTTTTGCTAGTAAAATTAAAACTAATTTTAAAATATGCAAACTAGCGAAGCAATGTACTTACTGTTACTTGAAAGGTAATGCTAGAGGTTTAACTAATGCAAAAAGTCCCCGCCCGCGCCGCACCGGTTTGTGATCTTGCCAGTTAGTTACGCAACTTTCACATTACCGTGCTAAAGGATGGGTAACCAAATAAAAAGCGTCTCGAGCTCCTCCGTGCTTCGGAAGGCACGTAAAGCACACTGCGGTTGTATTGGCTCAGGGCTTAAGCCTGTTATAGCCCAGTCTGCCTTAGTGCTGTCGTTCATGTGGGAACGTTCAGGACGTTCATAGGATGACGATGAAGACAACATCGCCTTAATATAGGATTGTTTCATTGTTACTTATTTATAGCGGTAGGTACCGAAAATAATTGAAATTAAAAGTCAAATCATTTATTAAATATACGCTTTCACAGACACAATGACATGATCGTGGTCTCTACGCGACAAGTTAAAATATTTATTTATTTTACATTATTTATTTCACTGCCATTCATTATGAGTTGGTTGATAATGTTTCGAAATAAAACATAGGATTATTTATATGTTTACCAAAAATAATTTTAAAACAATTAATTTTACTTAATTACCCTAGTATGTTGATAATGAATCAAGTACAACTTTAAGCCATGTTTAATGCAGTTTCATTGTTGGATACGACATGTGGTACACATCCCTTCTTTATTGTGAGCCTGGTGCAGCATTAAATATTGGTGTTATTATGATTAACCATGCTTTTTGAAGGTATCCAGAATCTCCTAAGAAATTGGAACAATATACTTACTTATAGAAAATTGTCATACATAAAAAGTTAGTAGGTAATATATTTACCAAAAATAATTTAAAAACAATTAATTTTATTTATTTATTTTATATTCACAGGTGAATCGACAGTTCTATAAAAAGTATAACACTGAAAATGTGAAACAGCAAACCATTTACAGATTCACACAAATAAAAATGTGATAGTAACATTACAAACTCAAGCAACAATTACAATCGATTACTTCACACTCGCCAAATTGATAATAACTTAACTATTACAGAGTATGCTAGATATGGAACTTAATTTGTATTATATGTATAACAAGCCACCTTATGTTAAGCCACCTATTTAAAGAAAAAACAATATTATAACAAACACAATAGAACCCACCAGATTTAATAATCGGATAATAATAATGCAAGTTTATACATATAATTACCTTTGTATGTTGATAATGAATCAAGTACAACTTCAATAGCTTAATGTTATGACTAGTAGAAATTGATATAAGTAGGTACTTAAACATTTTCTATAGGTACCTACTGCAAGTAAAATTAAATATCAAGTAAAAAATAACATTAATGTTGTATTTCTTAATATATTCTTATTTCCTTACCTAACTCTCTCAAAGTCAAAGTTTATTAAATATGAGGCTTCACTTTCTCTTATTGACATTAAAACTATATGTGTATAAAAATAAATGCCAATTGTGTGTTTATGAAGGTACTGTTTTTTAGTAGTACCTACCTAAGTAAATCTTTTTAATAAAGTACAATAAACTTAGAACTAAATTAACTTTATACTTAATTTTTCCCCATCATATAAACCAAATCACTATTTTATGGGTTAAATATATTTATGGCACACTGTTCCTTTTCTTAAAATAAAAATGTTGTCAACGAAGGTATTGTTTTTTTGTACATAAGTAAATCTTTTTAAATAAAGCACAATAAACTTAGAACTAAATTAACTATATTTATGGCACAGACTGCTCCTTTTTGTAGAATAAAAACGTAGTCAACATTAGAGCTCCACAAAAAAAAATCATATAAATAACTAAATTCAACGATGCCAAAGCCATGTTCAATGCAGTTTCATTGTTGGATATGACATGTGGTACACACCGCTCCTTTCTTGTGAGTCTGATGCAGCATTAAATATTGTTGTTATTATCATTAACCATGCTTTTTGAAGGTATCCAGAATCTCCTAAGAAATTAGAACAATATACTTACTTATAGAAAATTGTCATAGATAAAAAGTTAGTAGGTAAGTACCTATGTATTATACAAAATTGCTTGATATTGTTTTTTACCAAATAACCATGTTTGTTCACCATTCTGAGGAAGTCCATCCTCCAAATTATGAGGTAACATTTAAGATTTTTGAATCGTCGTCTCAAATCTGCAAAACCACATAAAATAGTTTTATCTTTATGTCAATACTCTTAATTCTAGCAATTTTAACAAAACTGACATTTCCTGGTAAATCCCAATATAATAATAGGCATAATACTTACCTTTATTATGTAAGTAATAATTTATTTATTAAAACTTACCGTTTGAACGTAAGGACCGAATATCTTTTCCTATTAAGAAAGATGCTTGTCTGTATAAGATTTATAGGGTATAGTCAATAGGTACACATTACTACACTTAGAGCCTTGGTTTAATACTCTAAGCTACCTGGCAAATTAAATCTTCATTGGAACCTGTAAAACAAATAGGCAATCTAAGTTATAAATTGATAAATGGACATTATGGATAGGTTACATTTAATATTTATACAAAAAGTCCCTTACTGTTGTCTTATTCTTGACCTTTCTTGTCATGATTAAAGGTACTTAGGTGGATTTATTTGGCCCAAATGTTTGTATAGTTTGAGAGCCCCTACAAATTGTTATGCAGCGACTTGCTCTTCGTTGCGGAAAATGTTGCATGACACACATTTATTTGGTCACTCACATCGCAACAACTATATCAGCACGCAATTCCCGGCAGACCTTAGCTAAATATTTGAAAGTTCGTAAACGAGAACTCCGAGAACTATTCACAAGTACAACAAACTCGATTTCGTTAATTTGCTCCAAGTAACGTAGGGAAACATTTCTTCCTTAGCGCCTGAGCACTTGATTATCGCAGTCCACAATAGCCCTAAAAAGAGCATTTTAAACAAAACTTTCAACACAACACAACTATTCCTTCATCAGCTGATCAAACAATCGCCATTTTGTGTGAATTTTTATCTTCAATGTTTGAGTGATCGCTAGATTAGCGATTCTTGGCTTGTCAAACTGTCAATTAGGTCTATTTTAGCGTAAATTTTACGTCGTAGGTAACTTTTGCTTATGTCAATCCCATACATTCGGTTTATCGTAGCGAAGATTTCGTAGCGTTTAATTTGTTTGCCAATTGACTAGGCCCTCAGACCACTTATGGTCTATGGGGACCACCCACGCTGGTTTTTTTTGTTGTATTGTTGTATGGCTGTATGAACGCGACCCCTTCTCCATCAAACGAAAGAAAAAAAAAAAAATTGTTTGTCTATGTGTGTGTTGGTGTTGTTGTCTATTTTCTCACTTGAAATCGTAGCATCTCTACTAAGTCTGTGCTTGAAATCAAAGTTCTTTCCAACATTATAAAGTTTATTTAGATTAGATCATAATCTTAAGTCATGGTGGAAATAAATTGTGCATGCCCTTCTGCTGACGGTAATTACAGAAAACTAAGAGATGATCCAGAAGCTTTGCTTCAGTTTGTTGATAATTATGTCAAAGTGCAACTTATTAAAAACTCTTCATTTTCTGGGTTTGTGCATTCAATTGACCCGGTTTCAAACAGGTAATCTGTTAAAACAGCTTACATTTTGATCTCTGATAGTAATACAGTTATTTGCTTAAATTTGACAAATTAAAAACCTAGGAAATTAATGAATACTTTCTTCTGTTTCATGTTTCAGTATCATACTCTTAGTGCCACAGGAAGATTCATACCAGACCGTTTTACTACCGGGCCATGCTATATTAGACATAACTGAAACAGTCACAAACATGAAGCCACCTGCAAAAAAAATATTGTCTCTAAACGCCAACTCAAACATTGAAAGAAAAGAAAAAATTATCAAATGGCTGAAATGGAATTTACTACCGATTACAGAAGATGGAGATAAAATAGTTTTTGGCAATGCAAGCTTGTTGCCTCCTTACAGTGTTATGGACATATGCACAGATAATCCAATAGTTGCTATTCAAATGAGGAAAATTATTGAGAAAATGCCACAAGAATTTCAATCATAATAAAGATATTTTGTGATACTTTCCTATATTGTTTTTAATAAGCAAATTTTTACTGAGGTGAGGTTTAAGAGCAGAGATTGGCAGCTAGATAAAATTAAAATATGTCCATAAATAGTATGCCATGGATAAGCCATTTTTCCAATAAGCTGTTCTGATATTTCGGGATTCAATGAAATTTTGTTAGTTACTTTGTGAAACTCAAAATTTAAAAGGAGGTAGGTAGCAAAATGATTTATAATATTATATCTCTAGTTCTCTATTGTGATTTTTACGTAAAATACCAATTTTCGCATTTTGTAGTTATTTTGCTTATAGTAGTTTTTATCAAAATAGGATAATAAATTCATGCTTAATATGACAAATCTCCACTCTGCAAGAATAAGCTGAGTTCAGATGACCAGCGCATCGCATTTTGTTGGAATTTTACAGTTGTATTTATGGTTTTTATTGAAATAGGATAAAAAATTAATTATATTATTATTCTGGTATAAATTTCTCTCAATAATATTATCGTAGATAGAAGAAATTCACAGTTAACTTAAAGCGGTTTTTTGGTTTAGAATAAGATAAAATCAATGATATCTAAAAATTGTTAGGCCACTTCAAACTATACCACTATATAAGGTGACTGCTAGAAACCGCAAGAAACTTCAAGGGCTGGTCAGGTCAAGTGTTTTAAACATGACAAAAATGACAAAAAAGGATTTCGTGATTTTTTTCATTTTTAATTAAATAATTCATTTTGTGAATTTTAATTGGATAGTCTTTGAGTAAGTATCTAATTTATTTCAAAGCAATAACATACGAAAAATAAAATAAAAACAATTAAAAATAAGATTATTTACAACGCGAGGGCAACGGCCGGCCGGCCGACTGTTGACCCGTCAACGTAGGTACTTATCGCCCAGCTGACGCGGAAAAAACACGAATTCATTTTTTGTAATTTTTGTCATGTTTAAAAGACTTGACCTGACCAGCCCTTGAAGTTTCTTGCGGTGTCTAGCAGTCACCTTATATAAGAGATAACATTCTAATTTTTTTATTCAATTTGTTTAAAACAGTAGTTCAAATCCTAGATCTCAAAAAAGTGCCTCCGCCCATTTATGAAAATCTTTCTCTGCAATTTTAGGTTTAACCTTCGACCCATCGCATACATTTTTGTAACGGGATTCGTCACGTGGGGTCTTTGAAAAGCAAAAAAGTGGTAAATTTACATTATATATTTTTTTATTTATTGCTTTATCATATACACCCTGTATCAATTTTGGACCCCCCGCCAAAAGTAAATGTGGGGTATAAAAAGTAAAAATAAAATATTAGACGTGAAAATAATAAATGTTTTCTATTTTTAAATATAATTTATTGGCTGCTTTTTAAATCCTCTATTTCTAGGTGCGTGCGCTCACCCTCGCGGTCCAAGCGAACGGAGCGCCGTCATTGGTGGAAGGGGGAATAAATAGCGGTCACGCGCATGCGCTTTGAAAACGAGGCGGCCGCGCGCTAGGTGACAATGATTTTAATTTTCGTAAGAGAGACAAAACTGTGACAAAAAAATATGTTTTTCATCCCCCCATCTCGGAAAGAGTATTTTTACTCTTCGATATCTGAGTGCAAAAGCCGTTTTTACCCGCTAGAGGACAAAGTAAATTGAATTTATAACATCGTGTGCACTTAGTATGTGTATTCAAAACATCATTAAACCTATTTTCTTCTTCCTCCATGGTGCCGATTTATCATACGACCTTTTTAAATTGTTAAAAACTCAGACTCGGAACCTTTTTGGTGTACCTACTTTTTTAATTTGGTTGGTAATTTCCTCGTTGAGGTGGGATGAAAAGTTACGTGTTGCACTCGAGTGCAAAGATTTTTCACCTCGTGCTCTTTTGATTCCCTCGGTAACGCTCAGGATTCTAATTTTTGAATCACTCGCTGCGCTCGTGATTCAATTTTAGAATCCTTCGCTTGCTCGGTCATCAAAATTGAGCACGCGGTTAAAAAGCAAGTTTGCACTCTTGTATAACAAATAACTATTTTTATTTGATTATTTGGCTGTACTGCTGTTATAGGATCACGCGAAAAATTTTGGCGGGGGGTCCAAAATTGACCCTGTATATCAGTTAATTGGCTAGCAAAAAAAACATTTTAATGGAAAAAAAGATATTTATTTAGCTATAAAACTTATAAACTGAACATAGTAGGAACATTTTTGACTCACTTCGAGACCACTTTTACAAAACAAAAAAAAACATACTTATTTATAAAATTAACATCTCTTATACACTTCTGGACACATCTATTGGCCCACCTTAGAGTTTAGGTTTCTATGAATAAGGTTTCTATATGCCCCTACTTAAATATGATTGCTAGATTAAACAAAAACTATTGATGCAGTTTTAAACCTGATACATTTTACCATCTTTTTGATCGTATTGTTTTAAATTTGAATTCAGAATACCACACGACATGGAGCTACGCCTAACAAGTCGGGTATGCGCCTTGATGAATGCAGTTGATTTTTGAATAAAAAACATGTTTCATAAATAAAGGTTTAATTTAATAACGCGTGTTGCCTCCATGGGCATCTACGACAGCTCTTATTCGATTAGGCATAGAGTTTATCAACCGCTCTATGAAATTTTGAGGGATCATCTCCCATTCCTCTTCTATGGCAGTTTTCAACTCCTGCATCGTCTGGGCAACTGGCTGTCGAGCCCTAACACGTCTTTTTGGCTCGTCCCACATGTGCTCACTCGGGTTCATGTCTGGGCTTCTGGCTGGCCAGTCCATAACTGTGATGTTCACATCCCGAAGATATTCCCTGACGATGCCGGCCGTATGGGCTCTTGCATTATCATGCATAAAAAGGAAATTTGGGCCCACATGGTCCACGTATGGCATCACGTGAGGTTCTAAGCACTCACGAATGTACCTTTCAGCATTTAATGTTAGCAGCCGTGGTCCCGTAATAACCTCAAGTTGAGTTTTGCCGCTCGCGGATATACCGCCCCAGACAGTCCATGAGCCACCGCCATAAGCAACCCTCTCTTCAAAGCAGCATTGTGCAAAACGCTCTCCCTTACGTCGGTAGACCTTCTTCCTTCCATCATTGCCATGTAACGCAATTTGTGCAAATGAGTGCGCGCGAAATGAAGACGCGCTGTTCGGTGGGCTCGCGTTAGTTTGGGGCCATTAGCTGGCTTGTGTGGTACCATATCGCGTTCTTTTAACCTTCTCCGAACAGTTTGAGCGCTCACAGATACTCCGTGGAAGTCTCGAAGTTGGTTTTGTATCTCAATGGAGGTAAGGCGACGACACATTCAGTATATGCATTTTTAGGATGCATTGGGCATATATTACCCTTGCAGAAATGGCACAATGATTTTAATTTTCTATCCGTTCCTCTAGGACAGTATATTCGCTTTCTCATAGGCACGACTTCATTTTCAGGAGGTTGAGTATCCTGTAATGGAGGTACAAATCTTTGTATCAGTTGTTTCAACTTTCTCGGCAATTTTGGAATCGTTACCCGCATTTGTAAGTGAGGACACACTAATTCAAATGCCAGTGTTTTCAAGAACAACTTGCGTCCCATTTTGTTATCCTGCAATATAATATCCAATATTATGTGGGCATTTAGAGCTCCAACGTCAAGAAACGTAAAAAATAGTCTCAGCGGCCATCGGATGCAAAAGCGCGCAACAGTGTAACTGCCGATAAGCTGCCGTGCGATTCTCGAAGCTAAAGCCTTGATAGCTGCGGCTGCCGCAGCGCTGATAAAAGACCCTGTCTCTTTCATATTCATACAATTGGAAAGAGACAGCAGATCACAGCCATGCTCGCAGCGTCTGTGTGTCGCTTAGAGAATCGCATAGCTGATTGGCTATATCGACACCTCCTTTTGTTTTATTATAAAATTGTATAATTTCTGAAAGTTTCTCACTGAAGTATCATCCACAATGCCATTGTGATGCATTGTTGAATGTAAGAGGACAGTCTTATCCTTCTTTGGGCAATATGAGAACAAAGTCCCTGTCGGTTTGTATCCAAATTCAGTGGAATTTATTTCCTTGCCTTTTGTCTTGAAATCAGATGGAATTTCTGGTTTTTTTTTTCATTGTACCCACTTCTGTCAAATTGTAATCTTTTAATAACTCTTCAGCTAAAGGAAAGCTCATGAACCGTTATCCATTGTTACGTTTCGTCCAGTTCCTGCAACTGGTACTGGTTTTATCATTCTCTTGACAACTGCCTTTGTGGAAGTATCCAGGAAGTAAGGGCCTTCTGACTGCTTTCCAACATATATTTCTAACTTCTTCGTATAGTATGTAACGGCATCGACTAAAGAAAACAACTTGATGCCGTATTTTGCTGGCTTATTGGGCATGTACTGGCAAAATCTGCACGACCATCTGAAACTCTCTAGCATTTCGTGAAAGGTAACATGTTCAGTATTTTTATAATGTTCTTCACAATGCTTCAGAAACATCTCGTAAATTTGCCTGATTGGTGCTAGTTTTTCAATACTATTGCGATCTAATCGGGAATGTATATCGTCAAAACGTAGAACTCGGAGTAAAAACTCAAAGCGCTGCTTAGACAATACGGCACGGCATTTATCAACTCAGTACCATCAGCCATCCAAATTTCATCAACTGAAGTGTGTGATGATTTATGTAAC
Source organism: Scoparia ambigualis (assembly GCA_963921215.1). Taxonomy (NCBI): domain Eukaryota; kingdom Metazoa; phylum Arthropoda; class Insecta; order Lepidoptera; family Crambidae; genus Scoparia; species Scoparia ambigualis. The sequence goes on from OY992509.1 coordinate 26,007,310, forward strand.
CCAATAAGATACATAACACCAATTAACGCTTTTAGTTCAATCAAGTTAGTTTCCCGTGCTCTCTCATATTTCGATACCAAAGACGCAATTTTTATATTAGTGCAATCTACAATATGCTGCAACAAACACTCGTCCAAAAATAGGAGCCAAGCTACCAAAGGACTACTCACCTCCCGGGCTGCACCGTGTGGGCCTGGTTGCTCGGTAACAATATTCTGTCTTCTTGTTCGGACTCTTTGTGGGTAGGGTGTCTTCCTCCATTTACAAATTGTTGTAAAATTTCCATTTCGTTCCTTTTTCTTGACAACATAGAAGTTCGTTGATGCTTCATGTACCAGCGGTTCATCATCTTTAGCGCTCGTTACGGATTCAGTTTCCATTAATTCTGGAACATCTGGATCAGCGCTAGATTGTGCCAGTTGTTCCCTGGGAGTTTCCAAATCCAGGTCATCGCATTTCTGTTCCGAATTACTGTTGTGGTCGCTGTTTTCGTCCGGATATACGGCACCATCTTCTTTGTCCTCAGAACCACCATAAACATCATTGCATTAGTCTACTAACCAGCCATTACATTTACAGCCATTACAACAAAAAAAGAAATTACTCACTACAAGTAAATACTTACGCGAGTCGTCGCGTGGGGTCTTTCAGAGCCCGGGCGCAAAACACTCGTCCGTTTCTCACTGCGCTTGCGCGCACACTGCCGTTACTGCCGCACTGAGTATAGTCACAGTATAAATATAAGCTAAAGCAGTACGGAAGCTCGGCCTTTTTCTTGTTTTATATACCTACGCGCCAATTGAGCGTTAGTGTTGTCCTCTTATTTTTGTAAAATTGAATAAGTTTTTGTTTAGTTAGCGCTGTATCTCAGCTAGTTAGCGGTTTTTTTGAGATAACTAGCAAAGCATAAGGGTTGTCACTTTTAATTTTTAAAATATTTAAAACTAATAAGTTAAAGATGGCGGCTACTTTCCTCATTCTAGCATCGGATTCATTGTCGGAAACCACACAGATCCCCTTATATCGATTTTTAAAGCAATCGGTCGAATAACTAAAAAGTTCAAGATGGAGGCTATTTTGTCTCATACTAATAACGGAGTCGTTGTCAGAAACCACACAGATCCTCAGATATAGATTTTCAAAGCAAAGTTTATTATCGGTGAAGTTTCGTAGTATCAATTCTTATTATTTTTCACCATTAAAATAACGCGCGCTCAAAAATATACTTAAGTAAGTATGGCAAATATCACCTAAACAACCAAACAATATATTTAAAAGAAAAAGCTTTAATAATAAGTAAATCATTCTTACCTTACAACGTCAGCAGGAAGTTTAAAAAACGAAAGATCCGGTTTTGGAGAAGCCGAGTACAAGCAGCCATAAACTACGCAATACACTCGCGGCATTTTTAAAAATCGCGCGCACAGCGCACGCAATACACAAATATTTCTCTATGGCGACACGCGCTACTGAGAGCACTGCGATGTCCGTTTAGGGGCCCTGTAAAGACGTGCGTCTGTGGGCGTGCGTCGTTTCGAGCGTTTGTACGTAGCTTCCTTACTGCTTTAGCTTATATTTATACTGTGGTATAGTTCAATCTAGGAATGTACTAAAATGCCGCGTTTCTGGGATGGCGTTAAATAATAAATTTTTGCAAATTTCTCAGACCTCGGCTTTTAAAGACCCATGCGACGGAACGAGGGTTAATTTAAAAAGCAAAATTTACAAAAACTGAGGCCGCTACGAACTATGCCAATAGCTATTCTACACTATTCAATAAGTCATATTGAATGTATTTCTGTTTCTGAGATCAAGAACGCCAAAATTGGCCATTTTACGCAAAAATCACAGTTGAGATGTGATAAAATAGGTCTATTCGGCACTAGGCCTCTAAATAAATAAAATATTTTTTGTGTCTAATGAAAAGTTACGTTATGTTATGTGCCGTACCTACTTCATTCAAATCTTTTATTTTCAACCTTTAACTTCCATAGATCTAAACCAGCGATATATGTCAATGATCTAAACAATGAATATTTACGGAGTTCATGAGGAATGTCCAATTGTCCATATTCTTTATACTTAGTTACTTACTTTTCAGATCATTGACTCTAAATCAATCTCAACCTACTCCGTTCACTGGATATGTGTTAAATTAAAATTGAATTTAGGTAACTAAACAGTACCTACTATTATATATTCTGTGACTAAACTATTAGCTACACCAATTGCAAGTTACAGGATAGGTTTTTGTAATTTCAATCAATATAATATTTATAAAGAAAATTATAAGTCTTTTGTGATACAATGGCAACAATTTGTATAAACCCTTAAATTTTTATACTTAAGTATAAATTTTTCCAGAAATACATTTGTAAATTTCATTTCTCAGAAAAAACGACAACCTCAATAGCACAGCGCCTTATGCCGCCGCCACACATAGGTTATATTTGCACCAAGATTTAGTCTTGAAGCCGTTATAAGAGTATCCATGTATGTATTCGGTCTTGGACAGACATATTGGCTCTAACAGTAACACTGTGTAACCTCTCACCTGCACCTGATCACTTGCTGACCTAACTACATACATACATCACCGCCGTTGCCTTAACTTAACGTACTATTTTAATTCTTAAAACTAATTAACCTACAACATACCGCCGTGCAAGATTGCCATCAATTACGCCTTCCCTAACTCTCAACTTAAATTATATTATACTAACTCTTAACTTAACTAAAGACTATGCGACCTATATCTAATGTTTGTGTCTTTGATGTTTTGTATAGTGTGTTGTTGTTGTATGATAATGGAACCTTAAACTAGACCTAACATAACTTAAACCTATTAGTAATAAACTTCAGTCAAGCGATGTAATAAAATGATATGATAATATTTTGGCCAGATCGTCTAGTGGAACCTTCGTTGTTAACCGCGTCTAAGTAACCCAAGTCTTTTCCGTGAAAGTTTAGTAATTGGCTTATCCCTGCGTTAAATTATTTCCTACCAACCTATTAACCTAACCATCAATACCTAACATCCTAGATGTGCATAAGCCTATCAGTGTCTTCGTCTGAACTATGACCTAAATCCATCACAGCAGCTGCGGGAAAGAAATGCTAACCACTCAAAGATAATAGGATAATAGCATAGCTTGCAGGTATTATTATCATTTATAAATGAGATTATTACACATAAAAGAGTTTTGGTAATTTAAGAGCCCCATCCGCCGCTCATTAGCGTGCCAATCATCTCATTGTTTATATTGGCCCCGACCAAATGAATCTAATTTACTTTATCATTAACTTTCAAATTCCATTAACTGAGAATTTACATAATTCTTCAACTTTAATTTCATTTTACATTAAGAAAATTATTTATTAGATTCTATACTCTATTATTTCTTATAAAATCAATAGAGTTTACCTTAAGGCTCGCTACTATCCCAATATCTTAATCACATTCAAAATTTAATTATTCAATGCAATAACTTATGTCTTTAGACACTTATCGAACATAGGTGGGAAGCCAGCATTCAACAGAACCCACTTATTTCTCTGATTATTGTGTTTATTATAAATATATTACAATATAACATTATTAACTGACTGTGTTTATTGCCTTATCAGAATATTAGCCTTCAGTTCCATAAATGGTGAATAAATTATTCAAAACCCACTTTCAGGCAGTGGACTAAAATATAATGCTATTAATAAAGGTAAAATTACTTTTATTTACTCTTAGTATTTATTATACAGATCTCATAAATTATCAATATAACTAGATTGTATCTATCGCCTTGGCTGGTTATCACATCTTAAGTTTATCTTTATTCAATATCCTTTAACTTTAGGAAGTGAACTTAAATAGAACACTATCATTTGAAGTAAACTTACTTTGATTTACTCTTAGTGTTTATTATACAGATCTTATAAAGTACCAATATAACTAGATTGTATCTGTCGCCTTGGCAGATTATCACATCTTAAGTTTTGAAGATGCCTAAATTTATTCTACATCCTTTACTCTTTTAGGAAGTGAACTTAAATAGAATACTATCATCTGAGGTAAAATTACTTTGGTTTACTCTTAGTGTTTATTATACAGATCTTATAAAGTACCAATATAACTACATTGTATTGGCTGCCTTGGCAGATTATCACATCTTATGTTTATTAAAAATGCCTAATTCACTCTACATCCTTTAACTTTTAGGAAGTGAACTTAAGTTAATTATTTTTCATTAACTTCTACCCCTGTCTCTCAGACTGGGTGATTATTGAATAGCCTACTAAATCATAGTTAGTATACTTCAAGTAGGTAGGTACCATGTAATTGTCCACAATTGTCCTTGTTGATAATTTGGTCAATTATATTTAAGAGTTATTCTTTACTCACTTTAATAGGTATAAAGCAGACTGTACTATTATTCTAACGGTTCGGGATGTTACCAATCAAATATTTCTGTTTTTATAATATTAGTAAGTAGGTACATAACTTGCAAGGTCTTTGACCATGAATGTGCATCCTTATCTTCAGGCAGGATAACCTATGTTCCAAACTGTTTCTTAGTTGTTTAATTTTAACTAATAGGTATCTGGATGGTCAATTTATAACACATTGAAGAGTGCAAGTTAAGGCCGTATTGTACCTCAGGGAAAGCTAAAAATGCCTGTTTGGTCATTTCAGTATCAGAAATCCAACATCACAGTACAGTTATGCTTATTTGCTATAACTTAATAATATTTTTGTTGTAATAGGAAATCAGTCTAGACTCTTAGGTAATCCAAACTAATGATGGTTCAATACTACCTCATTTCTGCCAATTATACTACCTACTGCAATACTGTGTTATCCCCAATTACCTAATAACATATAGAGACGCCTACCTATAGATTATCACCTGCCTCACTTGGAATATGATGACCTATAAGCACCTACTTATCAGAAGGTAAATAACCAACTAACGGCCGCCTACCTAACCTACAGTAAGTTTTCGACCAGCGTCTGTCCCCTTGCCAGTCTAGACAAATTCCACTCTCAAAAGACAATCTCTACCTGGCCTTAGATCGGCTTTCGCCCTATCTTTACCATATGGCACATCTAGTTAGTTCCGGCTTTACCTTCAACAAGGTATGGAAATTGCCCCGAGAAGGAACCTGCCCTCCTCTGACGAGGCTCCAAACACTACCCGAAATCGCCCTACGTTTTGTCGAACTAGCAATCCCTACTTGTAATACCTTTGCAATCTAGGCCCAAGCCACATTTAAACATAATTGTGTGGTTGAGTTGTGTGAGTCGCATTGCCCCTGAAAGCAATTAACCCCTAAGTGAACTATAAGACGGGCCAGTAAACCCAATGTTTATCACCTAACACTACACTGTGTGTTCGAAGGTAGACTCGAAATTGGACTGGGTCATACGTGTCTACCTCCAGCTAAATGGTGTCTGACGTATCTTCGATTTTTACTAAGGAGACAAACTTGCCTCTCCTCCGTTACTCTTTCGAATATAGGGTATTCTTTAGCGTTGTAATAGATAACGCTGGCATTATAGAATACAAACAAATGCCCCTGGTTTCCCAGTTGAAAGTTATATAGCTTCGTTGCCACCGTGATGCGTATCCACTATATAACCCGAAATACTTCATTTCGTTAACAGATTCGAGTTGCGACAGCAATAATTTTACTTTAATAGCCACTTTCAATTTCACAAAACAATCTTAATTAATATCGCAGCTCGAATTTTAACATAGCGCGCTTTTAAAAGCTAGGACGCTCTTTCCCGCGTATGAGATCGTTACCGCCACTCGTAAATTGGACCGTTCGTCCGACGACCTTGAATTGAATGCCTAGATTTTTCCCACCGCGACGCCAAAGCGTCTCCAATTACGCCTTTCCCTCGCCCCCTACCCCTCGCTCGCCCCCCGCTCGCCCGACTTCCACCCGCGCTAATCCTATCACCTTCCTTTACCCAATCGCTGGACCTACCGCCCCCTCGCCTCTAGTTCACACTCGCTATCATTGGTTACATGCCCAACTTCACGTCCTTACACGTGGAGACAAAATCTCTTCTCTCTTTCTTTCAATCTCTTCAATCTCAACTTCCGCCCGCGTATTACCGACTTTCCCGCGTGAATTTTAGTGCCCACATGAATCAATCAAATCTCTTTAAATAGCCAATATTCCATGTTTGAACATCTAGATGCAGCCTTCCGTCAACAATTTGCTTTTAATAGACACTCACTAATGCTAATAAAGCCGTATTTAGTAAAATTATAAAAGTTTAGTATTCAGAACATAGATGGCGCCTGGTTGTATGTGAAACGATTTTACCGACCTAGTCCCGTCTCCGCGAAACTCAAGTAAATAAACGCACGGTAGATGGCGCCTATTTCGCGAGGGACGCGCGAAACAATCCCCGCGAAGTTCAAATAATCAAAGCCAATAGATAGCGTCTATTTTGCAAGCGACGCGCGGAACAATCCCCGCGAAATTCAAATAAATAAAGCCAGTGGTCTATTGACTAATTCTTATAACTTTTAAACAAAGCTACTCGTCCACACGGCAATTATTTTAAACTAGTTTATTTTCCCCTTTTATGCTTATCACAATAATGGTGCAACGCATTAATATTGATTTTAGTGCAACACTCATGCATTCTTTATTAACGGACAGATACCATTAATTATGACACCGGTTTACACTGTACACCGGTTTTCATGGTGTCGCCATCTCTGAGGTCCCGGGTTCGATCCCCGGTCAATTTAGAAATTATTGGTTTTCTAAATTGTTTCGGGTCTGGGTGTTTTCTATGTATAATAAGTATGTATTTAAGTATTTTAAGTATGTTTATCCGTTGTCTAGTAACCATTTAACAAGTTTCATAACGAAGCTTCTCTTGGGCTAGATAATTGGTGTGAGTGTAGGGAAGATTATTTATTTATTTATTTATTTATTTTATTATTATTATGTACCGTTACAACTGTCTTTGTGCAAACATAACCGATATGTGGGGGCAGCAAAAGGCCGCTTGGTTTACGATCTTGCCAGTCAAGCTTTTGCAATGCCGGTCACTGGATGGTTGATCAAATTAAAAGCATCTCCTCTCCTTTACGTGCCTTCCATTCCATGCTTCGGAAGGCAAAGGCACGTTGATCCCAGTTTTTGTCGGAAGTTGGCAGTCCTTACAATAGACGTAACTGCTGCTTTGGGCCAGCGAGGTGGTTTATGGCGCATTCTCCCTATCAACATCCGTCAAAGTGAGAAGGCGTGTGCCCAGCAGGGGGACGTTTAGGTATAGGCTGATAAGGGCTCTTACACACGAGCAGCAGTTTGCTGTGGACGTATGTAACTGTAGTCGATGTTAGGAGTCGGCGGCTAGCTGTCGACATGTTGGCAAGCTGTAGACGTTTCAACTGCTTGCCGCAGGTAGGTCGACAGCTAGCTGCCGACAGGTGACTGCGTCTGCTAGCTGTCGACCTGCCTGCCGCAAGCAGTTGCAACGTCGACAGCTTGTCAATGATATGTCGACAGCTAGCCGCCGACTCCTAACGTCGACAGCAAACTGCTGCTCGTGTGTTAGAGCCCTAACCTACAAATATTTAGAAATTTTTCTTTTGTGCGAGATTGAGACTTCCTGTCTCATACATGCATATATTCACGACTATTATCCCCGAAAGATTAGCCAGACTCGGCAATGAGGATCGCACAAGCAGTCCACTGCCACAGTCCACGTTTCACCAAATGATAAATGCGCATGTGCACAGCGTGACAGGTGGTGAACTGGTGAGCTTATTGCCGCTATATGCTGTTGGATGTATGTGCATTTATGGTCCGTTGGTCGCCTTTTACGACCCCCAAGGGAAGAGGTGGGGCGGTAGTATTGTATGCCGTTACCAGCAAAGCAGTCTGTCTCATACCAGTCTAGCAGAACCGAATTAGAGCACGCTTGGCTACAGCCACACTTTTTTAAAGCATTAGGCGTAAGTACCAATGCGCGGAATTCGCAGATGGGTTTATACCTTACACCTGCCTACAGAAAGTAGAGGAGTCGTCAGACTAGGGCGCATTTTCATTGGTCAATAAGTCGGTCATTAGTCCGAATGCGGGGAGGCCCCGCATTCGGACTAACCGAAGGTTTTATGGTTTACAACTGCCGATGGATTTTTAAGGGGATCCAGAAATAAAGAGAAGACCTTTTCGAATGTAAAATAAAAAGTTGGGGCCCTGTGGTATGCGTTTCAAAAATCTACCCGCACCCCGCATGCGGGCGGTAACGACCAATGAAAATGCCCCCTAAGTGCTCGGCCAGACTGGACGCGCGGGCGCGGCGCGGCGTACAAACATATGGCCCGCACCGCGTGCTCACTATGGACACTCAAATAAGAATACATATGTTTGAGTACGCCGCGCCGCGCCCGCGCGTGCAGTCTGGCCGAGCACTAAGGCGAGTAATAGTGTTCTGTGACTAAGGCCTCCGCTACGAGTAATAGTGTTCTGTGACTAAGGCTGAGTCCTGACCTGAGTCACGGCGGATTGCGGAGCGTAGTAAAGTATGTATAAATAAAATATGGGCGATAGATAAATAAAATCAAAACGAGTTCTTTCATTTCTAAAGGTACAAGAATTAGAAACTCAAAAGTTTCATTGTCTTAAGCGCCTCTTCATTAAATCATAGCAAAAGTTCGGACGTCAAGATTGTTGCTTATCTAATTTTAAGGGTACTTTTAGGGTTTTAGGAAAGCAATATTGTTGACACATCTTTATCTAGGTAATTTGATGTTTATAACTGTTCTAATAGACACAGGCTCATAGCATGTTGATTTTCTAAAGTGGTTTTCAGTATAAAAGTCGGGGTAAAATATGGAATTATAATATCCAACATATAAACTGACAGAACATATACTTACTACACCACCATCTATGTCTAAGATTAGCGATGCGATGCGTATATAATCTGTAGTGAACGCGTTTATGTTTGTCAACTCAGAAATGACGATGGCGAGACGGTACGGTACGCGTACGCCGCGCTGCGCGCCGTAACGTAGGTAGGTACCGTAGATGCTTTGGCTTAACAATATTTATTGATAAGAACAAATGAGAATCAAACGTTCGTGTGTGAAGTCGTTATCGTGTCTCCGAGGTTGTGTGAACAACATTTTCCTTTATATTTATGGCAAATAATAAGTGAACAGAATGACAGCAAAAACTAATAGAAAAGTGCAGTATTTGGCGGGACTTTGTGGTAAGTTTCAAAGCGGGACATTTAAATGTCGACTTGTGTGTGTATTTGTTACAAGTCAATTAAAAAATGTGGGGTAATTTTCATGTAGCGGCCTTCACCTTTGTGTTCACCGGCGCAACTCTGTCGTGGCCGTCTCCAGCAATTCCAAAGTTCATGAACGGGGACGCTAATTTACAAATAACAGACGTAAGTATGACGTAAGTATGACACTAATACGTTATACATCTCAGAATAATAACTTAAGCTTATTATTATTCTATGATAAACATTTAATTTATTCTGACATTATTAATCGACAAAGTTTTAATTACAATCACTTGCAGCTATGTACTTAGATGTTTACAAATAAATTCTTCTACTTAACTCTTAGTTAGCCAATACCAATATTGTATAATGCATGCTTATGTACAGTTGCAGGCGGGTTATGGAATAGGTACCTACTTATTTGTTGTCTTTATCAAACTACAGGTACCTACTAGAAATAAGAAACACATTGGCGGACAGTATTCCAGACCCAATAAAAGTTTTGTTGTTATAACGGATAAGCAGTCTAGTGTCCGCCAAAGTGTTAACAAAGTAAAATTATTTAATTTGTTGAGCCTAGTATGGCACTGCAATATTTTTTTAAATTAAGTAAATGTAAATAGAATGAATTATCTTTAGATCTAAATAAATAAATCACGTATGATTATGTAGGCACTATATTACTTATTATACTTACTTTAATTATGAAATTAAGATTTGTTCTCAACCATAACAATGCTAAGTATTTGTAATTGTATTTGGCTGTACTACCTAACCAGGTGACTATTGAAATTTTTGTAAGTAACAGGTCATCTAGGGCCGGTACAGAAGGACAGAATTTGAACTGCAACTCAGCTGCAAAATGGCATTTCAGTTTCTTTAATTGCCTCGTAACCGTAACTGCACCCGAACTGTCCCATTTTGCAGTTGGGTTGCAGTGGTAAGATACAGTTTTAGACCAATGATATTATTAACTATAATTATGTTACGTTAATTCACTTAATTTGCGTTTTGTTTGATATAATATTATTGGTTTTAAAAAAGTATGAAAGTCTAATACTTAATACATCAGAAGCAAGTGAATTTGTAAAAAAAAGATTTTTTCTTCAATGTAACTAGTCTTCGCGTGAAATGTTATTAATCCGAGTTAATACTACTACCATAGACCTTACCATAGACAAATAAGATACTTACCTAATATTTTATTTATTTTTATAGCTTATCAGTTTTTTTAGGGCCCATAAGGGCTTATTGGATATGGGTGTATTTTCGGGAAGGTATAAAAATTTCTTGAAGAATACGCTAACCTTATTTAATGTTGACTTGCGAATTTAGCAGGAAAAAGATAAAAACATGTGAAAGCTTAGTTCAGCCACAGAATAAATAATAGTACTACGTACAGAAGTTGCACTCCTTTGATGTTGAAGAAAGCCGCCGTTTTAATAACCTACAATATTAGACAGGCACCGTGTGCATCAATCGCTCTACGCGGAGAGTAGTTAATACTTTGTGGTGCGTTTTGTACCGAACGTACCTACGCCGTCGACTTGTGTGTTAGGGATGACAGCAAATAGACTAAATAAACATATCTACGCAACCTTAGTAAGTAATTTATTCTGTGATTGCACATCAAGTAAAATATAGTTCTTTAAGTTACTTACTTACCTATTAACCTATTTAACAAACAAGCACACAAAGTCTTAGAAACAAGCAAACACTGCACGATATGACGAGTTGAAGATATAACGAAAACAAAACGGAAACCACATTTTATTACGTTATATATATTTTATTACCTATATCATGATAAGTACTGGCGATTTTAATTCTTACGAACTCACTATAAATATAAGTTACGTAGGTAGGTTAGGTACCTTCTACATCACAACAGTCACAGCACAGGTCACAGACTCACGATCGCACGGCAAAATAATTTACATAAATAAGTAATGACATACCTACCTACCTTTACTTTCGTATTACCTATTTGTTCTGTAAACAAACTTAAGTTTAAAATAAATAAAATATAACTAAGTATAGGTACCTTCTAGAATCTTACGGTAACGTAAAAAAAGATTTCTTTTACGAATTTTTCTGTTTATTTCGACAGCCTTTCACACAACAATTATTATTGTTGCATAATGTACACCATTATTACGGAACTTGTAGATTAAATGATATCGGAGAGGTAGTTATTTTTAAAGAAATCGAAATTGCGATCCTAGACCACTTCAACACAGACTTCAAACCATGCCTGTGGGCTGTGCGTGTGCTCGAAAGCGCGCTGGGGCCCTGAGTCCCTGACCGATTTACAACGCCGCGTTGTCGCGCGCTGTAGGTGCATTTCGCGGTAGGTATGACGGAGTGCAAGATGCCTGGTTCAGCCTAGTAAAGCACATTTCGATGTATCAAGAACCTTTAGGTACCTACTTACTTACTTTAGGTACCTACTTACTTACTACTTACATCACTAATATATTCTATGACATCACGCCCGCTTCCCAGAGGGATAGGCAGGAGATTACCATTTGCCACGATCCTGCCTGACACACATCCTTTGCTTCACTCGGTCCTAACACATCCTTTGCTTCACTCACTCTCCTAACACATTCTTCATACATGCTCGTCGGTTTAGGGTAGGTACTCTTGACCTGACCAATATGACCATTAACGAGAAGGTCACTGATCTATCCAATCTGACCATTAATGCAAGGTCACTAATCTGATCTAAGTACGTTCGTTGGGGTCTTCCCTTTCACTCAGGTTAGGTACTTGATACAGCGAAATGTGTTTGTTTTTTTGTGTACCATCAGCACAGATGACTTCTGCATCATACAATATATTGATATCCTACTTAGGCCTTTTAATATAACTAGCTGTGCCTAGCAGTTTCACCCGCGTTAATTTAAGGAAAACCCCTATTATAACACATTATTTTAGAACTATCATAATATCTTATAATATTTCAAGTGAGTAAGTAATTTAATCTGAAGTTGAAGGTTGAGATTGAATTGTTGAATTTACAAAAATCCTGTCTTATTGCTCACATACACTATAAAAAGAAGCATGGTGCAAAAGTTCAAGTTTCTAATCAATTGCTCACATACACTATAAAAGGAAGCATGGTGCAAAAGTTCAAGTTTCTAATCATAGTACTTTGGGCTGTACGTTGATTATGTCAGTTTTCCTTTTTATACATTATTTAGCTCAGAATCCTAGCTAAAGCAGTATTTATTTAGATATAATGTTATAAGATTTAAAAGTGGTAAAAAGGAATCAACTATGACCTTGTTTAAAGACCTCGTAACAAATAGTTTATTATCATAAAATTAGGTTGTAATACCACGTAACCTTCCTCTAGACATGCTTACGAGGAAGTAAGACGATAGATTTTTAATAAGTAAATACCTACTGATATACGTAGTACCTGATAGGTAGGTACCTACCTAATATATATATTTGTGTCGCAAGAACTACTTGTATAGTTGTCTATCCGGCTCGAAGGACCAATTGGAAACAGTATTAAAAATTCTGTATCTTATTGAAAGAAGACTCATTGAATTGGTGACAGTTAACTTATGTTCAGCAAAACAGGATGACCTAAAATATTATTTCACAAATATTCAAATGTAAGTAAGTAGTTTCTGTAACATTAAGATTTAAGCATAAATTGTCTAAAAATGTATTGTAAAAAAGACTAAAAAATCGGAGAATGTTAAGATAAGAGATTGTTTTTATCCATGAAACAAGACACATAATAATATTATGTGTCTTGTTTCATGTTCATATTTTGAGTGAAATATGGTGACATATTATGTCACCATATTTCACTCAAAATATGAAAGTTACAAGTAATTAGTAGTACCTACCTAGTATTTTATAATTAGTAGTATTATTGTAGTTTAATGAAACTGGGCATCTAATGAGATGTAGTTTTTACAGTGATTAAAATAAGTGCATGTTGTGTTTGTCTATAATAGATTGTACAATTAGATCATCATTAATGTATTTTTAGAAAGTAAGAATTGATTGTAACAATTGTTGACAAAACATTAAATAAAAAAAAAATAAAAAAAAAATAACAATAGATAATTACAATAATAATTTATTTTTACAAACTTGCAACTGTCATTACAGAATATTCCTAATGCGACAGTGTAATAGTTAGTTACTTACTTTCTAACTATTTTTGTAACAAAGAACAAACAATGTGACTTTTGTGAATTCATTCAGAGAGCAGTAAAACTGCCCTACTCTTGAAACCAATCCCGATCGACCGAGATTGGTATTGTGAAGTTTCGTATTCATAAGTTACGACACCAGCATATTGCGCGTATATTGAGCGAAAAAAATACAAAACCCAATGCCATTTAGTTCACCCAATATGAATCCAAATTAGCGCTGGTGTCGTAACTTAAAAGTACGAAATTTCACTATACCAATCCGATCCAATAGCGATAGGTTTTAAGAGTAAGGGGCTGGTTGGCGGCGTCGTTTCTAAATGAACAGATGTTGTGTGCGCAGGAGCAGATATCGTGGGTGGTGTCTCTGCTGTCCGCGGGCGCGCTGCCGGGCTGCTTCCTGGGCCAGCTGTTGGGCGATCGGGTGGGCCGCAAACGCACCTTCCAGCTGTCAGCTGTGCCGGGCGTCTTAGGTGCGGTGCGTTGCAACCCCTATGTCTAATACACAAAGTAACTCACACCAATCGCAGATGATTGCCAATTTGTAGTAGGTATACAAATCCATAGAAGTCAAAAGAAGTCTTAATAATAAATAGGAACATAGGGATTATATATAGGCGAATAGGCGGATAGGAGAACTTTTTCTCATTTTCAAATGTACATTTAAAAGCCTTCTTAACACATTTATCTTATTTTATACTAGCTAGAGCCAAATTCGGTAGAGAATATTTATAAACTAATTGTTCACAATTATTTGTGCCGACATCACAGTGTTTAGTGATTAGTATTTCGTTTTAGAGATCATATTTGTTTCCTTTATAGTTTCGTTTCATTGTCAGTAGATTTCTTGTTAATCTCCCTCAAGCAACTTTAAAAATAAGTATACAGTTGTCACATAAAGAGAAAATAGAGTGAGGAGCGTGACCAACAAGTGATAATAAAATCCGGCCAAGTGCGAGTCGGAGTCGCCTATGAAGGGTTCCGTAGCAGCAAGTAACGTCATATAAAAGTTCTTGTAGTTCGTTGTACCTTTAATCGATGTTTTAATAATAGTGTATTTTTTAAATTAATTAATTTATGACGTATTAAAAAAAACTACTTACTAGATCTCGTTCAAACTAATTTTCGGTGGATGCTTGCATGGTAATGTACATCACATATTTTTTTTAGTTTTATTTTATCATTCTCTTATTTTAGAAGTTACAGGAGGGGGGGGGCGGGGGGGCACATTCTACCACTTTGGAAATGTCTGTCGCGCAAGCTATTCAGTTGAGAAAAAAAATGATATTAGAAACTCAATATCATTACACGTATAAAATCCCCAAATTTTTTTTTTTTTCTATTTTTGTGTGAAAATGTTAATGCGGTTCACAGAATACATCTACTTACCAAGTTTCAACAGTATAGTTCTTATAGTTTCGGAAAAAAAGTGCCTGTGACATACGGACGGACAGACAGACAGGCATGACGGATCTATAAGGGTTCCGTTTTTTGCCATTTGGCTACGGAACCCTAAAAATGGAATTTATTTTATTTTCTTGGGTTGTTTATACCTATTACACTAATTCATGACTTTCCTCATTAATGAGGATTTATATAATTTTCTCCATTATGTTTCTTGAGATTATGATGGGTTCTGTAACTTGAGCTAACAAAATTATATTTTGATATGGTAGATTGATTTGATAAACAGCATGTCGATTCTTAAAAACTCGGTCGTAAAATTGCCTCTTACTTCGATCCTCACGTTCCCTTTGATTCCGATCAAGAATGAAGTTTGCGAAGTTTATTCGAATATGAAGTGGGTATTGTTGTTAGCAGTTTTGGAGTAGTGTTGTTGTGGAATATTGTTTAGTCGAATAATATGGAGAATGCGGATTTGATATAGATAGAAAATAGCTTATCACTTAAAAGCATGTAACAGGCTTGTCAAGTACGAGTATTAGTGTAGTTATTATGACATGGTACTAAAATTTTCAGGCGATGTTTATTGCTGACTGTACTAGAGACACTGTTACAGACCTATGCCTTGTGACTGCAACTCGACTCATAAATATTTTAAAATTAATAAAAAATACCACTATACCAATATAACCTTGTCGCGTACCGGTGAAAGAGTACTACCACCCTCTCTTCCCTTGGGTGTCGTAAAAGGCGACTAACGGACTAAATACTGCACATACATCCAACAGCATAGAGCGGCGATGAGCTCACCACCTATCACGCTGAGCACATGTGTAGTCGCTATTTGGTAAAAAGGGGACTATGGCAGAGGACTGCGTTTGCAGTCCTCATTGCCTAGTCTCTGACTAACCCTTCGGAGATAATAATCGTGATTATATGGATGTATGTATGTATAAAAAAATAAGCGTAACATGCTTAACTTTAAATTGAATTTTATTTGCAGAGTATAATATTATTCACAACATCACCGCTGCTTATGTGTTGCGCCCGATTCATGATTGGTATAACGACAGGATCCGTGGCTGTGGTAAGTAACAGGTGAAATAAATTGTAATCTTAGGTAAAACTAGTAGATCGAGGTTTCCGCTTTAGTCATCCTACTCGAACGTCTTGTAGAATCTAGTCGGGTACGTACGAGACAAACTAGCGTGACGTCAGAATCTCTAGAAAACTTCAGAGGACAATTCGGTTACAACTGATCCTTTCCTTAATGACGCACTCAAGATTTCCGTTCTCGTCATTCGACCCGAACACCTCGGAGAATCTACTAGGGTACGGGTACAAGCTAGCGTGACGTCAGCATCTCTAGAAAACTTCCGAGGATTATTCTAAATATTAATCTAGGTCCGGCTTTTGTATATTAGGTCGGGCAACCCTCCTCCCGACGGTCATAAAAACTATATCTAAAATTTTCATAGGCTGCACATATGTAATTTTTGGCAACGTTTAAGTAATTTAATTGTGATTATATGTATACTTACCATATTAAATAAATAAATTATTTCAGGTAACAATGATATACATTACCGAAATAGCAGACAAAGAGATAAGAGGGGCGTTAGGGATGACAGTACAGGTGATGAACAACTCGGGCGGCCTCCTCGTATACGGCATCGGGCCGTTCGTGTCATACACCGTGCTTAACTCTATCATAGTCACCATACCGATTGTGTTTGCCCTGTTCTGTCTGTGGATCCCGGAATCTCCGTACTACCACCTCAAGGACGGCAGAGTGCCGGAAGCGAGAAAACAGTTCATGCTCATCAAAGGCTGTAAGAACGAAAAGGTATTGTGTACGTACAGCTTTAATTTCTATTCAGACACATTATCAATTGTCACTTAGTAAGTGGCTAAGCGCTCAGCCCATAGTTGTAAAAACCGTTTAAAACCATTTAAAACTATAATCAACGGTCTAAAACCGCAAAAAATACCATTTTAAACGGTTATATTATTTTTAATATAACAAGCTTTGTTAACAACGGAGTTAACAGCTCGCAGCTGCACAGCCAAGCTGGTATCAGTTTTTCTGTTTTTTTGGCCAAAAGAGGTGTTTGATTATTTTGTACTAGCCAATTTAATTTAAATAAATATTTCGTTATGATTTTTGAATTGTAATATAGGTAGTAACAAAGTGACAAACCTGAAAAAACACAGTTTGATGCGGGAAATTCAATAACGTAAGGAACACCGCGCTTTTATTAAAAAAATATAGTTTTAAACCATTGTAAACCGAAAATTTTGATTTAAAACGATTTAAATGGCACGGTTCGTTTCGTTATAAACCGGCATTACATCTATAACCAGAGGTCCAGGATTCAATTTGCAGGTCGGTCGGGCAGTCTTAAGAATGAGAAATTTTTATTGACGCTCACACACAGATTCACACAATAGATACAGCACATTAAAACAGAAAATTATAAACAAAATAACACAGTTCAAATTATAAAATAACAAAAAAATATATGAAAAAAGAAAAAAACGGGTGGTTAGTGTGTGTGAGGCCAACAAGGACCCTGTCTCAGCAATTTGCTGCCACGTCCCTCAACGTTGGGCTGTTACGGATTTTTCGATGCATAGCCCTGGTTTTTGTGATCACTATTTTGTAACCAGCATTTAGCAAGTGAGGTGATGAGGGCAACACCCATCAATGTTACGATAAGTTGATTTTAATGATGAAGCACTTTGGCCAGCAGTGGGACGATATTAAAGCTATACCTATATTAAGTAAATTAATTTAAGTTATTTTTTACTATTACTACACTAACTGCCGCTTTCACAGATATCAATTAACGGTAATGATCCCTAAGCACCTATAATTTTTCATTGTAAAAAAGCATTGAGGTACCTACAAAGTCTCTTATCTAACGTCC
Organism: Scoparia ambigualis; assembly: GCA_963921215.1. Lineage (NCBI taxonomy): Eukaryota > Metazoa > Arthropoda > Insecta > Lepidoptera > Crambidae > Scoparia > Scoparia ambigualis. Next base: position 26,025,093 of record OY992509.1, read on the forward strand.
TAAGCATTGATTTATTTCGTAAGTCCTTTCATTTCAATGAAAAATAATCAGTACTAAGTAGTTGTTAATAATAGTTAATGTCACTGGGTGCCGCAGTAAGTACAGACGCCAGGCACACACCATAAAATGTCAACATACATTTTGAACCTTTTTGTATGGGCATAAGGATCAATATCGATTATACAACGTCAGTCGGAAAGGGGGTACTAAGCCGCGGACAACTGAAAGTGCTACTATCAACTGTTATATTGCAAATATAAGCTTTGCGAAAAATGTTCATATTTACTTCCATACAAAATAAACTTTTGGTTACGTAATTTAAAAAATGTACAACCCTGAATAGGGAGGGCGCCAACGCATGTTAGTTAAAGGCCTATTCAAACCTGAGCGGTATTCGCTGCCGCTGTGGGTAGAGCGGCAGCGAATACCGCTCAGGTTTGAATAGGCTTTAACGCAAGAAGCCCCGGCAATGAACTCAAATATGTCTCTCTCAAAGCAGCTGACCGCCAGAGCTACCACAGCGTCATTTCTTTTAAAATCTTAAAAAAGTTGTTAATCTAAAATTATCCATTTCCTGTTTTGCATTCACTATCATGTACATGTACATGTACATAGTGAATAACTTTTGTCTAAGAAAGAACTTTTCCTCAAAAATGGATAATTTTAGATTTTTCAGCTTTCCTTTCGGCTTAGTAGGTACCCCCTTTCCGACTGACGTTGTAGAAAGACAGTTTTGAATAGGTTGATCTGCAGGCGTGATAACATAATTTCGATCTAGCGTAAAATGCCCATTTTCGCATTTTGTTGTAATTTTGCAGTTGTATTTATCGTTTTTATCGAAATAGGATAATAAATTCATTCTTAATATTACAAACGTCCACACTGCGAGGATAAGCGGAGTTCGGACGGCCGCCGGCGCAACGCATTTTGCATTATTTACAAAAAAGCGAGGCCGCTACGCCATACTACGCACTATATTCTACATTATGCAATAAGCCAACATTGTTAAAGTATTTTTGTTTGAGATCCATAACGCCAAAATTGGCCATTTTACGCAAAAATCACAGTCAATAGGCCTCTTAAATATATTATTGACAGTCTGACGACCTCCGTGGTCAGTGGTTAACGCGCCGGGTCTGGCGTCGCGCCGTCTCTGAGGGTTCAATTCTCGGTCGGGTCAATTTAGAGCAATCTGTTTTTCTAATTTGATTTCGGGTCTGGGTGTATTACTATGTTTATGCATATTTATCCGTTATCTTATTTAGTTTAACCATATTATTAACGAGTTTCAAAAGAAGTTTATCTTGGGCTAGACAAATTGGTGTCAGCGTAAATAAATTTATTTATTATATAATAATAGGCTTAGGTAGAACTCGAACAAACAACAAGAAGACACTGCAGAGCGATACATTAATGATCTTTATACTTGTTTTAGTGGATTGACGAGCAACTGGGGATAGTCAGAGCCAATGTTACAGCAAGCATGGAGAACAAGACGACAGCGAAGGAATTGTTCACCAATATGAAGTATAGAAAGTCATTGTACATAGTTGGCGGTGAGACTAATTTTTTTTTATAGCAGAAGGAGGCAAACGAGCCAGCGGGACACCTGATAGAGAGTAATCAGCGCTGCCCATGGACACCTGCAAAACCAGAGGAAACGCAGACGCGTTGCCGGCCTTTAAGGAAGGAATAGGCTCGTTTCTTGAAAATCCCTAAGTCGTAACAGTCCGGAAATACCGCCGCCTTTTGGCGGCGTGTGGTAGTTTCTACTAGACCAATCGATCGACCGGTAGAATGGATTAGTCGACGTAGATCGAGCTGTTTGATTAGACGCGCCGGCCGCTTCAAATTGTCAGTTGTCACCCGCTGCACCCACACACATTTCAAAAGAAACTGATGGAATACAGCCGGGGTTAATCGATCAACGTCGACCGATGGAATCGATCGATTGCTTAGTCAAACGGTATCCGTCGACCAATTTAAGCTACCAGACCAGTCGATCAACTTCGATCGACGTTGGACGATGCCGTCGATCGACGATCGATCGGTTGGTCTGTTAACACCCTAGACTTGATCTTGTATCTACTATCATTCAAAGGGTAAGCATTTTTTTTCAGGCTTAAAACTGTTGCAGTACCTAACAGGCATCTTGGTGATACAGTCTTATTTGGAAGAGATATTTCGCCAGAGCAGTTCTATATCAGGACCACGCGCTAGTTTGATCTACGGATTCGTGCAGCTAGGCGCAGGTAAATTTATCAACAACTAACTTTTGACCGCGGCATCACTCGAGTTAATTTATCGCAGGAAAAAGAAGACTATAACCATTATCACGACCTCATCTTTTAAGCGTGGAAGCGTGACAAACAAAAAAACAAACTCTCTTTTACACTTTATAATATTAGATAGGATTATGTCAAAGCCAGACGTTGACAACAAGAAAGACAAGATTATTAATCTTGATCGTCTGGCTTTCTTTATACCCAAATATCACGTTCATTGCCATCATATTGTTTCTTATCAACACATGTGGACGATCGAAAGAAATATTAATCAGTATGATAAGATCTGCAATCTTTTGCCCGAAATTATGTCTGCCATAAGTGACATACGAAAAAAAATAACTTTTTTCTTATCAAGTCATTTTACCGCAAGGTTATTTTGTGTGGTATCAATATTCTGTTAGCAGTTAGTAAAATCTTATCATATTTTAACCAGTGATCTAGTAGTTAGAACACTGGTCTCAGGCCCATCCCATGTTCGATGCCCAGCACGGGAATGTTACTGAACTCAAATTGGGTCGGCAAAGCATGTTTTAATAATAAGTTTATTTATTTGACAGACAAAAAGGTCTATGGCTCAGTGTTTGCAGGAGACCCACAAACTCTGTTATTCTGCTATAGCCATAATTATTACATTTAAGTCTGTTTAGCTAGCGAACGGGCTAGACAACCAACATTTTGGCGTTCGAAGGAAAAGCAATACTAAATCCAGGAAAGCCATTTCTTTTATGGACTGTGCTCATAGTTACTAACCCTGCAATTGTTGTACAGAACGATAGTACAATATGAATGCAGAGCAAGGTCGATTGATAGGCCTAACTAGGTAGATAAAATTGAGTGTCATATAATATGCAATCATAGGAGTTGTTTTTAACATTGTAAGCTTTGTAAATAAGACAAGTGAACAGTGTTTGTTTTTAACATAGTAGGTTTTGTAAATGAGACATGTTAATAGTGAACTGATGATAAGAAACTGTAGGTACTATAACTTAAAAACAATTTATAATTCCAGGTATAGGAGCGACATTTCTGAGCCGATGGTGTCGAAGAAGAATACTACTATTAGTGTCGTGCGTCGGAGTATCAGTAGCAATGACCATAGTCGGTACCTACTTTTACCTGCAAAACGTCATAATGGTAACACCGGACGTACTAAAGTCTGTATCGATGTTACCTTTAGTAGGTTTGATGGGTTTTAACGTATTGTACGCGGTAGGGGTCGGCAACTTGCCTTACGTGTTACAAGCGGAGTTGTTTCCTGTTAACGTTAAGTCTGTGGCTTCTAGTATAGCCACTCAGTTGGCTTGCGTTCTCAGCTTTTTGGTGACAAAGTTTTACTTGAAGTTCAAGGTTGTGTTCGGTCACCATACAGTGTTCTGGTCGTTCGCATGCATAGGTTATGTAGGAGTATTATTTATATATTTCTTTGTGCCCGAAACAGGCGATAAGACCTTAGAAGAGGTACAAGATAACCTCAAGGTTGATGCTTCGGAAGGGCAGGCGTTACGCGATTGTAAGTCGGAAGATGAGTCGGAGGCTATTAGAAAAGTTGAAGCATAAAAGATAATTTTATTGTAGATAGGGCAGAATGTGATCAACCTTGTTATTTTTTCCTTGTGTGATAACTACAAAGGTGATTAAGAACAAAAGTCATATTATATTGTACCTCTAAATACACAATATGAATTTATAATGTGGTCATTAATATGATAACTAAAATGTTTTTATATCTGTATTTAAAAATATTATATCTATATTATAAAATATTTTATTTATAAAGGAAGAACAATATACTTACCTAGTTTAATCTGTAACCTTCTTTAACCGCGTCGCGTAGCGGTGAAAGAATACTACCACCCCCTCTCTTCTCTGTTGGGTGTCGTAAAGAGGCGACTAACGGACTAAAGACTGCACATACATCCGACAGCATAGAGCGGCGATGGGTTCACCACCTGTCACGCTGAGCACAATGACACATGTGCAGTCGCTATTTGGTGAATAGTGGACTATGGTGAGGACTGCTTTGGCTTTCCTCATTGCCTAGTCTCTGACTAACCCTTCGGGGATAATAGTCGTGATTATATGTATGTAATTTAATCTAGTTACTCAAATTATGTATTTATGTTTTTATAATTATAAATGAGGAGCTCGATGGCGCAGCGGTTAGCGCGTTTAGCCGTGCGATTCTCTAAGCTAAAGCCTTGATAGCTGCGGCTGCCGCAGCGCTGAGAAATGACTTTGTCTCTTTCATATTTATAGAATTGGAAAGAGACAGCTGATCACAGCCATGCGCGCAGCGTCTATGTGTCGCTTAGAGAATCGCATAGCAGCTTGCGATGTTGCTCGCTAAGCAACTTTCGTAATGCCGGGTCGCTGGATGGGTGACCGAATTAAAAACATCTCGAGCTCCTCCGTGCTTCGGAAGGCACGTTAAGCCGTTGGTCCCGGTTGTTGTCGCAAGATGACAGTCGTTAAAACCCACCAACCCGCATTGGGCCAGCGTGGTGGGTTATGGCCCAATATCCCCACGTGCTATTGTCCACGTGGGAGGCCTGTGCCCAGCAGTGGGACGTTTATAGGCTGATGATGATGATGATGATGAATTATAAATACATAGAAACTACAACTGTTATTTATACATAATTAAGTTTGCTGTATAATAAATCTGTTTTATTAATAAGTAGATAATTTACATACATACATAAATAAAAGACTTTAATAGCCTAAAAAGTGTTTTTGAATAACGGAGTAAGAAAGTATAAATTAATTCAAAGTAATTATTAAATACAACATTATAAGTGGTGCGGCTATCTTGAATGTACTATTTTTGATATAATTTTTAACTTTTTTTAGGTTGTAAAACCATAAAACAGTTCTTGTTAATAGTTAAGTTATATAGATATAGCCTAATCTTTAAGTTTAAATAAAATGTTCATGTTTTATGTCATAGTATATTACTAGACCAAATTGAACCGGAATAACATTTCAGTAACTTCAAAATAAAACACAAAATGTGACAATAAACATATATTCCACTGAATAAAAGCATCAAAATTATTTAAGGAAACCCTTGAACTCCCCAACTGTACAAGATCGGTTCGGCTATGATTATACAATAGAGTAAAACAAAGATGGCTGCTGTATCTAAATCTTTTTGCGTTACCGTAAGAGTAGAGTGGCGGCTCGGCTATGACGATTACACGGTAAAGTGAAACAAAGATGGCGGCTGTACCTAAATCCTCTTGGCGTTGCCGTAAGAGTAGAGGGGGGCGAATGGGGTGTCCGCGGGCTCGTCGCCGCTCTCCTCGGACGCGTCCGACTCGAAAGTGTTGTCCGGAATATCGTAGAGCCGGATCAGCGGCTTGTTGGGGTCCTTCATTATCAAGTATTTACCTGTAACAAAAACATTGGCGTGCTGTTAGCAGTTAAGATAACTTTAGTTCGTTCGCGTTAAGAATGCAGTGACGTCATACTTGTCCGCCTGCCTAGCCTAACCAATCAAATCGTTCCTAATGAGAAAGTCAAGTTCACAGTGACCGGTTGAACGCATATTGAACGCAACGGTTCTGTCCTGTGCTTTGTGTGTAACTGAATTAAATTTAACAAATTAATAAGTTAAGCAACGTTGCGCAAATTAATCTTTTACCTCACCTATTCGTTAAAACTGAACTTTACCGAACCACTTATGTATGTGCAGTCTTTAGTCCGTTAGTCGCCTTTTACGACATCCAAGGGAAGAGGAGGGGGGGGGGGGGATTAGTATTCTTTCACCGCTACGCGACACGGTTTTTATAAATCCATTAATATTTATCTTTAAAAATATAATTAGTTTGTATTATGAACACCACGGCGAATACACCTTTACGCTGCAGTTCACTGCAGGCAGAGTAACTTAAGTTACGGCTCATGGGCTGCAAATGCCTGACAACTTCAAAATAATTGTGAAGATTTGTTAATAGCATATGTTTACTTACTAATCTTAGCTATAGATGTTATTTGTCTGTAAATCTTCCTAGAAATAAATAAATAAATAAATAAAAAAAATAAACAAAGCCCCGCCCCTACGCACCGAAAATTTATTTATTTAAAAAAAGGACATCCAACAAAGCATACACCAACACGTACTTACATTACAAACCTTATGTCTATTACACTGATGTTGCTCCAATTAAAGGATGCCACGGCATGCATAAACATCAAAAAATATTTTTTTTAAAGTATTTTAAAACTAGACTAAACAAAGCAAAATTACCGATCCCGAGCTTAAATAAATGTGAATATTTGTTCTATAGGTACTATTTGTTTGCGTTGCTCGATTTCATCTAGCTGAGCAAATTTTTGGATGTGTGTTTAGCTTCTCTTGGGTGTCGTAAAAGACGATTAACGGACTGAAGACAGCTTATATATCCAACAGCATAGAGCGACGATCATCTTTTACGTAATTTTAATTAAAAAAATCACAGATCTCGTGCTCTACACGACTTGAAAGGGCATTGAAAATGATCCTAGCTATTATAGATTAATAATTTTTTTTTTAAATAATCGACTTTTCCAAAATTTGTTTATACTAGCCCTTAATTTTCCGCGTCTATTAAGTCCTAATAGATCTTCGTATCTCAAAGCTGCGAAGTTCCACAGGGCTATGACGCCCGAGTAATACCGCACGGCGACGCTCCACGCGCCGCTAAGGGGGAGCATACCGCCCCCCCCTATCACTCCCACAAAAAAAAGAAAAAGACAAAATGTTCCTCGTCTCAATATCTCTAGGAGTCTCTCTGTTTTTCGATTTTCGACCTCGTTCACGAGATATCGAAGATATTCAGAGGGAAGGTGTTAAAAATCAAGGTTTTTTTTGTTTTTTTTTTCAATTTTTGAAAAAAGTTTTCGATTTTTACAGAAAATTTTTTCGCCATCTGAAAGCCATTCAAATTCTGCGTCTTTTGAGCCCTCATACGTCCTCATGGCCCTAAACCACTATATACCACGGGGCAAACACACTTTCAGCGAAAATGGGGCCCTACCGGAGCGATCGAAAAAACATTTTCAATGTTAAAATGTCCATACAACTACATAGTCGTGAGTATAATTAAGGTATCACTCACCGTCTTTCTGATTCATGGATATGTCGATGATGCATCGCAGTATGCAAAAGAGGAATATACAGCATGCCCTTAGAAGTATGAATCGAAAAAAAATTCCTACTCAACTACACAGTTGAGTGTAAACTACATAGTAATGAATGTAATTAGGGTATCACTCACCGTCCTTCTGCTTCATACAGATGTCGATGATGCATCGGAGTATGCCCCAGGCGTTGTCCATGGACAGGTTGATCTGCGCGGCGAACTCGTGCGGCTTGAACTGCTGCGTGCCCAGGATCACGTGACGCGAGTTGTCACGCACTTGAGCGCGCGACACGTAGCCGAACTTCACCTGGTCAGAGCCCGCTAGCAGCGCCTGCGCACAAATGTTAGCGCTATTAGCTATTGTAACCACTACAGAACACACGCCAGCAGATCAACCTACCCAAAAACAGTGTATCCCAGTAGTTCCCTCTGGCGTTTGTCTTAATTGATTTGTCTTAATTAATTGGGACTTACATTTTTAAATATTCCAGTCTCCCCCACTTAAAAAATTATACGGCAACATCTAAAGCGGGGGGAGACTGGGACATCTAAAAATTAAAGTCCCAGTTGTCACCCGTGTCGTTGGTAGAGGGGACAACTGGGAGGTTTTTATAAAAATATCCCAATTGTCCCCCAAGGGGGAAAGGCTAGAGGGGACTACTGGGATACACTGCCCAAAAATGACAAAATTTGTCCTTAAACTCAAATTATAAGATTCAAAATTTATTGACGAAAGGAGACCTTTCCTCTTCCTATACAACTACGGCCACGCATGTACCTAAGATTCAAAGGTACCAAAATGTAGGAAAAAAATCGTGGATTCCAGAAATATATGTATTATATTTTTTAATTCATTTGTACCACCAAAAAATATCATTAGAAAGGTTTGATGGCTTGCAACATTAGATTAATTTAACTGGCAAGCAAAACTCTCTCGCTGTCGGGTGCGTTTCGTTAGCTTACTTTAAGGGCCAACTAATTATTAGATAAAAGTCATAAAGTAACTTATTTTTATTGCTTTTTAGCAAAAACATGATATAAAAACAAAATGGTAACAAAAATAAGTGTTTATAACTGTTACGAATTATTTTGGGGGTTTAATTATTTTATCAGCCTAGGGAAATTGCTAAAATGCAACATTCCAAGGCCATGTAAAACAAATTAAAAGACTGTCAAACATAACATATTGTCAAACATCTCGAAACCACAGAACAGAACAATCTACTCTAGCGAGATCCACAAACAGGATCACCATCACAAAAAACTCTGAATAATATATGACAAAAAAACCAGTATAACCTCAGAATAATAACTAAAGCACTGAAGGAGTGCTATGACATTTGGGTGTGCACTCCGTTTGGTCACCATTCGAAATACATTTGTTTAAGTCGCTTCTCAGAATAATAACTAATGCTGGATTTACACGGAGCCAATACTTGAGAAAATCCAATAAGCCAGTCCAATATTGGCATTGTGTAAATAGAGACAGTCCACTACATTAGATTGTCCTCAAGGCATTTTTGCTTAGCATTGGCATTGGCTTATTGGACTGGCTTAGTGGATTGTCTCAAGTATTGGCTTCGTGTAAATCCAGCACTAAGCATAGAAGGAGTGCTATGACATTTGGGTGGGCACTCCGTTTGGTCACCATTCGAATTACATTTGTTTAGGTCGCTTCTCTCAATAATAACTAAAGCATAGGAGTGCTTTGACATTTGGGTGTGCACTCCGTTTGGTTACCATTCGAAATACATTTGTTTAGGTCGCTTCTCAGAATAATAACTAAAGCACTGAAGGAGTGCTATGACATTTGGGTGTGCACTCCGTTTGGTCACTATTCGAATTACATTTGTTTTGGTCGCTTCTCAGAATAATAACTAAAGCACTGAAGGAGTGCTATGACATTTGGGTGTGCACTCCGTTTGGTCACCATTCGAATTACATTTGTTTAGGTCGCTTCTCAGAATAATAACTAAAGCACTGAAGGAGTGCTATGACATTTGGGTGTGCACTCCGTTTGGTCACCATTCGAATTACATTTGTTTAGGTCGCTTCTCAGAATAATAACTAAAGCACTGAAGGAGTGCTATGACATTTGGGTGTGCACTTCGTTTGGTCACCATTCGAATTACATTTGTTTAGGTCGCTTCTCAGAATAATAACTAAAGCACTGAAGGAGTGCTATGACATTTGGGTGTGCACTTCGTTTGGTCACCATTCGAATTACATTTGTTTAGGTCGCTTCTCAGAATAATAACTAAAGCATAGAAGGAGTGCTATGACATTTGGGTGTGCACTCCGTTTGGTAACCATTCGAATTACATTTGTTAAGGTCGCTTCTCAGAATAAGAACTAAAGCATAGGAGTGCTATTATGACATTTGGGTGCTATGACATTCCAATTACATTTAGGTCGTTTTGAATTCGGTATTTTATATGGTGACCGGTTTTTTTTTCGCTGGACATTTGACGTTTTTGTCAACTTATTTTGTCTCTTTTTTTTCAATGTTTATTGCCCATTTGAAAAAAATAGGACAACTATACGAGTCACATTTGGACTCCTTCTATGCTTTAGTCTCAGAACAATAACTAAAGTATTATTGCTCTGAGGCTTTGCATAATAATAGACGAGTATAACAGTTGTCACTGTCATATTTTTGCCCTCTATTTGCACGTTTCGTTTCATGTTTACGATTTCTAAAACCATGATTTTTTAATTTTCCAAAAAATACTAGATTCGGCGTGTTTTATAGAAAAATGATATCATCAGGTGTTTCTGCATAATTAAGAGGATATTTTAAAATAAAGTGTACCTCGGTACATTTTGAGCTGAAATGGAAAGGTCTCCTTTGACATTTTGTGGTAGATTAAGCTGTAGGTAGCTGGCGTCTGTACATTCCTCTTCCTTCGTAAAATTTACTGTTTTCTGAATTTAGGAAAAAAAAAACACTTCATCTGGTGAGAGCCCGCTAGCAGCGCCTATGCATACACATTTACACCGTGTAGATTATAATCAAAGAACGTTAGCAGCTCTACTCCATACTAATATAAATAAAAGAATGAATATAAACACAAATGTCTGTAACCTTTTCTCTTGAGCCAATAGTGTTCGACGGAACGATTATTCCATTTAGTAGTTCAGTAAAAAATCTTGGCCTACATCTTGATTCCACACTCAGCTGGCATTCCCAGGTAGCTAGTGTTAGCCAAAAAGTGACCTGGACTTTGCGCTCTTTAAACCGCTTGAGAAACTTTTTACCGTTCGAGACGAAGGTAATGCTAGCACAGTCTTTAATATTTCCCATGATCGACTATGGTGAAGTGTGTTATTACGATCTCAATGCCGACTTGCTTAATAAGCTTGACAGACTTCTCAACAATGGTATTCGATTTATCTTTAACCTAAGGAAGTACGACCACATCTCAAAGCATAGGACTGATCTGAAATGGTTACCCATTCGTCAGCGGAGATGTTTGCGTGCCCTTACTACACTTTTCTCCTTTCTAAATTCACCAAATGCTCCTTCCTACCTTACTCCCCATTTCCAATATCTCTGCACCTCTCACGACAGGAATCTCAGGTCTTCCAATAACCTTCTCCTTTTCTCTCCTTCTCATTCTTCTGGCTTTGTTCATTCGTCCTTCTATATTCAATCCATACTCCTGTGGAACGCGCTACCTCAGGAAATCAGGATGGCTACGAGTCGTGACGCATTCAAAAAGAAAGTCCACATGCTCCTGTTTGATAAAACCATGGCAGAATCATCTCAGTAACGTCCTATCTATTATATATTATGTAGTTTATGTAGGTATATTTATATATTTGTATAATTATTTATTTATTTGTGAATTTGTATATGTATGTTTATTTTTAGTATGTTATTTAATAGTTAAAAATTACTTTCACGCTCTCTTCCACTTTTTGTTACCGTAAATAAATGCACCTACCATGTTATCTCTGCACCACCCTAAGGTTGACTGGTAGAAAATGCCTCAGGCATTAAGTCCGCCATGTAATATTATAATGTTGCAAAAGTTTAAATAATAATAATAATAATAAATGCTCACGACTTCCAGAATGTTACACCCGCGCTCATCTGTTATGAGGCTGTACATCCCGCGGAGATGTGGGGGTCGCGGCTTTTTAAATGCCAAGGACCTACATAACCGTGAGGTGTGCAGTCTCAGGGATTATTTCCTTAACAGTGAGTGCGGGATGCATTTGGATGTCGTGGCAGTTGATAGACACTTTACGCCGCTCTCCTTGGCAACAGAAAACTGGCGCAAACCAGTGGTGCTAAGCACTCTCGATCGCAAGGACATATGGAAGAGCAAGGTGCTACACGGGCGCTACTATCGGGCTCTAACTGGGCCTGATGTAGATTTGCCTGCCTCGGTGAACTGGCTACGTTTCGGTGACCTTTTTGGGGAAACCGAAGGTTTTGTCTGTGCTATTGAAGATGAAGTTATCAAGACGAATAACTACCGGAAATATATAATGAGGGACGGTACGGTCGACATCTGTCGGGCATGCCGCCGTCCGGGAGAATCACTACGACATATTATTTCCGGTTGTTCTCATCTTGCTAACGGAGAGTATTTGCACAGACACAACCAAGTAGCCAGAATCATTCACCAGCAACTTGCTCTTCGATATGGCCTTGTTGAATCAGAGGTGCCGTACTATAAGTACGCACCTGCGCCAGTTCTCGAAAATGGTCATGCAACGCTCTACTGGGATCGCTCTATCATCACGGACAGGACTATTGTCGCTAATAAGCCTGATATCGTGGTGATCGACCGATCTCAGCGCCAAGCAATATTGGTTGATATCACCATACCTCATGACGAGAACCTCGTGAAAGCCGAGAAGGACAAGCTCAGTAAGTACCTTGACTTGGCTCACGAGGTTACCGCCATGTGGGATGTGGATTCAACCATTATTGTACCGATAGTCGTTTCGGCACACGGCCTTATAGCGAAGAGCCTCGATCAACACCTAGAGGCTCTCGCTGAAAGGTTGGGTCAAGGGTCAGATGCAAAAGGTAGTACTCCTTGACACGGCACGTATTGTCAGGAGGTTCCTCACTCTGCAGCCCTAACCACCGATAGCTTGGGTCTATTCCCGCTGCCGGTGGCAACCTAGGTTAATTTTTTTATAATATTTTATATTGTAAATAGGTTTTTATATAAAATATTGTAAAAAATTAAACTTAAGAATAATGTTAAATAAAGAGAATAATAATAATAACCTAAGTCACGAAGTAACGTACAATATATTAATTTCGTTTATAAAAACTGTTTGCTGTTTCTTACTTCTTTTTCACGACATTTGATCTTTTTCCTGTCAGTCGAGTTGCCATTATGATTTGGACAGGGCAACGTCTGTCGGGCCAACTAGATTCCCGAAGAATAACGTCATATCTGCAAGATAGTTATATAGAAGACTACCGACCGCTTGCGGTTTCACCCGCGTGGTTCCCTTTCCCTTGGGAACATCGGGATAAAAAGTATCCTATGTGTTAATCCAAGTTATAAACTATCTGTATGCCGAATTTCAACCAAATCCATTCAGTAGTTTTTACGTGAAAGAGTAACAAACATCCATCCATCCATAATTACAAACTTTCGCGTTTATAATATTAGTAGGATATGACGTTATCGTCCGGGACCGTCGAATAGAAAACAGCTGTTTCATCACCTGCACAGTCCACTTGGCCGGCTTTGCCAGCTGGCAAAGTTGTTCCTTAGCTCATTAGCTAGCCCAAGTGGGAAGGTAGTAATTTTTTTCAACGTTTCAATATCGTACCCTGTTATTAATAAACGTTGATTAAAGTTACACTTAGGGTTAAATTGACGCTGTCTCTATCTGTCTTCTCTAACAAAAATGAGAAAGCGTCACTTTAAACCGAGGTGTAAGATTTGGACATTTTTATTAATACTACGGTTAAAGATTAATAATCAAATCCAACGTATCTAGTATTATCATCACCTGCACAGTCCATTTAGCCAGCTTGCAGGAGTTGTTCCTCAGCTCGTTGGCTAGCACGGCGCCGCGCTGCGTGTCGAGTTTCTGGCGCCACTCCACGCCGTTGGCCAGCTTGGAGTCCCACTCGTTGAGCGCCTTGATCGTCAGGAACTGGGTCTCCCCCTGCGGCCCCTGCATCACTGCGTCGTGCTCGCAGCGGGCTACTAGCACCTGGTAGCGAAATGCGTATCACAATGAGATTCCTAATTAAACTTCTAAAAAAACACAGGTATTAAAAGCTATGCTGATAACAGCTCATTAATAGAATGCTACAGCCCCATCTTTTTTCTTGGGTGTCGTAAAAGTAGCGGACTAAATACTGCACATTTTATCTATAGCTGAGCAAATTTTTTAATGTGGGTTTAGCTTCTTTTGGGTGTTGTAAAAGACGACTAACGGACTGAAGATAGCTCATATATCCAACAGCATAGAGTGGCGATGGGCTCGCCACTTGTCACCAGGGTTGGAAAAAATCATGATTTAAAAAAAAAAACGATTATTTTGATGTATTTTATTTTTTTATGTGTCATAACCAAATACACTAATTATTAGTTACTGACAATTGAATAGGCTGTATGACACAAATACTTTTGCTTGGTTTTGTCTCTGCTCTGTGCAAAAAAGATTAGGATAATAGATATGGAAAATAGAGATCAATAGAGAATCTTTTGAACTCGTACAATCCAAATTAAGAAACAAACTTTAAGTACCTATGCAAGTAAAAACTTGAGACAGAGAACGTAAGTAATATTTGAATTTTAAATTTATAACTAGATATAAAAGAATGTTATTCGGAAAAGAGATCAGAAAACTATAAATAAACTTTCCTACACTCACACCAATTATCTAGCCCAAGAGAAGCTTCATTATGAAACTCGTTAAATGGTTACTAGACAATGGATAAACATACATAAAGTACTTAAATACATACTTATTATAATAGAAAACACCCAGACCCGAGACAATTTAGAAAAACAATAATTTCTAAATTGACCTGACCGGGGATCGGACCCGGGACCTCAGAGATGGCGACACCATGAAAACCGGTGTACAAACCACGACCAAGGAGGTCGTCAAAAAACCAACAAGGCTTTAGCTGCCTTGTTACACGGTTATACAGGTCGTATCGTCTCCCCCTTCTGGGGCACGACGTAACAAAACCGTACTTCGTCGTTAGGCTGCTAGGTTATCTTGAAACAACAGTCAAAAATCTATAACGAAGGTACTCACAACACCATTGTTCAGGTTCCACTTGCGGTAGCGGTACCCGACGGAGGCCACCTCGCCGTCCTCCTCCTCCGACACGAACGGGTTCGCCTCCGGGAACTTGTACTTGGGCTCCTTCTCACCGGACTTGAGCACCTGGAATAAAACATACATTGGTCAGTACAGTTCTCGATAGCTTAGGATGTTTTTAGAGCGCTTTAGGTGTTTTAGTCGGGCAGAAATTGAAATATTGTCTTATAAGGTTTACGCGAACTACACATTGAAATGAAACACTTTTTTACGGATGAAACACGCGTTTCCTCCCTGTGACCACGGACCCTGTAAAGGGTTCGAAACGTCAGGACTAAATAAAACTCAAATGTAAAAAAACGCGAGTTTGATCCGTAAAAAAGTGTTTGTATCAAGAGATTGAAATTGAAGAGTTAACGGTACACACGCTTGCAGATCAACCTAACCTAAAGTGTAAAATTTCTCCAATCGACATTGATCCATAAACTCTAGTCACAAAGTTTAAAATGTATTGAAGAAATTTTACACTTTTGGATAAGTTGAAAAGTACATGACATTACCTGCTGGCTGAAGTTGTGGTTGATGAATGTGGCTTCCAGCGCCAGGTTGCGCGGCGAGTTGATCGAGTTGCCGTCGTCGGCGGGCGGCTCCACCGACGTCTCGTTCACCGTCAGCAGGTCGAACTCGGTGTTGTCACGCTTGTCCAAGAACAACTTGTCGCCTGGCCAGATACAGCGATTATCAACCAACATACAGACATACATAATAATCACGACTATTATCCCCGAAGGGTTAGTCAGAGACTAGGCAATAAGAACAGCAAAAGCAATCCACTACCATAGTCCACTTTTCACCATATTGCGACTGCACATGTGCTCAGCGTGACAGGTGGTGAGCCCATCGCCACTCTATGCTATGGTTCGATCAACAATACCAACTAGATATCGCGTCACGTACAAATTAAAGCTAAAATCTGTCCACGTGAATAAATACTTTTTCTTTACTAACGAACACAAGTTATAAAACAGTTTTTCCTGTTATTGCCTTGCGAGAAAATATTAACTTACTTATCAAGTGGGCTGTTATTTACAGAGATATATTTTTAGCGCCGACATAACATCTAGTTGAATTGTTGAATGAAGATGTAATGGATGAATGTGCAGCCTTTAGTCAGTTAGTCGCCTTTTACGACACCCAAGGGAAGAGAGGGGGTGGTAGTATTCTTTCAATGCTATGCGACAATCATGATCATGAACATATATAAACGGCCTTCCCATATGGGAAGATTGGGCCCATAACACATCACGCTGGCCCAATGAAGGTACCAATCTTTCAGTTCAGTTTAATACAGTGATAATAAGTACAGTTCCCGGTCAACCACTCCTCGACGATTTCGCTTGCGCTGCATTCCGATCGCGCGTATGTAGAAGCTTGATGGCGCAGCGGCTAGCGCGTTCGGCTTACGATCTTGCTCGCTAAGCCACTTTCGCAATGGCGGGTCGCTGGATGGGTGATCAATTAAACAACATCTCGAGCTCCTCCGTGCTTCGGAAGGCACGTTAAGCCGTTGGTCCCGGTTGTTGCGTAAGATGAAAGTCGTTAAAACCTACCAACCCGCATTGGGCCAGCGTGGTGGGTTAGGGCCCAATATCCCCACGTGCTATTGTCCACGTGGGAGGCCTGTGCCCAGCAGTGGGACGTTTATAGGCTGATGATGATGGTATGTACATACAGTAGCGTGCGCGTAGATTAGGTATAGCAAGCAAAACCGCCTCTGTGGTCTAGTGGTTAAGCCATCGGTCTCAGATCCAGAGGTCCCGGGTTCGATTCCCAGCAGGGGGCACATCTTTGTGTGCTCGGTTTTTTTGGTGGTAGGGCTGCTAAGTCCGCCTGGCTAGCTACCACCATCTTATCTAAGTCTGTCGCCATAACAACGATGTTTATAGCATTGTTGTGTTCCGACAGTTTGATATAAGATAGCCAGTTCATCAGTGGTTGAGGATTCCGGGTGAAGCGCGCTTCCACCTTCGGCCTTATCGTCATTTACCATCAGGTGAGATGGAGGTCAAGTGCTTACCCGTTGTAGAATAAAAAAAAGAAGAATATTGATGAAAAGTGGTCAACCAAAAACTTCCTATGTACCTACTTCCTATCTACGGCAGTAGAAGAATAGTTTGAGGACATTTTTATACCACTAATGTAGTAAGCCATATCAGTAATTTTTTTTTTATAAAAGAGGGAGGCAAACGAGCAGGCGGGTCACCTGATGGAGAGTAATCACCGCCGCCCATGGACACCCGCAAAACCAGAGGAATCGCAGTTATAGGCTGTCATCATCAAAATGAGAAATATCACAATATTTGGCTTAATATAAGCTTAGAAGTGAAACATTGAAATGAAACACTTTTTTACGGATTAACTCGCGTTTAATTTACTATTTACATAGTTTTTATATTATCCTGACGTTTCGAACCCTTTACAGGGTCCGTGGTCACAGGGACTGTGTAAGAAGATTAATAAATGTCTATACTGGTCTATAAATGATCAGCAGTTTTATTTAGTATTAGTAATACTTAATAATAAGTAAGAGGTTGCATTACATACCAATTTTCTCAATCACAATATCCCACGAGTAGTTGGATCGGGTGCAGCACATGATGGTCGCCAAGATGGTGTCAGTGGCATACACCGTTCCGGTTGTCTTACTCAGCCGACGGATCACAGGGTCGTCGGTAGTTGTCACCTAAAATATTTAATCTATGTTTATTTATAAGGTTGAAAACTTTTGGATTACATTATATTATTTTAACTTTAATCATGCAATCAGTCATTTGATTAATGCGCGATGGTCTGGAGTACTCTGGAGGTGGAGGAAAGTTCCCCTTTAGGACTTTTTCTTTTCTTACTAGTACTACTTTAAAGGAACAGGTCCCAGAAATTCGCCGTTTCAAACGCTACACAGAATAAATAACTTCTTAATTATGGTTATTTTTATAATTATTAAACAGACAGGCGGCTGAGACAACTGGGTCTCAACTGTCTGTCTGTTTAATACAGTATATATTATCTATTTTAACCATATTAACATGTTTATCTTGGGCTAGGGAATTGGTGTGAGCATAAATAAATTTATGTATCATTATTTTGTTCGATTTCTATTATTATTATTTATTATTAAAAGTTTTGCAACAATTTATTACAAAGCGGGCTTAATGCCTAAGGCATTCTCTATTATACCAAATAAATTAATAACTTTGTGATGATTGATGCGACTTAACTTAAAATTAAGATGTGGTTTAGACTACCCCCACATTGCACACAATTAGGGCATGGAATACCGGTATTGAAATTTCAAATACCGGTACACCGAAATTTCGGTATTTTTTAGGTTTTCTTAAATACTGCTAGTTACTGTTTAAATGATTCCAAGAACGATTAGTAAGTCTCGTTTGCGGAGAGTGATTAAAGCAGTTTTCTACGCTATATGGCAGAAACACTCAAACAATTTATCAACTCCCTAGAAACCACAAAATGAATTATTAAAGTGTAGGTAATTAAGAATACTAAAGAAAATATGTTATTTGATCTAATAATTATTTATATTGTTTCATTGGCACGATGTCACAATCAAATAGGTATTAAAATCAGTCTTACACTCTAATGGTAAGAAAACATGTAACAAAAATTTTGAATATCTCTCTTAGTCACAGCTTATCCATAGGTCACACTAAAAGTTTCCGGAACTGGCCACTTACATAAACAATATTGTTTCTTGTGTATGTGCAATAAAGTGTTTATCTATCTATCTATCTATCAATATTTAAAAAGTTATTATAACATTTGAAAATGGAACTCTTTGGCTGTAGAACGCAGTTTGTTTCATTTGACTGTCAATTGCTTTTACACTGTGGCGCCATTTTAAAAATTGCGTGTCTACATTAACATGAATTTAACTCAGGAAAATTTTCGTAGCTAGTATGATTTCCTACGATTTTAAGTGTAATTTGACAGCTCAACAGAGCATCGCTCGGCTTCAATCTGCTTTTGGCGATAAAGACGACTATTTATAGTTGGTTTGCAGAATTCAAGCGCGGTCGTGTCAATCTCAGTGACAAATCTCGCGATGGTCGCCCGTCCACCGCTGTGAACAACAAAAACATCGATGATGTGCGCCGTATGATTGAAACAGACAAGCATGTGACCTACCATAAGATTCGCGCATCCATAGACATAGGCATGAGTCAAATACAATCAATCCTACACAAACATTTGGGTGCAGAAAGCTGTGCTCGCGGTGGAACCCACACAATTTGACCAAGGCTCAAAAAACGGACCACGTCACTTGGTGCAGTGCCATGCTTACCAGATTCAACGAAGGTGCGTCAAATTTGGTGTGGGACATAGTAACAGGTGACGAAACATGGATTTATTGCTACAATCCCAAAACAAAGCAGCAATCGAGCGTATGGGTCTTTCAAGATGAGCCGAAACCAACTACAGCGGCGCGCGTGAAAAGTGCATCTATGCGGATGATAGTTTCTTTTTTTTTTTAAATAAAACTGGACACGTGGCTACTGTTGCTTTAGAGAATCGTCGTACCGTGAATAGTGACTGGTACATGACCATTTGTTTGCCGGAAATTATTGACGAACTCCGTAAAAATAACCGTAAACGCCGTGTCATCTTACACCACGACAATGCTAGTTCCCACACGGCCGGACAGACAAACGAATTTTTGAAGGTGAAAAACGTAGAACTTATGAGCCATCCTGCACACAGGTCCGACCTGGAACCTTGTGACTTTTTTCTGTTCCAAAAAATTAAGAACCAATTACGCGGTCAACGATTTTCATCACCAGAAGAGGCTGTCGAAGAGTATGAAAAACACATTTCTGAGGTAACCACGGCGAGTAGCACAAAAGAATTAGTTTAATCTAATGAAAAAGTGCATTTACGCAAAGGGAGAATATTTTGAGAAACAATAAATTCATTTTTGATTCTTAATAGTATTTTTTTCTTTTTCATTCCGGAAACTTTTAGTGCGCCCCACATACTATGGATACGAACGTATTGTTAAAACAAAATCAAATTAAAAATGAAGATATTGTAAAAAGCAATTATTTTGATATAAACCAAAACATAGGCAGGTCAAGTTCATCAATCAGGCAGATCGCGTTTGTTGGAAAATCGAACGAAGAAAACACTACGCGTCCAAACTTGCGTCATTGAGCGATTATCTTATTTTGTTACATAAATGTAACTTGCAGCTGAAAAGGCCCTTTCTGATTCAACGCTTGTGGGAGGTACTTATATAAAAACATATAAAAACTCATCTGCAGTATGAACAACACTATGAATCATAGAAATCGAGCGTTCTGTATAGTCTTTAAACACCCTTGCAAAAATAGATAACTTTTTCGAAATACCGAAATATCGGTATTTTATCCTCAAATACCAAAATGAAAATACAGAAAAAAATATTCGTATACCGGTATCCATGCCCTACACACAATACTGTTTTATAAAACAAACTTTTTGTTGTCTCAATAAAATATCTTACCGTATGGAAGATACGATCAATACGTTGAAGATTTTTCTCATGTTTCACATTCACACGATCATAAGCCTTGTCATAGTACTCCAATGTACCACTGCAAACAATATCTTCACCTGTAACAAAAAATTAAGTAAACAGTTAAATCTTCTGTAACTAGTAGGGAGTCCAATTATTTAGATAATAAAAATTAAAATATATCTGTGCAGAATAAAGATACAATTCTTTTGTTATTTTTGTGTTTCTTATTAACCCGCCGTCGGTCGCGATAATTTTTGTATCATCGTCGGTCGCATGGGGTCTTTGAAAGCCCTATATAAGATAGCATTTTTTTCAAATCTTTACTATGTACGTAATTATATTTTGTTTATAGATTTTAAAGGTGTTAGGACATAGTATTAATAAAAGTCGTAGTTTTTTAATAATCAGTTTTATTTGGAAAACATTTTAGACTTCAAAAATATATTTGGTATTTGGCTTAGTTTTGGCAACTTTTACAAAAAATTACAAAAATTACAAAAACTTAATAATTTTCTTCTAAATTATCTTAATTATTAAAAATTATAAACGTATTTTGTCATCGCAATGGATAGAAAAGAAAATAACGAAAGAATAAAAAGAAATCACTCTTCATTTTGGTCATTAGAACGCCCAAGCGCAAAACAAACGTCTATTCCACTCAAGCGCTGCGCGCTAACTGACGCCCGCTGGCTGTGTTGCGTACTTCAGTATATTTTAGGAAGCTACTAAAAGGTTCAAATTGGTACCTTTACGAATAAAAAAGTTACAGCAATTTTTCTATACCTCAGGCTTTTAAAGACCCCATGCGACCGATCGCGGGTTAATGAGAATGTCAAAGTTAGGGATAATTTATCCTAAATACCTTCTTTGATGCCAGGCAATGACAATTTAGCCAGGCGAGGAAAGTCCATATCTTCAATGGTAACCCAGGTAGGTCTCACTGTTACCGAAGCATCCCTTATTTTCATGGGTGCACCGCGTTGACCCCACCTCTTTCCAAGTTTACGGTCACGTTGCTGTAAAAATAAAAAGTTGATTAGTGACATTCACAACTATAGGTGAATGCAAAAACAAAATATAAGATCAAAGTAATAATTATACACACTAACGTCAGTTAAATGATACCTATCAACAAATGATAATAAGCTCTCTGTCCTGAACTGTTTATGTGTTTACATATTTCTTTTGTCCCTTAGTTCAAGTGTTGGTAGGCATTTTTAACTGCCTTTGTAGTCTAGTGGCTGAGCCACCAGTCTTACATCTAGTGAGGGCTCAATTCCCAGTAGGGGTTAATTCTTTGTGTGCTTAGTTTGGTTTGTGGTAGGCCTTGTTAAGTCTACTCGACTAGCTACCACCAGCTTATCTAGTATGGTGCCATAACAATGTTAATAGCAGTGTTGTGTTCTAACAGTTAAGTGATAAAATAGCACGCTCCTGAGTGGTTGAGGATTCGGGTGAAGCACACTTCTACCTTTGTGCTTTATCATCACTTACCATCAGGTGAAATAAAGGTCAAGTGCTTACCTGTAGGGAATAAAAAAAACTATTGTGAGCCTAAACTCATCATCAAATAATGTCATATTAAATGTGTACCTTGTTCAGAGTAGTCATACCACCAGGCGTCCTAGCACCCCTGGCGCCGCGACCACGCTGGCCACGGGCGCGGCCGCGCTGGTATGGCGGCTTCTGGATGCGTGTCGTGTCCACCAAGTGGAACGTACTCTCGTCCTCATCGTGGAAGTACGCGTACGACGAGCCAGCGCCGAATTGGGACGCGTACTTGTCTAAAAACATATCGTCATCAAGCAGGAAATTAGCATTCATCAAACAAAACTGTATTGTTATGCACTTAGTAGTAAGTTTATTGAACATTTACAACAAATACCACTAAGTTTTGTAGCTCATGGGTTACCTATCTAAAATTGAGAAGTTGTTATTAAAAATGGGCCTAAGCCACCAAGGTAGGTTGAACGTTACGTTTTTGAGGTGTAAACGAAACGTCACCATAACATAACCTAAAAATTGATTTTCATTACTATTTACTAGGCCATTACACAATAAAACAAACAATCCCATTACTTACTTTGGTACTTCTTATCTTGTACCATGGTCCAGTCGCTAATTTTGCCCAAACGATCACCTTTACTGAAGGGTTGGTAAGGCATGTCCCGAAATTGTTCCGGCATTTCTGCTGGACCCCATCCTGTCGGATTGTCTTGTATTATAGGCGCTATAAAACGTATCGGCTCTTCGGCCGGTAGGATATGCTCCGACATCGTTATAACACTATTATCTTGCGATTAGGTTATTATTTTGTTTCTACAAAGAAAGACACTTCTCTTTCTCGACGAGTACGACACGACACGACACTTTTCGTTTAGAAAGTAGCGATGTGTAACTCAGGAGTGACAAACGCAAAAGATATAGTATCCCAGGCAAGGAGTGATTAACTCCGTATATCCCTTTAACTCCAATTATATCTTTATATCCATGTAGCTAAGATGTATTTTGGTCAAAACTCATTGCGTAGAATAGAAAGAAACAGATATGTATCCAGGTTGTAAGTAAAAAAGAGATAGAATATTTCGCCCGCGCATCCGTAGTGCGAGTTATTTAGTTATATTATACGGTAGTTTTGTTAAGGTAAATAAATCTTTCACGCAATAAGGCAGAATTTCGCTGGTAAGGAATTTGAAAATTCGATTTGTTTAAAGAATACCAAAAATACATTTTACACACACATCAGTTAACTTTCCACCGATAGTAATAATTCATTACCAGCTAAATAAATTATCGAACAAAGAGAGTAAGTACAGACGTAACAACTAGCATGAACACAAAAAAAGAATCTAAACTATTACAAATAAAATTAATAATCTCACTTGCTTCTTAAATTGAGAATCAGAGGTGTGGAAAATATATATGGTTGTTCTAATTCTCTTTCTTGTCGTACGCATATTCAACTAAGTTAATCTTTAACTCCCTAGCTCATTTCGTTCATATCTGAGCCAGGGAGTTAAAGAGTTAAAGATATAAAAGAGTGATGTAACTCTTTGGATGTAAAAGACGTAATCACTCTTTTCTTAACAGTGAGTTATTCTGCGCATCGCTATTAGAAAGGGCTGCCAGAGAGATTAAAAAAAAAGTTTGTCTTTGACTTTTTGACAGCCTGCTTTTTTAAAATTATGGAATAAAGGATCTAAGCCATACATCCCAAGTTTTTTTCTTATTAGTGTTGTTATTCTAGTAAATAATCGCAGGAGACTCGGATTTAAGCTTGGTCTTCTACACACAACGAATTTAATAGCCACGGCAAAAAAAATACTTAGTAGGTATAATGTAAGTAACCTACTACCGTAAAATGGGGTGACTTTGAATAACGGGGGGACTTTGATGATAGCTTCTGTTTTTTAGTTTTTAAATTCTAATTTAATAAGTTTTGAACATATCCTTTTCGTTTTTGTTCCGTTGGTAGCCTTGACCGATTAGCCATTGTTTGACGAAGTAACGACAGTGCGCTACGATAATTTCGATGTAAAATAAAATCCCGAAATTGTAGTTAAATTTTCGTGAAAAAAGTGGTTTTTTTACACCACCTAAGTCGGCCATTTTGTATTGCACAACGAAATCTGTTACAAGGGGGTACTTTGACTAGAGCTACGGGGCGATATTGATAGTTATCAATATCGCCCCAATGGGTATTGTTCTACTGATATACATAGAGATATACTTGAAATTGTATTGAATTACAAAGTAACCCCTACTTTTTTTAGGTTCCTAGTCATGGTTCGCACATACAAAAAAGTTGCGGGAAGTTACAATTGTAAGAATTATACAGACGAGGTACTTGAAGAGGCCCTTGCGAAGATCACTGATGGTGATCTCTCTATTTTTGCAGCTTCTTCGACATATAACATTCCATATATTTAGACTAGAAGAGAGAAGAAATTATCAAGATTTTTTGTTTAGTTATTAAGACATAAATTTACTAATTCACATGTTCCTATTATGTTCCTACCTCAAGTAAAAATTATTAATACACGATATTTTTAATCAGAAATGCATAGTTTTACTTAAAATGCCACTGTTTGTGATCACAAAATGCCAATATCAACTTCGCCCTTTGTGTCAAAGACGCCCCGACAAATTTCAAAATCCCATATTTCCTAAACAATACTTATCAAAAAAATTTTTTTTTTGTATTATATTCCAAATTAGAGTTACTTTGGACATCAATAATAAAAACATCGGGTATCAAAGCAACCCCATTTTTCAGTCTAAAGTTGATAGATCACATTTAATTTTTTTTCTCCATAAGTATCAAGCCAAAATTTTTTATAAAAAAAACAAAAAATGTATATAATATGAGTAGTCAATATGATTTTTTTACATGAATAGTACGTAAATTGAATGAAATAGAAGTCTTTCAATTTATAAATTGATCAAAGTCACCCCATTCTACGGTACATTATGCTAAATATTGATAATCCTAAACACTTTACAAAGTTACAAGTTAGAACGCAACATTTTTACATATCCCGATATTTCATATACAAACGGTTTGTTCAAAAAATTTTACAACAGCAAGGCATCGGGTGCTGGCTGACGGAATTACGGCTGAGCTTCTGTAAACAGGCGGAAGTACGGTACTCGCAGTTCTTCAGAAACTATTTAAATCCCTCGTACTCGGAGGTAGAACGCCAGAAGCGTGGCATGAAAGTGTGGTTGTGTTGTTCTTTAAGAAGGGCAACAAGACCCTACTGAGGAACTACTGACCCATATCACTTCTAAGTCACGTTTATAAGCTGCTCTCGAGCTGAGACCCTGGAGGACCTCGGGACAATGCTCGGTGATCTCAACAGAGTCTCTCAACAAGTGGGCCTTAAAATGAACATGGAGAAGACGAAAATCATGTCTAACTCAAGTGTCGTACCCACTCCTCTGAAGGTTGAAGACTCTGCTCTTGAAGTTGTTGAAGAATATGTATACCTGGGACAAACAGCCAGCTGGGTAGGTCCAACTTTAAGAAAGAGGTCAATCATCGAAACCAGCTCGGTTGGGCAGCGTTCGGTAAGCTACGAAATATCTTCTCATCCAAAATACCGCAGTGTCTCAACTCAAGACGAAAGTCATCGACCAGTGTGTGTTGCCAGTGATGACATACGGTACCGAAACGTGGTGGTCACTTACTATGGGCCTAATAGGCAGGCTCAAAGTCACATAAAGAGCAATGGAGAGGGCTATGCTCGGGGTTTCTCTACGTGAAAAGTACTACTTTTCACCCGCTCCTCAGGCAACTTCAGACCTACTTTCCGAGTATGAAAATAAAAAAAACATTGACATTCGACTGTGATAGCTACAGTTATTGCACTCTCAGAACAATAACTAAAGTATTGTTTTGAGATTGCACTAGACGACAAAATAGAGTTGTCAGTCTTTGCCTTTTAAACAGGGGCCCAAGTCTGCTATTTTACGAATGGCATAATTGAATCGCAATGGGCGATTTTCCGAGATCAAAAAAAAAAAAAGAAATTGGTTCGTAAATGACTTCATAGATGGCGCTTAGCATAGATTAGTATGGCGCATGGTAAAAGGCGGGTTCATGAAGAGCACGTGTATGGCTGCGTAATATTTATTCTATTCCAAAATAGAAATAGGTTCTGGATGTCCTGAATATAAATAGGTAAGGACTTACTATTTTTTTATTCTTTTGGTAGACAAGTAAAAGTGTAGAATTTATTACAGCCCTTAGGTAGGTACGGCTGGTGGCCGGCTTTTATAAAACGACATCTATCGGGTGTTTTTGAACTAATTTTTACTTTTTAATATGGGCTGTCAGAAAATCGCCCATTGGATCGCATTGTAATTGTTTGACACATTTGGTATTCTTAAATGAGTAAGAGAATATAATATAATACCAAATGTGTCAAACAATTACAATGCGATCCAATTGCGATTCAATTATGCCACTAGCAGACTTGGGCCCCAGTTCGTTTGTAAAACAATGACCAGTCGGATAATAGGTTCATTCACCATGCGCGCATGGCATGGTGGATAATAGGTTCATTCACCATGCGCGCATGGCATGCCATTCACTTAATAATGAAGAATAACAATTCCAAGAGTAACTATAATTGCATGGAAAAATGTGATTTCTTTATTCGAGAATAAAATCGTGGAATAGATATATTTTTGGTATAGTTCGCGTATAAATTCAAGTATAGTCGAATCCAACCTTAGTTTTCAATATGACCGATATATGGTAAATCATATGGTATGTACTATGAAAATTGACCACTACTGTATTTTATTTAAGTTTTAAATAATTTTTTTTTGGGTGCGTGTCTCCTTCTTTCGTAATGAAAATACAAAGAGAAGGACAGACGTCTACTGTATTTTCTACGCCTAAGAAATGGTAGTTGACCAATGAGCTCATGAATTTATGCGCCATCTCGGCCGCCATTGTTTTCTCTCTTTCACTCTTACAAAACATAGTACACGCGTCTCACTCGTCATACATATCGAATGGGCGATTTTCTGACAGCCCAAATTAAAAAATAAAAATTAGTTCAAAAATACTCGATAGATGGCGTTTTATGAATACCAACCCGTTCCTACCTAAGGGCTGTAATAAATTCTACACTTTTGCTTGTCTATCAAGAACATAAAAAAATAGTACTTACAAATTTTTATTCAGGATCTCCAGGACCTATTTCTATTTTGGAATGGAATAAATATTACGTAGCCATACACGTGTTCTTCATGGACTCGCCTTTTATTAAGCGCCATACTAATCTATGCTAAGCGCCATCTATGAAGTCATTTACGAACTAATTTCTTTTTTTTTGGATCCCGGAAAATCGCCCATTGGCAACAGGGCAAAAATGTCCTCACTAAATGAAATGTTTTATTTTTTATTTTTACAATACTTACAAGTGAAATTAAACATTGTTCTTGTCTCTTGCGGTTGCAGTATAATTATTACAAATTTCTGTAGACACAGGAAGGCATTTTATCCAAATAACAACACAAAAACTTATCACGGTAACGATCGTATTGACGTGACAATGACTGACGTGTGACTGAGTGAGTTTCAGGCAATTACCTGAATTTGTTCTAGTCACTACGGAGGGCAGGCAACGACACATATAATATCATAGAAAAACATTTATTATCATCAAACACACACTAGTTAATTTAGTTTTCTTGCCAATAAATAAACTGTTATTCAATGTCTATTTTTGGTTTATTTGAACCCAGTATCAATCAATCAAGTATGAAATCAGTATGAACCCCGCGAAAACCGTCCACATTCACGTTCACGCCTGTTTACGGAGCTTCACGGCACTAATGTGGAGCCGCCATAAGATTTGCTCCGTGACTCCGTGGTTCGTTAGTGTAATTTATCTGATGGCGGCTCCACATTAGTGCCGTGAATTCACGCGCGAGTTCACGGCATGAATTCACGGCACAAGTCGTGCCCTCCACATTCACGGGATGCTCACAATCGTTTGTGAAACCCGCCGTGAAATGGACGTAGAAGCTGCTGCTGCAATAACTTTGTTTGCTGTGGCAAGATACTATTTAGACGTCAAAAACATTATTAGAAAGCGTTGGAAAAAAATAAGATGGTGGATGACTGAAATACATCGTAACCGATCAAAGTATAGTCTGGAGTAAACTGATTAATTTCCTCTTTGGTAAACTGGCACGGGGCGGTGAATGTGGATTTGTACGCGTGAACGCCGCGTGAACCCTTTGTCGCGGGACAAAATACGTCAAGTCTATAGCGTCGTCGTTCTATTCCCGATAGATAGAAGAGTTATACTAGGCCGTTCCCTAGTGCTAAAGACTCAGGGTAAAAAGTGTATTCACATAATTTTTATAGGTACCTAACTGTTTTTAGGGTTCCGTAGCCAAATGGCAAAAAACGGAACCCTTATGGATTCGTCATGTCTGTCCGTCTGTCTGTCCGTATGTCACAGCCATTTTTTTCCGAAGCTATAAGAACTCTATACTGTTGAAACTTGGTAAGTAAGTAGAAGTATTCTGTGAACCGCATTAAATTTTTACCCAAAAAAAAAAAAATTTTGGGTGTTCCCCATACTTAGAACTGAAACTCATAATTTTTTTTTCATCAAACCCATACGTGTGGGTTATCTATGGATAGGTCTTCAAAAATGATATTTTTTTTTATTTTTATGATAAGCCCGGCAAATGCCCCCACTCCACCTGATGTTAAGTGGAAATGAAGTCCAGGCGCGAGGACAACTGGTGCAGCGTAAGAGACGTAGCATCAGTCACCCTCACTCTGCCGGCCCACAAAGTGCTTCTTCACGCCTCGTTTGAAGGACCCTATGTCATAGGTAGGAGGGAATACGTGTGCTGGTAGACTATTCCATCTTTTGGAAGTGCGACAAAGAAACGAGTCACCAAATTTTATTGAGGTTTCTAATATAATTTTTTTCTAAACTTAATATTTTGCGCGAGAGACACTTCCAAAGAGGTAAAATGTGCCTCCCCCCCCTGTAACTTCTAAAATAAGAGAATGATAAAACTAAAAAAAAATATATAATAATAATAATAATAGCCTTTATTTGCCACCACATATAAATACAGTTACATTCTTAGTTTACATTACATTAAAATTATAATATTTATTTCATTCATTAAACTACTAAAAATAAAGATCAAATCAATTACGTTTACAATTAAAATTCATTAAACTTACAATTAAATTACAATTAAAATTACAATTTAAAATGAAATTTAAATTAAAAAAAAATATATACATTATCATGCAAACTTCTACCGAAAATTGGTTTGAACGAGATCTAGAGATAGTAAGTAGTTTTTTTAATACGTCATAATTTAATTAATTTAAAAAAATACACCATTATTAAAACATCGATCAAAGTTACAACGAACTAAAAGAACTTTTATAATGATGTTATTTGCTGCTACGGAACCCTTCATGGGCACAGTATAAATATATTTATAGGTACTGTGTCATGGGCGAGTCCGACTCGCACTTGGCCGCTTTTTAATGACACACACTCACGTATCTGTGCATAGACACAGATATTGTGTGTGTGTGTGTCATTAAAAAAACACATTGTAGATAGCATCTGAATTTTGGGCACTTTTGGGATGTTAGGTGGTTTAAGTAATCACCTGTTTGGTGGAAAGGTGTTAATTTCCACTGAAGTTAAGTGCAGAAGGTGTGATGGATGGAAACAAAAGACATTTGATTTTAAATGTCAGCGCGATAGCAAATATACGTTTAGTCATGCGTATGTTCCGCGTCGTAACACTCTAGAGTTCTGGAATAATCCTCTAAAAATAGTTTCACACAATACCACCACGCGACCACGCGGGCGACCACTCGTATTTACGATAGCGGCGCGAAACACATACGGGTGTCGCACTGCCGAGTACCTACATGCTACCATGACTTATAAATAAATTAAAAGTAAAAAGCCTTTTTAAAAATCAAGCTTTTATTAAAATGCGCTAAAAAGAAAAAAATAACTTATACTTTAAAACTTTAACTATCAACTTATAACGTCATTACACAATTTATATGATATAAAAGGTTGTCTTCATCTTCCAGCTCCATCATCAGACCCTGGTAACCATCTAAAAACAACGCACTCGTCAAGACGAATGAAACGAGCCGAAACTCGATGGGGTTGCGTCGTTTCGTTACAGAGTTCCTATGACCACATTCAAGCTCCATCATCAGACCCTGGTTACCTTTGAAAGATAAACTACTCGTCAAGACGATTCAAACGAGCCCAAACTCGACGAGGTTGTGTTGTTTCATTGCAAAGTTCCTATGGCCACCATCCAGCTCCATCATCAGATCAGCACCATGTCATCATAATATTTCATTGTCACGTGATTTACACATGTATGCAAAATTTCTGCTCAATCGGTAGCCGGGAAGTGGATCAAAATTGTGTTGCAAAATTCCACCCGAACAAGACATACATACATACACATACATACATACATACATTGCAAGCTACATAAAAGCTTGTAATAAACTGGATCCTGAGTTTAGGGATTCTTTAAACCAAACAAATTAAAGACGTTCTTGCTGGGTGCGTTGGATGGCAGCGAACGCATAAGGGTGTGAATAGTGATAATAATATTCAAATATAATTATATAGATCTTAGTACCTAAGTAATAATAAAATAATTGTAATGTACCGATTTGCGAACTCAAGCACATAAGTTAAATCTCAGTGATTTGTGATGTGTTTTAAATGTGAATGTCAATGTAACACTTTATTGGTATTATATAAAAAAAAACAGATTACATCCCCTCTCCTTATTTACTAAGTTTTATTTGTATTGGCACCTCGAGACCAACCGTTAGGTTATGCAAGAAGTGCCAGACGTCCCTGCGCCAGTAAAACACTCGCGCAGGAGACCATCTGCGTTAGGTCTTGACGCCAAACCAGTGCCCGCCGAAGCGCGCTCTTCATTCGGTACTCATAAGACTAGTGTCTCGGGAGAGTTTCCCCGTGAAGACGTGTAGTTCACTGCCTATTGTCCAGATAGGTAACCGGAGCTGTCAAGCTCGCTCACTTCTCGTTGCACGAAGGGCACAACTCGTAGTTGCCACTGCTCGGGTCGTCGACTCTAAAGTCGACTCCCAAGTGTCCACCTTGGTCGCGGAGTAGTAAGCACACTCACTTCTCGGAACCCATCCGGGCGCCTAGCCAGTTCCCACGTCCTACGCGGCTGGCTGGACCGGAGGCTACGGCATCTAGGGGGCCGCCTCTACTAGTTCTCCAGACTAGTACCGGAGATGTCAACACTAATGTCCAATGAGAACCACCGGACAAAGCTGCCAACTAAGGGAAACTCACGTTCCCCGCAGGACTTTTCGCTTCTGGCCCCACAGAGACCGCTACTAGGCTCCGCTTGCCGCAAGCTCTACAGCTAACCACAAGCCACTAAATAACAACAAGTAACATTAAACAATAGCAACGTCTTGATTGAGCATCTACTACAGCCAGAGAATATAATACACTACCGTGACTACAGCGCGGTGCGATACTCGTGCGACCACAAGCCACTAAATAACAACAAGTAACATTAAACAATAGCAACGTCTTGATTGAGCATCTACTACAGCCAGAGAATATAATACACTACCGTGACTACAGCGCGGTGCGATACTCGTGCGACTTCACGCTCCGAATAATTAATGCTACGCGAATGTTATGTTATTAAATATATATTTTTATGTAAATACTTAGTTGTAAATATGTTTTGTATATTTAGTTTAGTGTTTATTAATATATAACGCTAATATAGTAAGTATGTGTGATGATTATTTAGTAACTTTACTTATTATAATTATGTTATAAAGTAGTTAATTTAAGTTAGGTATTAGATTAGGTATAAATATTAGTGTTAATAGTAATGATAAATTACGAAACTACTATGAGTAGGCTACACACTGTTAAATGACTATGCAGGTTAGTAGTACAGCCTAATGCCACAGTATAAATATTTAGCTCATATTTATACTGTGCTAATGCCATGACCAGACTTATCGCGCTAGCGCGAAGATTCGTGTTGTCGCGACACGTCTGGCCAAACACTTCGCCTTATCGCGATACAACATCGCGCTAACGCACCGCTGTCGGTAAATTGCCGCACATCAAAGGATTTTATCGCGATAAAGTTCGTGCGGTATAGGGTATGTGCACCAGTGAATGAACCAATGAAAACTAAAAAAAAC
The DNA here is from genome assembly GCA_963921215.1 of Scoparia ambigualis. Classification (NCBI taxonomy): domain Eukaryota; kingdom Metazoa; phylum Arthropoda; class Insecta; order Lepidoptera; family Crambidae; genus Scoparia; species Scoparia ambigualis. The sequence goes on from OY992509.1 coordinate 26,057,103, forward strand.
GTTATATTAACTATTGCATCACAATTTATTACGTAAATATTTATTATTTAGTTACGTAAATCCAGTGAATGAACACTGGTAGGTAATTATATAATACACTTCTGGACACATCTATTGGCCCACCTTAGAGTTTAGGTTTCTATGAATAAGGTTTCTATATGCCCCTACTTAAATATGATTGCTAGATTGAACAAAAACTATTGATGCAGTTTTAAACCTGATACATTTTACCATCTTTTTCGATCGTATTGTTTTAAATTTTAATTCAGTTTACCACACGACATGGAGCTACGCCTAACAAGTCGGGTATGCGCCTTGATGAATGCAGTTGGTTTTCGAATAAAAACATGTTTTATAAAATAAAGGTTTAATTTAATAACGCGTGTTGCCTCCATGGGCATCTACGACAGCTCTCATTCCATTAGGCATAGAGTTTATCAACCGCTCTATGAAATTTTGAGGGATCATCTCCCATTCCTCTTCTATGGCAGTTTTCAACTCTTGTATCGTCTGGGCAACTGGCTGACGAGCCCTAACACGTCTTTTTAGCTCGTCCCACATGTGCTCAATCGAGTTCATGTCTGGGCTTCTGGCTGACCAGTCCATAACTGTAATGTTCACATCCCGAAGATATTCCCTGACGATGCCGGCCGTATGGGCCACATGGTCCACGTATGGCATCACGTGAGGTTCTAAGCACTCACGAATGTACCTTTCAGCATTTAATGTTCGCAGCCGTGGTCCCGTAATAACCTCAAGTTGAGTTTTGCCGCTGGCGGATATACCGCCCCAGACAGTCCATGAGCCACCGCCATAAGCAACCCTCTCTTCAAAGCAGCATTGTCCAAAACGCTCTCCCTTACGTCGGTAGACCTTCTTCCTTCCATCATTGCCATGTAACGCAATTTAAGACTCATCAGAAAAGAGAACACGGCTCCAATACTGCTGAGTCCAATTTAAATGAGTGCGCGCGAAATGAAGACGCGCTGTTCGGTGGGCTCGCGTTAGTTTGGGGCCATTAGCTGGCTTGTGTGGTACCATATCGCTTTCTTTTAACCTTTTCCAAACAGTTCGAGCGCTCACAGATACTCCGTGGAAGTCGCGAAGTTGGTTTTGTATCTCAATCGAGGTAAGGTGAAGATTTCTCAAGCTGGTCGTCACGATGAATCGATCCTGCCTTTCAGTTGTGACCCGAGATCGTGTCCTTCCTTGGCGACGAAAAAAGCCGCCAGTCTTTAGGTACATCCGATAAACATTTCGGATCGCAGATCGACTTAAATTAAGTTGAGCACTCACATTTCTTTGGCTGTGTCCGGCCTGGATAAGTGCCACAGCTTGGGCGGTGACTTCAGGCGAAGTATCCATAGATTATTGATAAAACCTCACCTTAATGTTAAGAATAAGTAATGTTTGTTGCAAAACCAAAGAGGAAAATCACACTTTCAAGAATTAAATCCAAGTAAACCAATAAAATCAAGTTTTCTTAGTATTCGATTGTGTGATATCAACGAACAGGTTCCAAATTTTCTTTTGTTTCTTTAAATTCTGTGTTCGAAATTTTAAAAAAGACTATTGAATAAAATTATGAATGTGCCTGGTTCAAAACTGTATAAAAACTTTTTGCTGGACCTAATATAAATTTTTAGCTAGGGCTAAACGAAACTGAAAATGCAAGATGGGCCAATAGATGTGTCCAGAAGGGTAACCTGTCATAAATTCGAAACTTTCCTGTACGAATTTCAATTGTTCGAAAACGGTATGACGAAGTTTCAAATACCAGATCGTTGCTTTTACATAATTTTGTTAACCCATAAACATACGTTTCATTTTCCAGAAAAAACTATTAGCCGATTATCAAAACTACTTTTTTTCTTTTGGAAGATGTTTTCTATATCATACTCATACCCAGTTTCTTTTTGTTTTTCATATATTCATATTATTAGGTGAATAAACTTTAATGTCTTAAAAAGTTAATACTTAATGTTTCCGGTAAGATTGTGTTTCAAAAGTCAGTGACAGAAACGCATCGCGGCAAAACCGACTCCACGTAGTCTTGTCTGCCCTACGCTAGAGTGTAATTCAAGCCCGCGTAGGCGCGGAGGGGCGAGGCGGCCCGCGAGCTGAGGAGCAGGTGGTGAGCGTAAGTCATCTGCGACGATAAGCTCGCGTGGGACTGCCGGAGCCTCGCAGCGCCGGAGCCGTGACAGAAACCATGCCTGCTGCATGCTTGCTTGCATGCAGCAGCATGCTTGCAAGCTCCAAGCTTGCTTGCTTACATGCTGCATGCTTGCTTGCGTGGCGCATGCTTCCTTCCATGCTTGCATGCTTGTTTGCATGGTTAAACGTTACTACGATTACAAGTTGTTCGATGATATTGTGGATTTCAATTATTTAAAATGTTGTATTTTAATAATATTGGAAACGTGTTTCTGGAAAATAAATCGTCTAGCATTAATAGCTTCGGCCAAACGTTGAGTGGGATTTCAAAACATAGAGATTTTGAAAAAAATAACAATCGATAATCAGCATTTCAAAACTTTGTAAATTGTGTTTTCGGTAAAAAAAAAATTATGGAAAACAAAAAATTACAAAACGTTTTCGGCCAAATAAAATTCGTTCAGGCAAAATTCGAATTTATGATAGGTAACCGTCCAGAAGTGTAGTATGTGATTTTGAGCTGCCACTTTTAAAAATAATAATAACAATAAAACATAAAAACACTTTGTTTGCACATTAAGAAATTAACATATACAAAACAGGACAATAGAATAAAAACAACAAAAATATGACACTAAAATCCGTTTTATTATTATTCCTATGCTATTATTTGTAAAATTGTGTTTTGAAATGTTTTGTAAGGTATCAACTATTTTTTCTAACACTTTTCCAATTTAGTCATTGGAACATTACTGCCCAGGGTGACGTGTGAGTACACGCGGTTAAAGGCATTTAGTCGATCAACTATACATCCTGAAGGATAAATGAATGAAGATATTTATTAATTGATTAATTGACTGCCTATTACTGGTATTTTTTTCTTAATCATTTAAAAACAATACAAATTTCGGAACTGTGAAAGTGTGCATAATACTTTTTCCTTAATATACCTTCATTTAAATAATAAAATTAAAGTATTTCTATTTAGGAAAGTTATAAATAAACCACTTCGGGCCGGAAATACATTATTTTCTATCGAAATTAGCTATTTTTTAAAGATATCTTAATTTGGCTGGTAGTTCATATATTGGAATTCAGGTAATTTACTAAAGATTTTCGTTCATTCACTTGTGGTTTTGTGTCTTTTTGCATACATTATCCAAAATCTCTAAAAATAAGAGTTTCATTCAAAAACGGAGAAATTTTATTCTACTTCAATAAATTCAAAGTCAAAGTCAAAGTCAAATTATTTATTCAATGTAAACCTTTACAGGCACTTATTGACGTCAATACTAATAATAATAAAAAAACAGTTAACTAACTTATAGTTAAGACTTAATAACTAATCTAACGAGCTATTATAGTCTTCGAAATTCGGAATACAATACAATATTAGTGTTTTATCTAAGTTACCCAGAAGTATGTTATTTATATTTTTAAAGTTCTGGAATTCCTTAACTGTTCATTTACTGGTGCACTTACCCTACTAGAATAGGATTTTGTCGCGAAGTTTTTTCTGATGTGGCCAAGCTTATCGCGACAACGGAACACGAAGTTTTTTTATCGCGACAACGGAATAAGAATTTTATCGCGATAAGTCTGGCCACGGCATTAGTAGCATGCGGAAAGACTGTTGTTCGCGCATCGGCCTACACAGCCATGCAAAGAAGTGCTCCCAGTTCCAGTACTCTGAAACACACGCAGGGGCCAATGGGTAGCACCTAGCTAGTTTTCAATTAAGTAATAATAAGTAATAATTATGTTTGTATACGATTTTGTTGAGTTAACACATAAAATACTTCGTCATTTGTATACCATTTTTCGAGTGATATAATGAATGGCCTGTCTTCTTATGTAGGTAGGTACAATAAGTCTCTTACAGTTCAGCCAAAATTAATAATACAGAGTTCCCCCTTTCGTAGAACTATTTGAGCAGCTACATTGACGAAATGATTACTTGGAAATGTTATCAACCATTTCGTACAGATAAGCGAAAATACAATATGCCTGTTGCGACGAGTGATCTATAAAAGTGCTACTTGCGACTCTCTGGCAAACGGATAAAGGTATCAAACAAAACGTTTAGCAAAATAATTTTAAACGTTCGAGGTTCGTTATTATCCAGTGTGGTGGACTTACATTAAGAATACCTAGTTATTATAATAGGTTCTTTGTCCAGACAAATGCAAACCCAACTTCATTAACGTGTAATCGCTATATAATCAATAATCTTTACGATAGGTATCTTTATTATTAAAGATTTTGCATTCACAACGCTATATAGATATAGGATAAAATGTTTACTAGAAAAAAAAAACCAGTCTCAGGAAAGCTCAAATGGGAATCGAACCCATAACCTTTGTTCGATTCCCATTTGAGCTTTTCTGAGAATGGTTGTTTTTTTCTAATAAACATTTTATCTTATATCTTTACGATTAATCGCCTCTGTGGTCTGGTGGCTAAGCCACCGGTTTCAGACCCAGAGGTCCCGGGTTCGATTCCCAGCGGGGGGTACATCTGTGTGTGCTCGGTTTGGTTGGTGGTAGGGCTGTTAAGTCCGCCTGGCTAGCTACCACCATCTTATCTAAGTCTGTCGCCATAACAACGATGTTTATAGCATTGTTGTGTTTCGACAGTTTGAGATAAGATAGCCAGTTCCTCAGTGGTTTGTCGCCCTTGGTCGCCCGACTTACATTAAATGCATTGAACAAAACGGGTCATTTGTTGTTATTCAATTTCGGTAAATAGCCAGGCCTTCCATGAAATGCATGTGCGTTCAATTTCGACTATGGCTAATGTCTCCGAATGACAGCAAATGACCTTACACGTGTGCGCAATTCTCATAACCAAAGTACTTAATATTTTTCTCTGGATTTTACTGTTTCCCAGCAGTGGCGTGCCTAGGGCTTCAGATTGGGGCAAGCCACGAAACCTGAAGTTTCTAATCTTGCTACCTAGGTACAATGTTGGTGCCCATTTGTGACACTAGCCACATTTTTTACTCAAATCGTCATAGGCCGTGGCATTCCAAACGTTCTTGTCGTTGGTAAATAAACAGGCTATTACCTTCTATTACATCTTGAATGTGATTTTTGAGAATTTTATTTTGGCCAATTTAGGCGTTCTTTATCTCTGAAACAAAAATACATTAACAGTATTTACTTATTGAATAGTGTAGAATAGCTATTGGCATAGTACGTAGCGGCCTCGCTTTTTGTAAATTTCGCTTAACTTTTATTTAAACTCAAAATTGCAGAGAAAGATTTTCATAAATTGCGCGAGGACACTTTTTTGAGCTCCTGGATTGAACTAAACAAATGAAATAAAAAAATGAAACAAAACCAAAAAAACTTCGAAAATCGCGTTAAGTTAACTGTGGATTTCTCTTATCTACGATAATATTATTGAGTAAAATTTATACCAGAATAATTGTTACTTCATGAGGAATAAAAATGTTATAATGAATTTATTATCCTATTTCGATGAAAACTATAAATACAACTAAGTACAAAATTTCAACAAAATGCGATGCGCCGGCCGTCCGAACTCAGCTTATTCTCGCAGAGTGGAGATTCGATATATTACGCATGCATTTATTATCCTATTTCGATAAAAACGATAAATACAACTGGAAAATTACTACAAAATGCGAAAATGGGCATTTTGCGCGGGAATCACAGTCGATATGTAGGCCTCTACACTTAATTTATTAATTATTACTTAATTATTAGAATGGAAGCAACCAACAATCCAAAGAGTTTTTTACATAGACCTATTATAATTAATGCCCTAGATGACTTTTAATAGTTTGCGAACTTAGATTAAAACAAATCTAAGTTTGCGAAATACATAAATCATGTGTGATGTTCAAAGAATTTATTTACCTCTGCCTTTCGTATGCCAATCATCAACACGTTTAAGTACACATTTGTTTGCAACACATCACATGCTCAACACATCTTAGTTCGTCACAGAGACCAATAAAGCGACGAACTGAACTCGGAACACGTTTTTTTAACACAAATTACGAAAACACTTGTAACTTATATATAAACAATCCCTCAAATAAAGTGAAGTGTGACAATAACAAAGAATAAAAAATGGCTGGCTGCTGCCTGTGGCTGCTGCACAGCACAATCGCGTATTAACGCTCGCCTCTGATTGGTTCGCCCAAACTCGAGCTGTCGTCGGTCGCCTCTGATTGGTTCGCCCGCGTTTAAGTTGCACGTGATTCGGTAGAAATAAAGCCTGATTTGGAGAAGGCCTTACTTGCGAACTTCATAACGCAAGCTGGCTTTGACGAAGAGTATGAATTTCTCATAGAATCTATACATACTTACACAGTATTATGTTTATAGAGTAGCAATTTTTTTAAAGTTAGAAGAGAGCGGATATACTTTAAATCCGAAGCCCGGTTGCAAGCCAACTTGTGCGAGAGAGATGTAAAGCGTCGCACGATTTATAAGCAGCTTTATGCGATTTGTTTGGTGATTCTTAATATGAGAAACTTATAAAATTGATAATTTGAATGCTGATGAAAGAAAATTAACAATGGTAAAAAATATTAAGTGATTTTAATAATTGCGTTTTACCAGTAGTGATATTGAGTTTTTGTTAGAGCTTTTCGGCTTGTATGAAGGTACCGCCACTGTTTCCCAGATGGCTTGACTAGACCATTATTCTGGAAATTTGTTCGAGAAAGTTCGTCAAGCCATCCCTCACAATATTCAAAACACAAGAAACTTTTTATCTAACCATTATTAAGTTAACACGAACATAAAACATAAAAGGGCATAAAACTACACTTAAAATCTTAATATCTTTACTATACGTACTGTCCGTAACAGGGACATTAATAGTCGCAAGTGTCATTGTTATCATGTATGTAATGTACTAAAAAGATGCAATTTTATTGATAAGATAAACTAGTATTAATTTATCTCAACCGCCTTTTTTCGACTGAGAAATATAATTTCACCCCCGTGGATCCTGGCCATGGGGTCTGGATCTAGATGTAGTCTGTGGGTGCGTTGTACACCTTCCGGTGTTCCGGCCGGCACCACTGTAGGAGTGTTACAGGTGTCGAAAGACTAATAGTCTACTGTTTTCGCCCGAACTTGAAATCCGCACCTCCTTTGTGCCCGGCTTTAAGGGTCAGGGCTCTCACTCTCTAAGCGCATCCGAAAGCCCCTTCGTACACGAGGCTACACAAATCTTCGATACTCGACGATTTTAGTCTCCAAGCGATTCCGCCATACAAATTGGAGTCGCGGGACAAGTGTCGGCGACGCGACTAGTGTACGAACCTCAATGGATTTGTATGGCGGAAGTCGCTTGCAGACTGAAATCGCCGAGTATCGAAGACTTGCGTAGCGTTGTGTACGAAGGGGCTTACTCCAGTGCGTACTTACGTACTTTGCCAATCACTTGTAAAAAAACCAGCAGCGCGCGCGCAAATTACGACGAATTAGAGAGTGAAACCCCAGGCTATGCGCCAAAGGATGACCAAAGGATGGACTTACTTTTATTAGGTTACCTGGTAGCGCATCCTTCCAGATTTTGGAAACCGCCCGGGGCCAGACACTTGTTCACTCACCCCTCACTCTTGGATTTTTTTGACCCTTTTTTGACAGTAACTGTCAACGTCAAATTTGACAGAATGGAGCATAGACTATGCGATATTGTGCGTTAACAATACATAAGATGAACCACAGAACCGAAATAACCAAACTTGCTCATACTAAAGTAGTCTGTAAGTCACAAACATCTTCTATTATATGTCTGTGCTGTAAGTCTATGAAAACACGGTACAAAGTCAAGTGTGTTTTTGTAGGTGCGGTCTCATGCGACCGCTTGGGGTTTGAGGGGCTGGTGCTCTAAGTATGTAAGCGCCACCACCAGTAGGCTATTGCCACCTTTTAGAGCCTACTTTAATCTTATTATGTCAATTTCGCGTACAAATATACATATACGATTATAGTAATATTGCTCTAAGAGGTGACAGTAGACCCCCAGGCACTGCAAACTTGTACAAAGAGTAATTAAGTCTAGTAGCAACTACATTACTTTGCTATAGGTTGGTTGTTTTAAAATTCGTTTTAGTTTTAAGCAAAGTGGCGCAGCAATGTACTCGTTGCTCGGCTAAATAAATCGCTTATTGCGTGCGACCATATGTTTATTAAAGGAGTGTGTCTTCATAAAGCGTCGAAATGGCATCATCGTTGGCGTGGCTAATGAAGGTTGTATCGGAAAAATGACCACGAACACTCTTTTTGTTGAGGAAGCTTTAAGCTGGAATTGGTTTCATTTATATCATCCGCTAGGGCCACCTCGTCGAACTCCCGAAATATCTCTGGTTTTGGCCTACCCTCAATAACCCGACTTGTTTCATCAACAACCTATGCGTGGGTTGTACCTTTTGCACTTTCGATGCTTTTTTCTTTATTTTACCATCTCCCTGTGCACAATCATCACGTAAAGGCCGTTGACTGAACCAAATTTTTCCTTCAATTGTGCATGTATAGCAAGTGCTAGTATAGCCTGTTTTGTAAAATACTTTTTTAATGATTGTCTTGGCTTCAAGCCAGGATGAGACAATTGCCATAACTTGCCCTACGCGTGCATGTTTGCAGTGCACGCGTGCAGTGCATACTGCATACTGCACTGCATCTTTTAAGCTGCGTAAGTCTGTGACACGTATATAAATAAAAATCATACATAGAGATACCAGTGTGGTGTCGGTCGATCGATGTGATAATTGAAAGTTAAAAGCTAAACGACAGACAACTAGGGATGTACATTTGAAAAAAACATCGATACTTTTTTCGATTTAATACATCGCTCTGTTGCATCGATGTTGATACGATGTGTTGAGAAATTCATAGGCTTTTTCTCAATCGACTTGTTTAGGCAGTAAGGTGATTTAAAAACTACACTAGTGTTTATTAGGTCACTGGTCTAATAGCCCAAAAGAAACTGAAGCCGACACTAAAAGAAAACTAGGTGTAAAGAAAAATATTTATTAAAAAATCAAAGGACAATGCCCACGGCCCATACATTTGAAAACCTGACAATGAGTGAGTTAGGTAGCTTGTATAAAATGATCTTCGTAGCTAAATGTTATCTCTTATATTAAGTACTGTTTATTGGTCTAAATCCAGATTTTTTATTAAAAGCCATAGTTATGTGAGAGAAAGTTTAAACTTTAAATATAACAGTTTTCATTGTTTCTTTGTTGGACATTATTTCTTTGAAGTTTTTCGGCAACATACAATCATTGCTAAACATGTTTTATATCACTTTTGTTTCAATTAATCATCCACAACACATATTTATTATTAAAGAAGATATTATCAAGACTACCAAGTACTTACGTGAGTTTCATTAAAACTAAAAATAGCGAATCGGACCACCTCACACCACAGTGACAAAAAGAGCTGACAACTGACAAGTCAGAAATACGTTTTTTTTTATTTTTGATAAGTAAAGCCGTTCAATCAATTCATAATGATGAATTATTGTGTTAATAATTATTCATAAAACGTTAAGCGGATAAAAATTCTTAAAAAGAAGACCAAGAATATAGTTTTATAAACATCAAATTAATTTATATACTTACGTTAACAGTTAAAGAGGCGGAACGAAACGTTTTAAATGGCAGAGTGCGTTCAAAAACCTAGAATTTGTTACTACCTTAAGAAAATAAAACTTAGGATTGTATCTTTTTCCTGATTTTAAAGGGAAACTATGAAAGCATGGTTAGATTTAGTGAATTTAGAATTTTAAACAGTTTATAATATGCATTCTCAAAAGAAAACAGCGGATCTATCGGCTAAAAATATGGATATGGACATGGGCTTCATTTGACATTTGAAGCCCATATTTTGTCCTTATATGGGCATATTATGGGCTTCAAATGTCAAATGAAGCCCATGTCAATATTCATATTTTTTAGCCGATAGGGTAGCAGGTCCAAAATGGGCATTGTCCTTCACAAATCCCAATAAGACCTTTCAATGCTATGTAAAACCAAAAGTTTACTTATTCTTTTTTCCTTCAATCGGTTTCTTTTAAATTGAAAGGTGGTCGTAGTGTCATATTTTGCGTATCTGATACATCGAACAAAAAACATCGATATATATTCGATATTTGAGTATTAACAATACATCAGTTCAATACGATGCATCGTAACTTTTCATCGAGTATTTAAAATACATCGATGTATATCGTCCATCACTACAGACAATCACTATGCAGCCAGTCGTGCTGAAAGTTCGCACCAGACAGACGTGTTTATGTTGAGCAAAAGATTGATGAATACATTCTGCTCTACATCATCGATGTGCCATAGTTATAAAAGTGTAAGTGGCATAATGAGTTAAAACTTTATGACCACAAGTAGACATATTTGCTTTGTGTAGAAGATTTCATATTCGGTAAGTTTTTGAGGTTTCATGTAACAATGCACTATAAAAATTGTTGGTTCTTGATTATTAGCCGTGCTACGTGCTGTCAGTTTCAAAACAATATAACTAAAGCACAAAGTTTAAAGTTTAACTTCCTCTCATTGAGCTTTAAATGCTTCCTCCGTTTATAAATAATATACTTACGTCAATTTAAAGTTTATTTCGCCTAACTTCATTTTAAACCAATTTCGGTTTTGTGCACATTGGAATTTGTGTACTTACTAATGAATAAAGTAGAGTTATTGACAACCTCCGTGGCCGAGTGGTTAGCACGCCGGGTCTGGCGTCGCGCCATTTCTGAGGTCCCGGGTTCAATTGCCGGTCGTGTTAATTTAGCGAAAAACTGTTTTTCTAAATTGATTTCGGGTCTGGGTGTTTTTTCTATTTTTATGTATATTTATCCGTTAACTTACCATATTAACGAGTTTCAATAGAATACTTATCTTGGTCTAGACTAGATAATTTGGTGTGAGCGTAAACAAATTTAATATTTTTTTACTATTAATTAATTTAAAAAAAGCAGTTGTAATACGAGTACCTAACCTAGGTATACTTGATGTTAATATAACATTTAACCATAGGGAGTTACGTTAGATTAACTTAGTTAGTAGCTGTTTTGGAATTATGAGTCGCACAAAAGGTTTTATTATTACAATAACTAAGATGATGGGGATGATCTGGGGCAATTCTTTTATTTACAGTTTTTATACTGTAATTTTAATACTATCGACCAGTGGCGTATTTACCCTAGGGCCAAAAGGGCCATGCCCCGTGGCGGCAGGATGCGAGGGGCGGCGCAAGCCGCACCTCGCGCTCAGCTTTGTGCGCCTTTTTTAAATCCCTGAAGAAATTAAAAAAAGCCTACTTAATTAACAATTACTAAAACTCAACGGTTGTAAGTTCAAGATTCACTTACTTAACGCAACTAGTTCCGTAAACATGTTCGCGGAACTATTTAGTTCCTCTGGCGCTGGCGGTGTTGGTGGTCGGTGAATCGATCTTAGTACCAACTGTTACTTTCGTTCATCGGACACGTCAGCTCAAACATGTTTGAGAAACTAATTAGTTCTATTGGCGTTCCCGGTTTTAACGACTACCTACTCTCTTCTATTGGACTTAACTCCGTATAGCTCCGTCCGCATCAAAAATGATGACGCAAACGTAGCAGATGTGCGTACAACGTATGAACCGAAAGATTGGCAACGTTGCGTCGATGTTCAAGACTCTGCAGCTTGGATTCGACGAATTTAGAGTCGCCTCTCTTCCTCAATAGATTCTAAAGCGGCCTAAGAGTCTAAAACTGATACTTGGCAGATCCATCCCAGAGGTGGCATCAGTATTCCATATAGGATAATTTGTGCTTGGTAAATCTGAAGCAGCTGCTCTGGTGTAAAATACCACCTTACCATAGAAAGGATGCCAAGTTTTAAGCTGCAGTTTTTGTCATGGACTCTATGTAGTGGCCGAAGTTTAGGTTTGCAGAGATGGTCATACCTAGAAGGCTAAGATGGTCAGATATCGGCACAGATACACCACGGAAAGTCGGAGCGAGTTGAAAGGGACTCCGCCTGTATTTTGGTGGCGTTGAAGTCGACCATGTTAGCATCACTAATCCCAAAAAAGGCGATCGCTCTCATCCGTCCAACTACAGGCCAATAGCCATCACCTCTTTGCTATCCAAAGTAATGGAGTCCATTATAAACCGCCAGCTCTTGGGGTACCTAGAAGAGAATCAGCTACTAAGTGATCGCCGGTATGGTTTTCGTCGCGGTCGTTCGGCTGGTGATCTTTTAGTGTACCTTACTCACCGATGGGCGGAGGCAGTCGAGAGTAAAGGGGAGGCACTGGCAGTAAGCTTGGACGTAGCGAAAGCCTTTGACAGGGTATGGCACAGGGCTCTTCTATCTAAACTTCCATCATACGGGCTTCCTGAGAAATTGTGTTCGTGGGTCGCCAGCTTTCTTTCTGGGCGTAGCATCAAAGTCGTAGTCGACGGTTCGTACTCTGACATGAAGCCAGTGAATGCTGGATTCCCTCAGGGGTGTGTGTTATCTCCTACTCTGTTTCTTCTGCATATCAATGACATGTTGCATAACGACAGCATTCATTTCTATGCGGACGATAGTACTGGGGATACGCTCTACACCGGACTGATTTCCTACACCACACTACACGCAATCGACTGTGATTCCATCCACATCACCTTGATGGATGGCGATCTACTACTGTGCATTTTTCACGAAATTTCTTGCCTCGAACTATAGTGAACCAACTCTCGACGGCGGTATTTCCGGACCGTTACGACTTAGGGATCTTCAAGAAACGAGCCTATTCCTTCTTTAAAGGCCGGCAACGCGTCTGCGATTCCTCTGGTTTTGCGGGTGTCCATGGGCGGCGGTGATTACTTTCCATCAGGTGACCCACTTGCTCGTTTGCCTCCTTCTGTTATAAAAAAAAATCACCCCAGTCGGAGATAGCTTCTAGGGCCGTGCCCAAATGCTTAACCATGGTCTCTCGACAAAGCCGAACTTCATCCCCCTTGGCCTTTGCATTTGAGAAATATCTGTCCACAAATGTGCTATCGTCTGCGTACCCCAGAATTCCAGGTACCAACAGATCGTTTATGTATAGCAAGAATAGGGTTTCAGACAGAACAGACCCCTGAGGAACTCCGGCATCAATAGTAATATCATGGTCGGCAACGCATAAGCCACCTCTAATGTTGCCGATGTCCATGGGATTGTGCGGCGGTGACTGCTCACCACCAGGGGGCTCGCCTCCTCGTTTGCAGATTAATATTATAAAAAAGCCTGTAGATCGGACGTGCAGCCATCTAAGACTACACGTATCGATTGCTCCCTCAGAAAGTCAGAAATCCAATAGCAGAGGCCAAGGGGGATCCCATACGACGAAAGCTTGTTTATAAGGCTAGTGTGCCAAACCCTGTCAAAGGCCTTAGAGATTTACTCACCGTGTTTCTCTAAAGCCTCGCTCCATAGATGACTGGAATACACAAGAAGATCTCCCGTAGACCGCCCTCGGCGAAACCCAAATTGGCGAACACTTAAGAGGTCATTGCCTTCGGTATGCCAGGAGTCGGTTTTTGAGTACACGCTCCATAGTCTTACAGAGTATGGAGGTGACTGATATTGGTCTGCAGTTGGCAGGATCGGCATTACTACCTTTTTTCGGAAGAGTTGTACGTTCGCAGGCTTTCAAGATTTGGGAACGAGTTCAGTCTCCAGTAAAAGACGAAACAGGCAAGTAAGGATTGGAGACAACTCAGGCGCGCAGTTGCGGAGGTCTATTGCTGGAATACCATTAGGGCCCATCGCCTTATTCACTTCCTAGTTTCGCTGGATTTTTAATACCTATTTTTGGCGTATGTGGACAGCTGCCATGAAGTAGCAGTCATGAAGTATGTTAAGCAGTGATTTCGTTGCGACATCTAGATACGAACTTTGCGCAAAGAGAGAACAAGTTCGCCTTCTCAGCCGCAATATGGGCAAGTGAGCCATCTGGTTTTAACAGCGGTGGTGTGAAGGGCTGGCAGAAATTACCAACTTTCAAACGCTGTTGTACGTTAAACAGCTTGAATAAAAATTATCTACGTTCCTGTTTAAGCGATGGATGTTTAAACGTTTAGCTATTTATATTATGACAGTGTCATTGAAGATTTTGTTGACCAATCTGTCCATCGAAAAAAATGTAAATAAATAATTGGTGTTTATTTCTTTGTATGCCCTTTTTAGTTTTTCATTCATTATCATCATTCTCAGCCCACGTCAACATCCTGCTGGATTTATTTTATGATATGTTTTTGGTTTTTGGATTTTTCCGTTAATTTATGGGGCGGCAAAAAATACAGGCCCAGGGCGCAAAATCTTAAAATACGCCGCTGCTATCGACCCCTCTCTTCCCTTGGGTGTCGTAGAAGGCGACTAACGGACTAAAACTGCACATACCGTCCAACGGCATGGAGTGGTGATAGGCTCACCAATTGTCACGCTGGGCACATGTGCAGTCACTATTTGGTGAAAAGTGGACTATGGTAGAGGACTGCTTTTGATGTCCTCATTGCCTAGTCTCTGACTAACCCTTCGGGGATAATAGTCGTGATTATAAGTATGTAATGTATGAACTTATGTACGTATTTTAATTATATATAGTGTAGACAACTATGTTAAGATTTTTAGACATGTTAAAGACGTTCTTTTGCAATAAAAAACACTAACTTATTATAAATCTCAATAATGATGTCTTAAATGCGGCAATACACTTGAACGGTGTTATTTTTTAAACTTCCCAATGGCGACCCATTGAATTTTTTTGTTAGCTCAGCTTATTATTATTGAAGAAAGATTTATGACCCACTTGTCACAAGTTTTAGATCGAAAGATGTTGTACTTAAGTATAACTTATTTCTAAACGAACCGAACCGAACCACTTTTGCACTTATACACCTATATATGCACATTATAAACAATTTGGTCCATTTGAAGTTATGACTCATTTTTGAAGCTTTTTTTTGTCTACCTACAGTGTGAGATTCGTAAACAAGCTCAAAAGATACAAGTTATGATGTAGATTTTATCGACCTAAGGGGAGGTATTTCGAGCGCTTCTCTCTTGCTCTCTCGACTGTACGACGGTAAGGGACGGATATAACAGCGAAGGGCACGAATAAGCGCGTTTTATATTTAAAAAAAATTACATATGTAATAAAAGAAAAACGATCGGCTAAAATCTCTCAAGTAATCTATGAACTTCATTTTGGTAAATAACTCATAATATCAAATCACTTATTTTAAGAATAAAACCTATAAAAGTAAATAAAATGACACAAACATATGTAACTTTGTTTAATATAAAATATGAATTTATTCTATCGAGCCTACTTTATCAAATCGTGTTTCCATCGGGTATATTCTACAGAATAAAGCCTCAACAATAATTAATAATTTTCGTAGATTTTACTGTTTACTACTTCAAAAATTAATTCTAAAAACGTGTTATGTTAACTTTTCACTAACACCTTGCCTGTATACATATACGAGTACCTACAGTAAAACTTTAAAATATTCCTCAATACTCTACCGTCTTATTCTCTTACTACTCCACTGTCCATGCTGTTTGTGGAACAAACTTTCTGAAAGTACTAGAAAAAAAACAAACTTAAAGGTCTTTTGGCAATCAAGTTTCCTTTCTTCTGCTCCTAACTATAAATAAATATTTTTCCTTATTTAGTTCACGCTCGTATTTTACAGATATCTATTAAATATTCTAATTCCTGTATTCTCCTATTATACTCTCTCACAAATTCTCGATAATCCTTTTATATTCTCACACTTAACCTAAAGGCCTCTCTTCTCCGTGATTCGTACTATTTTTGGTGACACAACACTAACTTTTTATTATGTCGTTTACTTTTAATAATAATAATAAATCACAACAAAAAACCATTCAGCCCCAAACTAAGCATATTCCAAAGTATGGTGACTGAATAACGGATAAACATAAATTAATACTAATAAACATCCATGACTCGGTCACAAATCTTTTGCTCACCACACAAACATTTGCCTTTACCGGGATTCAAACCCGGGACCGTGGGTTGCGAAGTCAGGGTCGCTGATTGCTCGACCACCCGGCCACAATACACATGATCCGGCCGTCTAACTTCTACCGGAATATAATGAAAATATTTTATAATTACCTTTGAATAATATTTCCTGTTTCCTCTTGATATCATAAAGTAACTACGCGGATGATACTGTTGTGGGCGCAAAAAATGAGCAAATTTTTTAGAGTTTTTGAAAAAATAATTACATTACTTGTCAAATGAAAGTAAATCACTATTCCGTAGGTAGGTTACCTAAATGCATTGAAAGAGGTGTATGCTATTGACAATGTATTTAGCGTTCGTTTGGGTCAGTTCTACGAGTAGTAAAATAAATTAGTAATCATTATTTGTTTACGTTATGTACGGCACATTTTAATAAGTCAAATATTACTCAAATAAAGATTTGAGTTATTTTATTCATTAAGTTGGGCATTTTCTCTTAAAAATGTGTTTATTTCCCAAGAAACAACAATATAAATCTATTTGATGTAATGTGACGTGCTATCTAACTGTATAATGAATTTTCTAGAAAATGGAGGAGCGCAGCAGAATGGTGCAGTATTTGGTCGCGGCGTCAGGTATTTAACCATTTTCTCTTGATAAGTTGAAATATATTTCTCATCAGAACAACAATACAAAACTGGCAATATTGCTCTATATTTTCATTTGAAATCATGAAGTCTTAGCCATTATGCGCCATTGAGCTTCCACTTAAATAAATCTGAACTATTTATTTATTCTTAAGAGGCCTATTACATCACGACTGTGATTTTTGCGTAAAATGGCTAATTTTGGCGTTATAGATCTCAGGAACAAAAATACATGAACAATTTTGACTAATTGAATAGTGTAGAATAGCTATTTTAATAGTGCGTCGCTGTTTGTAAATTTTGCTTAACTTTTTAATTAAACCCAAAATTGCAAAGAAAGATTTTCATAAAATGCGCGATTGCACTTTTTTGAGCTCCTAGATTGAACTACTGTTCTGAACAAATGAAGTAAAAAAATTAGAATGTTATCTCTCATATAGTCGTATAGGACGTAGCGGCCTCGGAATTTTTAGATATCTTTGATTTTATATAGAAAAAATTATCGAAAATCGCTTTTAGTTAACTGTGAATTTCTCCTATCTATGATAATATTATTGAGCAAAATGTATACCAGAATAATCGTTACTTCATGATGAATAAAGATTTTATAATTAATTTATTATCCTATTTTGATAAAAATGATAAATAGAACTGCAAAAATACTTCAAAATGCGATGCGCCGGCCGTCCGAACTCAGCTTATTCTCGCAGAGTGGACATTTGTATTAAGCACGATTTTATTATCCAATTTCGATAAAAACGATAAATACAACTGCAAAATTACAACAAAATGCGAAAATGGGCATTTTACGCAAAAATCACAGTCGAGATGTCATACCCAAGTAACACAGAAAGCTGTATATTTCATCACTTGTGGTCATAAATGTTGCTTACAGAGTATTAAAACCGTTATTATAATTCACTGGTGATCCTTAAGCTGAATATTAGTACACAAGAAGCTATATTCTAAATAAGAACTAAATAATGGTAGATATCTTCACCCTTAAACATCAAGATGCGTTTATTTGGTATATAACCTACGATTTGATTCAGCCGTTTTAAATTTTCAAGCCTACTTACTGAATAAGGGCAATTAAGTAGTGGCAAATATGTCATATGCTGTATAATAGGGTAAATGTGTACCTCTAAACGCTGCCTTCTAAAGGGAGTACATGTGTACTGTTACACAGATATATGATATATAAAGGAGTACATTTCGTGTGTTATTCAGTAAATGGTGTAAAATTTCCCTGTTTATCCGTATCTATACTGCTATTATTTACGACTGAATAGTGGCTGTTTACAAGTTCATCTGAACGTTCTTATTACTCTTGAAGAGCACTTCGAGTATTTTATAACGTATATTGCTTAATAAAGGTTCACATCAGTTGATTTAATCTGGTGATGACCGAATAAGTATATCCCCGTGAATCTTGTCACGGATCAACTCATTTACGTAACAAGTCCCTAAAATAGATCAGTCTCTATTATGCGTATCCTTAAAAGTGTATATTATCACACATTTTATCGATGCTAGTTCGAACGAATATTGTATGTATGTAATATGTATGGGTAACTTTAACATTTAAAACGGGCTCAGTTACGGAAACATTGCATATATGCGCGGTATATTTGCCACCGCCCTTACAGGAACACATATTGGCTGAATTTATTGGTAGATGCAATGTCAACATGGAATCGTACAATAACACAATAATACTGGGTGACTTTAATTTGAGTACTATGACTTGGTGTAATAACCTACCATGTAACTCGGGTAGCGACACCACACTCAACGGCATGTTGGTTGATTTTATTAATCTAAATGACCTTAAACAATATAATGACATAGTTAACTTTAAATCCAAGATTCTTGACTTAGTGTTTTCAAATTTTGCTATTAATAAAGCAATTACGGCACTATTTGGCCTCAGTGTTGTTGATCCTTATCACCCTTGTTTAGAACTATCAGTTAATTTAAAATAAATTCATTCAAATAAATTCCGATACAGCTTTCTCGTAGTCAGCTTTAAAAAAATTTAAAAACAGGTTTAATTTCTTTAAAGCTGACTACGAGAAAGCTGTATCAGAGCTCGGTCAGGTTTTCTGGGACCAAGAATTCTTGGACTGTTTAAATGTAGACGACAAGGTGAACAAATTTTACGGCAAGCTGGGAGAAATTGTCACGGGTTGTGTCCCTTTGCGCAAATCGAGAAGCTTGAAATATCCTGTTTGGTATCCTAAAAGCTTAATACAACTTCTCCGCGAGAAACTCAAATATCGAATAAAATATAAGAAATTTCATAATCCCCTCGACTTACTATATCTACAGTCTTTAAAACGCAGGTGCGATTTGTTGATGACTGCTTCTTACAAAAAATATTTGGTTGAAATGGAAAATTCGCTGGCCAAAAACCCCAAGCTCTTTTGGTCTTACATGAAGCACAAAAAAGCTAATAGTAGTAATTACCCGTCTATTATGCACTTTAACGAAAAGACAGCCGTCAATGGTAAACAAATTGTTTCCTTGTTCGCTAGTTGCTTTATGATGGCTTACAGTGTACCCACAGCTGACACAATACGTGTCGTCGTCCCACCAGTTGCAGCCAGCAATAGCAACGTTGGTAAAATATGGTTCTCACCGAGCCAAATTCACGACGCCATTAAAAAACTGAATTTAACTTAGGGCGCAGGTTTGGATGGGAAACCCCCCGTGTTTTTGGTGCGCTGTGCCGAGTATTTGTGTTATCCACTCTCAATTATTTTTAATGAATCTTTGCACTCCGGTATATTTCCTTTGGCATGGAAAAGAGCGCTCATAGTTCCGGTCTTTAAATCAGGTCAACCAAAAATCAATAAAAAACTACAGGCCTATTTCACTTCTACCTGCCATGGCTAAGCTGTTCGAATCTCTTCTCTGCCCTATCATATCATGGCATGTTATGCATTCAATTACTGCTAGTCAGTCTGGGTTCATGAAGAACCGGTCTGCCACGTCAAACCTTGCTGAATTCTTGTCTGATATTAGTCAGGCTGTTGACAAACGAAGCCAAGTTCACACTATATATACAGATTTCAGCAAGGCCTTTGATAGTGTTGATCACAGTATTCTGTTGTCAAAGTTATCACATTATGGCCTAGGTGATGGACTAGTAAAGTGGTTTTCATCCTACTTGTCGGACCGTACGGCTAGTGTGGTCGTGGAAGGTTACACGTCTGATCCACTACCGGTTCTTTCTGGCGTTCCGCAAGGTTCTCATCTTGGGCCAACCTTATTTAATATCTTCATAAACGACGTAGTATCAATCCTAAAATATTCTAAGGCTTACCTTTTCGCTGACGATTTGAACATAAGTAAAGAGATCAATAATCCAAATGATGTAAAACTTCTCCAAGACGATCTCAATGATTTAGCACAATGGGTCAAAGTTAATAAGATGCATCTCAATGCCGATAAGTGCCATTTCATTCGGTTCACTAGAAGCAAAACACAAACGTCGCCTACATATTTCATCAATGGGAAGCGTCTCAATGAGTTAGACTATATTCGAGATCTTGGCGTAACATTGGACCAACAGCTTCGATTCAATAGACATGTGGACAGCATCACGTGTAGGGCCTTTAAAATGTTGGGATTTGTGATACGGAACTGCAGAGAATTGAAGTCATCTACTAAAATTTTGTTGTATAATGTTTATGTGAGATCGATACTAGAGTATTGCAGCCCAGTCTGGTCGCCACACTACGATATTTACATAAAGCGTTTAGAACGTGTACAGAAACGGTTTCTATGGCACATATCATTTCGATCTGGTCCTGCTAAAAGGCTGCCCTCGTACACTGATCGACTTTCAAATTACCAAATGATAAGTTTAAAGAATAGACGCCAAATGTTGGATCTTCTCTTTTTGCATAAGTTGATTAGTAGTGATCTGGATTGCCCTGGCCTTTTGTCACAGCTACAGATTCATATACCTCTAAAATTGCCTAGAGAAGGTAAATATGTCCCATTTAAGACTAAGGGGTCAAAAAGCAAACTCGGTCATCACTCACTTATAAACAGGCTTCAACGTCACTACAACGAACTTATAAATGTACTTATAAACGTGCAGCACTTATAAATTTAAGAATATAGTTTACATTCGCAAGTCGTGGCAGCCTGTAAGTGAATCTGCACTTAGCTAATAACCTAGTTCTTAAGAATATTTTTATGTATACTACTAGTGTAAGATTTGTTGGTTGTCCTTAAAAATAAATAAATAAATATTCAGCCAGTAATCAGTGTATTGCCGTATATGAATTCACATGTAATAGTAGAGGATCCGAGTATACAACGACCTTCACCGAGCGGTTAATGGATGAAAAGTATTTTATATCAAATTTAATGTGTTAAAAAATATATTGCGGGTGGGTTGGCTGAAAAATTTCAGTCCGGTATATGATTAATTAAATAATTAAAAATATTTTTTTTTAAATATTGCACTTTTTTCGATAATAGATAAATTACATAGGTACCAATCGAAAGTATGAAGCCTATAGAATATGTAAACGTTAGGTTGACTATTTTTTTCCTGTCATAACATTAGGTAGGCAGGTGTAAACAGGCAAGTCATTATTAGTAATTTGCAACCGTCTGGTTAAATAAATAAAATATATGTTTATATAAAGATAAGCTCATTACAAACACACACACACCAAACCAGTGCAATGTAAAAAAATTTTTTTTTTAATATTAAATTAATCATTAATGGTTCTGGGCTGAAATTTTTCAGCCAACTCACTCGCGATATATTATTTAACATATTAAATTTGATATAAAATACTTTTCATCCATTAACCTTCTCGGTGAAGGTCGTTCTATACTCGGATCTTAGACTATAAGACTTTATTACGGCTAAGTTTGAATAAGCAGACATATGTGCCCCATTACGCGGGCTACGACAGTAATGTTGAAGTATAACGGTTCACATCGCTCTTTAATTTCACCAACATTTTTTATTCTGTATAACCTTTAATATCTACACTGGTATACATAATTTTATTTACTTAACACGAACTTATAAAATTAAGGAATTACAAATACAATTTTTAATGTAATTATTGGTGACAGAATAGAATAATGACACAATCAATCAATTTTTACCCAAAATGTTTTCGATTAAATGTGTTTATTTTAGTATAATTTGTAGTAAAAACTTATTTATGCACTGGCGCTTGAAACATTTCTTAGAAATATATGTATACTCTAACAGTAATTCTGAATTCCCACTAGCTTTCACGTAAAATAATGAAGTTATTTACAAAAGGAACATATACCGATATCATACAATCATTTTAAAAACTTATCTTCTCTCACTGTCATAAATATGAATCATCTGTCACTAAAAGTATTAATAGACGTTCTTACAGAACAAATCGTGAACCTTTAACTTAATTACTATAAATATAAAAGCGTTCATAGACGACAATTGTCTAAATAAAGGGTAACTAGTGTTTCCTTAATTTGCTAGTATTTTGCCTTGTTACCACATGTTACACCTTATACTGCGATTATAACGTTACTATAATGATATTACTCAGCAATTGCAAACTAAAGCTGAATAATTTGTGCCCATTTAAGCAGTGTAGTGGCTGAATAGCATGCTACTCTGCTTTTATTCAGTAATTTTATTCAACGCTAAGTACACAATAATCCATTATTCATCTAGTATTCAGCCTATGTGTGTTACTTGGGTAGGCCTCTTAAGCTCCCCCAGTGCTGCTCTGGTGGTGTTGGAAATCTCACGACTATTATCCCGAAAGGGTTGGTCAGAGACTAGGCAATGAGGATCGCAAAAGCGTGCACAGCCATAGTCCACGTTTATCCAAATAACAACTGCACGTATATGCTCATCTTCATAGGTAGTGAGCCCATCGCCACTTAATGTTGTTGCATGTGCGAAGTCTTCAATCGGTTTTTAATCGCCTC
The DNA here is from genome assembly GCA_963921215.1 of Scoparia ambigualis. Classification (NCBI taxonomy): domain Eukaryota; kingdom Metazoa; phylum Arthropoda; class Insecta; order Lepidoptera; family Crambidae; genus Scoparia; species Scoparia ambigualis. The sequence continues at coordinate 26,079,904 of OY992509.1, forward strand.
CGTGGTCTAGTGGCTAAGCCACCGGTTTCAGAACCTGAGGTCCCGGGTTCGATTCCCAGCGGGGGGTACATCTTTGTGTGCTCGATTTTGTTGGTGGTAGTGGCTAGCTACCACCATCTTAACTAAGTCTGTCGCCATAACAACGATGTTTATAGCATAGTTGTGTTCCGACAGTTAGAGATAAGATAGCCAGTTCCTCAGTGGTTGAGGATTCCGGGTGAAGCGCGCTTCCACCTTCGGCCTTATCGTCACTTACCATCAGGTGAGATGAAAGCCAAGAGCTTACCCGTTATCTGTAAAAAAATAAATAGCCATTTACGACACTCAAGCAAAGAGATATGTCGGTAGTATTCTTTAAATAATTAGTCGCTACGACACTGCAGCTGTTACAATTGACCTGTTTATTAATTCCAGTGTCCCTGGCCTCCATGACCCTGGGGGTGTCCTCCGCTTGGCCGACTCCGGTCATAGCCAAGTTCCACGCCAACGAGACGGGTGTCCACGTTCCAGACGTAAGCGTTGTGATAACATACGATATAGTATTGTTAAGCCAGGCTATCAACAATAAGATGACAACTCCGCAAGCAATAGGCAACTTTAGAGCGATTTGGAGAAGCTTTTGCCAAGATGTGGAACGTTCCACAGGCTATATTGCTAATTCAAATCAAGCAAAACAGTAAATACATATATTATGTTATTTTAAGGTTACCGCGAACACTACACTACAGAATAATATACAACTACACATTAAAATAAAACACTTTTACGGATCTATTTCGCGTTTATTACTTACTACTTTTCTTTATTTAAAGTAGTAATAAACGCGAATTTATAATTTATATTAGAGCGAGCCGTGCACGGGGCGTGCCCAGTCCGGGCCTGGACCTGGACGGGACCCGGACGGCGCCACTGATTTGAGACGTTGCATACATTTTGTATGTAGCAGTTCATATTACACCGTGCATGATCCGTGTCCCGTCCGGGCCCGGAAGGCTCGGACGGGACACGTCCCGTGCACGTCCTGCTCTTATTTAAATCATCCCTTATTATATTGTTTAATATTTAAAAATTATCTGCCACAAACCTTGTCCTCTACAGCATAACCGGGTTTACGGGACTTCAAGAACAGAAACTTCCTCGAGTTTTTATGTCATCGAAATATAGAGTTTTTTGGAGCGGGACTGGCGTCACGCAAGTCTTCTTCTTGCTTACGAGACATTCGAGTATTGCGTATTGTTTATTTATTCTATTTCATCATTACAAGCCTATAAACGTCCCACTGCTGGGCACAGGCCTTCCACATAGACAACAGCACGTGGAGGTAAGATTACCATTAAAATTTAAGAATTTGAAAAGTCTTTACAAAAAACCTGACATTTCGATAAAAGTCCGGACTTTTTAGTCACAAAATGGAAACATTACTCGCTTTTTATGTTTTGTTTTTAGATAAATGAGAAGTTAATAAAGATTAAAGACTTATGTGATATTACTTAAAATGTAGTTTTGTTACTCATATTCCAAAATTCGGACAAATTAAAGAGCCGCACAAAGTCCGGACTAGTCTAAAAAACCCGGACATGTCCGGACTAATCCGGACGGATGGTAACCCTACGTGGAGGCCTTTCACATAGACAACAGCACGTGGAGAGATTGTTCCATAACCCACCACGCGGGTCCAATGCGGGTTGGTAGGCTTTATTCTATTTATGTCGAAGGTTCTGTTAAACAACTTATTGTCTTATAGATACTCTCGTTTAGGATAAAATGTTTACTAGAAAAAATCAACCAGTCTCAGGAAGCTCGAATGGGATTTGAACCCACGACCTTTGGATTGCCGGACCACTGCTCTAATCGCTGAGCTACCGAGACCCCAGAAGACTCGCTGAATTTTTCCTAGTAGTTTGATTTACACTGCAAGCCAGCGGTATTACGTCACTGTGAAGTCTACCCTCACAGTCCAAAGAAATACTATTGCAAGTATTTAACAATCGATAAAGACGTAATTGCTTATAAATATCTTTATTACTGAAATTTTTGCATTCACAATGCTATATAGACATACGATAAAATGTTTACTAGAAAAAAATCAACCAGTCTCAGGAAGCTCGAATGGGATTCGAACCCACGACCTTTGGATTGCCGGTCCACTGCTCTAACCGCTGAGCTACCGAGACCCTAGAAGACTCGCTGAATTTTTCCTAGTAGTTTGATTTACGCTGCAAGCCAGCGGTATTACGTCACTGTGATGAAGTCTACCCTCACAGTCGAAAGAAATACTATTGCAAGTATTTAACAATCGATAAAGACGTAATTGCTTATAAATATCTTTATTATTGAAATTTTTGCATTCACAATGCTATATAGACATAGAATAAAATGTTTACTAGAAAAAAATCAACCAGTCTCAGGAAGCTCGAATGGGATTCGAACCCACGACCTTTGGATTGCCGGTCCACTGCTCTAACCGCTGAGCTACCGAGACCCCAGAAGACTCGCTGAATTTTTCGTTTGATTTACGCTTACATTTTATCCTATGTCTATATAGCATTGTGAATGCAAAAATTTCAATAATAAAGATACTCTCGTTTAGATTGGTGGTTACCAATGAATATTAAAGGCAAAGCAAGAAAGACGCTTTTATCGAAGCTTGTTTTCTTTTGCGGATTGTTGAGAATGCGGATGTATTATTATTGTTTCGTAACAATGAAGTTCTATTCATACTTTTAGTGTTATGCTTGCTCTGCACTAAAGACACGGTTACTTATTGGAGTATAATAAACATATTGTTTTCCAAGGTTTACGCGAGCACAACACATTGAAATGAAACACTTTTTTTCTGATTTAACTCTCGTTTATTACATTTTGGGGTTTTGATTTTAGTCCGGACGTTTCCGAACCCTTAACAGGGTCCATATGGTCTCCCTGTGAAAAAAGTGTTTCATTTCAATGTAAGTATAATAAACAGTAAAAACTTTAGTGTATTTTATTTATGTTACAGTAATAATTAGAGTATTTTTTCCCCTAGAATGAAATCTCATGGATGGTGGCGATGTCGTCGCCAGGGTTCATAGCGGGCAGCCTGGCCACTCGGTTCATATCAGACAATTATGGGAGGCGGGCTACCATACTTGGGAGCGCCTTTCCTATGGGTATGGGCACTGTGAGTATCAAAATCATTTGTTGGCCTTATAAAAACAATGCAGCCGAGTCACTATCAATATACTTACCTTACTTACGTACCAGAAATAAAAAGAAAGGTCACTTTTATCGAGAAATGCAGATTACATTGAAAAAGAAGTTACAATACACAAGAGCTTATACTATCTATAATAGGTGTTACATTTAATCTTAAATTAATTGTAAATAACATGCGATTGCGGCAAATAAATCTGTTCATTGTTTTCAATATTTGGAGGTAATTTTTCGTTGGGTGTGGTTCAATAGTTATAAAATGTGAAGTAAAATTCATTCAAACTACTTTTGGTACACAGGTACTCCTTCTATGCTCCTTAAAGTCGTGGATACTGTATTCTGCCAGGTTCCTCTGGGGATGGGGGACAGGCATGATTGGAACAGTAAGTAATAACTGCTAACTTTTTTATTATCAGTATCCGATTTTTTCCGGATTATGTGAATGTGACTATCTTGCTAGAAAAATAATGAATCTCTTGGGATTGGCTTACCCGAAACCAAAAGATTTTAGGCTCTTTGCCCTCAAATACATTCCCAAGCTTATGGCAGCCTTTTTCACTGAGGAGGCAGAGTGATGCACGGGGTTGCACAAAAGATCCCAATGGGTCGACGTGCTACTGCGGGAGGGAGACCTCTGCAGGCCCCACTAAGATAAGATAAGATAAGATTTGTCAAAGAGAATGTAAAATTAGTTTATTAATCTAATAATACCAACGCATACATCCTACAAAAACTCGGTCCTACTAGATTCGGTGTCAGACTCTTCTCCGATCCGATTGTCTGCTAAAAATTGAAAATTTGACGGGGTTATTTGCGTAGAGTACCAAAGTCCTACAAAAAGTCGGTCGTTTGCGAGCTCGCTTATTTGGTATGCAGTTATAACCTATTACTGCAGCTTTTCATACAATTATTGGTCAAAGTAAAACTAATCGCACTGCATGAACTTGTTAGAATTTGGTGCGCACTCTACATAGCATTGTGTACCTACGTAAGTGATATGAACAAACACGTGCTTGAAGAAGGCCAAGCGCTTTATCTCACTGATACAAGGAACTATTAGTTAATCTGTGCTAATACGAAGTCGGTGGATAAGCAATCTTAGAGCATTCAGTTGGTTGAATGCTCTAAGTAAGCAATGCATCATGCTGTTGTTTTTACAAAACAACATCGTTTTTTTCTCACATTAAACAAGTGTTTGGTTTTCATCTCACCCTTATGTTACGGCATCGGCAGTTGGCTATAAGAATATATATAGAGCTATACTTACAGTTAAAGACCGTGTTTTTGCTGATTCGATATATTTGCAAGTTTTTGCCTAATCCAGGATCAGTTTACAGTAGATATCGGTCATTTCGCAAGTGGTGCGTAGCGTGCATATCAAATCAATGTCGTCCTGTTTGATATCAACATGCAAATACGATTAGGTATTTTAGATAGATAGGTAGTCAAATTCCTGTGAATATTATCGTACAGTAAGCCACTAATGTTATTGTATTAATAATCAAAATTACGATAAGAATGATAATTGTTTTCTTTACATGAACACCTAAATGCCAATAGAGAACGGGTTGGCATTTACCGACAGTTTGATATCTCGTTGTAGAGGTCCCACAACATTTTTCTCAATAAAGCATGTAACGTAAGTTTTATCTATATATCGACGGTGGAAATTTCAAATGTCGTAAGGGACATTTTGTCGTAAGTACACTTGATACACCATTATACTTAAAATTTAATTCTCTATGGATCTGTCTATTTCAAATTTTGTTATCTCTTACAGTTTAGAAGTTACGGCGATTATCACTTTGTAGTATGTGACAAAATATTAAAATCTCATGTTGTATAGGGCATATTTTGTCATCGTAATCATTTTTGAGGTTTCCTGAACGTTGTAAGGATCTTTAAGTGACAATAATGTACGTCGTAAGGTTTACACAAAAAAATAGAATGCCTTTACAACAAAATTTCGAAAGTAATAATGTAAAACTAAGAATACAATTTGGCGTAAGTATCGACGAGATTTTACACAAAGTCCCTTACGACATTGGGTATAAAAATATGTTAAAATATATTTTGATATACTTTGTCCTAAGAAGAACGAATATTACATGTTTGTTCGTTACATCTATAAATCTAACTAAGTAATGCAGGGTTTCTGTAGTTGTAAGTAATTTAGAACTGTAAAAATACAAAAAAAATGATACTTACTACAAATAAACGAAAGGCAGAAAATGAATTGATAGTTACTAAGCGCCTTTTACGACATTTTAAATTAGTCTGTACATAATCAGTACGGTCTTGTTGTTCTTCTTAAAGAATAACATAACCACACTTTCATGCCACGCTTCTGGCGTTCTACCTCCGAGTACGACGGAATTAAATAGTCTCTGAAGAGCTGCGAGTACTGGTCTTCCGCCTGCTTTTTGAAGGTCAGCCGTAATTCCGTAGGCTCTCGATGTCTTGCTGTTCCTCAGCTGATTGAGTGCCATACCAATCTCGTACAGGCTGATGGCGGATATTTTCGGTGTAGTGTCGGGTTAGCTCAGCTCTAGGAGGTCTGTAGCTAAGCTTTGTATAGGTGGGCGCCTTGATGTCTATAGCTGTCCATAGAACTTCTCGACCTCTCCCAGTTTTGAAAAACTTAGGCCCAACCGCATGGACAGTTTTCACAAACCTGTTGTTGTAACCGTTCACGTCTACGCAATCCTTCAGCCATTCGAAGCTATTTTGCAGTTCCAGGTTGAAGCTTTCGGGGTTTTGGATTTGGATGGGTGCAGGACGGAGCGTAAACTTCATCAATTGACGTCTTTCCAGCTTGATATTGATGTTTAATGTGCATCTTACCAACCGGTGATCACTGCCAGTTTTGAACGCGTTGATCACAGAGACATCATTGAATATTTGCTTCCTCGTCGACATGATGAAGTCAAACGAGTTTATCATGAAGAGTCCCTCCCTTTCCAGAAAGTCCGCCAGCAGTTGGCCCCGGTGGTTCCGAATCCAACTCCAAATCGTCCCACGTTCAGCTCATCGCCGCTTCGTTTTCCCTATTTTGCGTTAATGTCTAATGACAACGGTGTAATAAGTTTTGGAGACTTGTATGGCTCTAGAGATGTCCTCATACGTAGCCTCCATCTAATCATCGGGGTGTGCCGTAGTCGGAGCGTATACCTGTATAACCTTTAACGAATACCGTTTGGTTATTCTAAGTATGAGGTACGCTACCCTCGACGACACACTTCCGGTCTTGACAACGTTGTTCACGAGAGAGCTGTGAACGATAAACGCAACACCATCCTAGGATAGATGTTCGCCCTCCTGGAAATAGAGCAAGTTTGCAGACTTTAAATTTATCGAGTCCTCCCTATCTCTTCGGACCTCAGATAATCCCACAATGTCCCACCGTATCTTGCTCAATTCTTTCTCCAGTTCGGAAACCTCGTCGGTACGCAGTGTACGTGTGTTGTAGGTTGCCAGGGCCAAAGTTCGTTGTCGGCGGTAGCCAGGTCTCTGCCGGAGATTCTTAGCACCCCCTGCCCCGTCACTGCCTTGGCCGCTACCGTAGCTAGGGCGAGCAGGGCCGCCGGGGACTAGGGGCCGGAGTTTGGCGCTGTCGTTCATTGGGGGGAAAGTTGCCATAATCGCCACGCTTGGCAGGCGCGTTGGCGATCGCAGTATGACGGTGGTAATCTCAGAGGATGCTGCTGCCCATCCTCGGGGTTGATCCCTCAGTCGCCTTCTACGACTCCCACGGGAAGATAGGGTAGTCTAAGATCCGAGTGTATAACGATTTTCACCGGGCCGATTAATGGATGAAAAGTATTTTATATCAAATTTAATATGTTAAAAAATATATCGCGAGTAGGTTGGCTAGAAATTTCAGTCCAGTACCTATAATGATTAATTTAACATTAAAAAATAATTAACATTGTTCTGGTTTGGTGTGTGTGTGTTTGTCATGAGATTATCTTTATTTATACATTTTTATTTATTAACCAGACGGTTGCAAATTACTAATATTGACTTACCTGTTAACACCTGTCTACCAATAGTTATGACGGGAAAAAAATAGTCAACCTAACGTTTGCATATTTTATAGGCTTCATACTTTCGATTGGTACCTAATACCAATATGTAATTTATCTATAAAATAAAATAAATAAAATAAAATAAATTTATTTCAGGTGATTAAAACCCATATTGTGACAATTATTAAAATTAGAATTACATAGTTATCATTAAAAATCACCATAAAAAAAAAATCAAATTTAATAACAAATTAAATAAGGTACATACAAAATAATCATTTATAATAATCTCTCCATCCGACATTGTGGAATGTGTCTTTCACAGCAATGTCGGATGTAGGGACAGTCCAGTCTACTGGCAATCATTGCTAGAACGGCGTTGGAGCTGGCCTGAACCTTGCGCACTAGGGAAGCCCCTCTTTTGCGCATGCTTGCGTGAAAGCAGTCGGTGTTCGCTGCTGCAAACATGCCCGATGCGCTACAAAAACGAGACAACCCCAAAACCGCTCTAAACGCGTTGTTAAATTGGACACGGAGGGATTTATATACTTTCTGCGAATATTTTGCCCACAAGCTGCACGTATACAGGGACGTGCAATATGCCCGGAAAAGCGCAATCTTTACAGCGGGGGAACATCGTGCAAATCGACGGGCCAGCATATTGGCTCTCCTAGACAATGCCCTCTGTTCCCGTTCCATGTCAGAATGGTCCTTGAGATCGACGGATGCCCCAGATAAGTGAACTGATTCACTCTCTTTAGAGGAACATCATTAAGTCGAACAGGTGGTAAGGTCTGCGGACACTTAGCACCGGCGTCCTCAAACACCATGTATTGGCTCTTTGTGACATTATATTTAAGCCCGTGGATACCAGCATAATCCTCACAAATCTTTAAGAGCTTTCTCAAGCCACAGATTGATGCGCTCAGCAGGACCATATCATCGGCGTAACTCAAATTGTTGACACACACGCCATCCACATGACATCCTATATATTGGCTGCTGAGCGCGACAATCAATGCATCCATATATATATTAAACAGCGAGGGTGAGGTTAATCCACCTTGCCGGACCCCGCAGTCCAGCCTGTAAGGCTCCGACATTGTCCCCGCCCATCGAACGCTATTGATCTGGTGTTTATACCAATACTTAAAGATAGACACAATTTCACAGGGTAAATTAATGTTCTCAAGCTTTTTCCACAAGATGTCATATGATACCAGATCGAAGGCCCTCGACAAGTCGAGGAAACAGGCATAAACGGGTGTTTTTCGTCTCGTATAATATCTGATAGTGTGCTTTAGACATAGTATTGCACTTTCGGTAGATAATTTAGGTCTAAACCCAAATTGGTTACCATGCAAGTTCATATATTTGTCTAGCTGAGTGTTAAGCAAACCGTCAAATACTTTTGCTATAATAGTGGCTAGCGAGATAGGCCTGTAATTACCCTTATCAGCAAGGTCACCGGTTTTATTTTTTACTATAGGTACTACGACAGTTCTCATGAGGTCCACAGGCAGGTAGGAGTGACTCACGCACAGCGAATAGAACATAGACAGGACCCTAAAAACCTCCGCAATACTTTTGTGGTCACTCACGCCATCGACGCTCACAGGGAGACCAGGTTTTGAGTTTAGTTTATTGGTACTTTGCCAGAAATCACGAAAATTGCCCTTAGAATGTTTCTTAGCCAAGGCATCCATCCTAATTTGATCTTGATGATTTTGACACCATTGAAGTCGCGATTTAAATACCTTTCTGTGCTTACACATTTCATCATACATGATCCCGCATTTAGGCCTACCACTCGCAACCCACTCACAAAAAGACGTCCTAGCATCCCTGTGAGCCCCACTAACGTGTTTGTTCCACCCCACAATACGCGCCCCACGCCCACATAGCCTCGTGCCCCCTCGACTCAGCAGAGATGCATCACTAAGGGCGGTCACAACGTCGGAGTACAGCCGATCAAGAACATACCGGTGATTTGGATCGTTACAATAATAATCAGCACAATTTACACATTCAGACGGAAAATCAATACATTTAAACCGTTTATGACACTCTGTGGTAAATTTAGTATAATCCAATAATCCTATAATCCAAACCAGTGCATGTTTAAAGAAAAAATTTTTTTAATATTTAATTAATCATATACTGGACTAATTTTTTTCAGCAATATATATATATTTTTTTTAACTTATTAAATTTGATAAAAAATACTTTTCATCCATTAACCGGCCCGGTGAAGGGCGTTGTATACTCAGATCTTAGACTACCCTATCTTCCAGTGGGAGTCGCAGAAGGCGACTACTAACAACTATCACTACGATTTTAAATGATTTATATAACAGTTGCCAATTACTTATTTTTGATTTTTATTGCTATCAGACATCAAATTTCTTATATATAGATAACAAACTGATCCCAGAGATTACCATGCCAGTAATTATTATTCTGTAATGAGGACTATTTTGTGTAAATTCTTATTTTATTTCTGCCGTTGCTGTTACTTACATCATTATTATAATTTTTTAATTAGCTTTACAACATATTACTGTGACATTGTCAAAATCTTTGGGTATTTATAACAATACTGTTTCCATTACAGTTAGGGAGGGCGTAAGGGACATTTATCTCATAAAAGTAAATTTTTCCGTATCGTAACGGACAGTTCTTTTAAATTTGCAGTGTGTAAGGGACATCAACTTTTTAATTGGTTAAGATATTTAGATTTAACATTTACTATAGGAAAGAAAACACAATAAAAAAAAACTATCCAACAAACACCACAATAGCACGAAAAATTAATAAGTTATGACATTTTTAAAAGTTGAAGTTTGTTTTTTTGTCCTACTGAAAAGTAGGGGTTTGTCCCTTACGACATTTGAAATTTCCACCGTCGATATATAAAAATTTATCCCTATTTCCCTTGGTCACGCCATCACGCGTGAACGGCTAGACCGATTTCGCTATTTTTTTTGTTGTGTTTCTTATTGTCAGGAGAAGGTTCTTATAAAAGAAAAAAATTAAATAAACAATTAATTAAAATAAATAAATAAATAAATTTTCCTACAAACACACCAATTATCTAGCCCAAGAGAAGCTTCGTTATGAAACTCATTATATGGTTACTAGACAACGGATAAACATACTTAAAATACTTAAATACATACTTATTATACATAGAAAACTCCCAGACCCGAGACAATTTAGAAAAATAATTATTTCTAAATTGACCCGACCGGGGATCGAACCCGGGACCTCAGAGATGGGGACACCATGAAAACCGGTGTCAAACCACTCGACCAAGGAGGCCGAATTAATACAGGACAACGTCTGTCGGGTCAGCTAGTATACAATAAAGTAATTGTTACACTGCAATACATCTCATAGTGACCTCATTTTTCTCAAAAGTGATAGTATCAGTGTAAAATAACATACAGTAGAGTGTAACAAATTAATGTTAACACGACCGATGTCGACGATATTGTTTTAAGTTAAGAGTCTAATTTTAAATGTATTTTTTTATAATTGCAAGTTGAGGACAAGTGGCAAAAAAGCTTGCAAAATAGAATAATGAATGCATGGGATAGACTTTTGGCAACGCTACGTAATTTAGGAACTTTAAATTACTTACTTAGTTATTTTAAAACTTTAAAGAGCTAATTTATAAACTCGTTATTTATATAGATTCAAATATTCTGTGGTAGGTGAACGATAGAATAGAGTAAGTAAGAAAAGTATACAGATATCCGGCGAACAAGTTTCTAAAACTTTTACTGTATGCTGAATTGCTGACGGCAATAAACTGTCCTATAAATTATCCTACTATTGTGACAATAATTGGTGCATTTTTTTTACTGTATGTTGAATTGCAAGTTCTTTGGGCACAGCGAAGACTCAATGGAGCGTCTCGTAGTTCAAGGCCGAATGGAGAGCAAGAGATTCCGTGGTCGCTCTCTAACCAGATGGGTAGACCTCATTAGATCCCTCACTCAATCTATTAAGACCGACTGCTCCCACAATGCCACTAATAGAGCCGAATGGAGACGCATCACGAGAGCTGTCAGTAACTAAGGCCTACCCATAACCACGACCACTCTGTCAAGAGTTAACGACTAAGAAGAAGAAAAGTGTAGCGAGCGACCCACTAAAATAATACTACCTACCTCTTTATACCTCTCTTCCTTTCGGTGTCGTAAAAAGAGACTAACGGAATAAATACTGCACATACATCTAACAGCATAGAGCGTCGATGGGCTCACCACATATCACGCTGAGCACATGTGCAGTTGTTGTAATTTGGTGAAACGTGGACTATGTTAGTGGACTGCTTCTACGGTACACATTATTGGTCTCTGATTGACCCCTCGGGGATAATAGACGTGAATCTATGGAATTATTAATAGACATTATCATTTACAGGTGGTGTCAATGTACTTAGCAGAAATAGCCGACAAAGATCTGAGGGGTACCCTCTCCGTAGGCACAAGGTTCATGTTCAACTTTGGCACGCTCCTAGCGATATCCGTGGGGCCGTTCCTCTCCTACCAAACCCTCAATATCTCTTTGCTGGTGCTACCGATTGCCTACTTCGTGGCCTGCTGGTGGATTCCGGAGTCACCGTATTACTACTTGAAGGAAGGAAGAGTTGATGACGCAAGGAAAGCTTTGTCGAAATTGAGGAATTATAACAGTGACACGGTAAGAAATATTACGTTAATCTTTTAAAAATGTCATAGTCTTCAAAAATAATATTGATTAAAGATTCTCGATGTCTCGATTGCTAGGACGAGCAAAGTTGTTGTGTTGTTGTAGAAATTTAGCCCTGTATGTTTTTAAACTTTTTATTCTTTTAAGAGTTGGCAAGGTGGACATATTTATTTATTAAACTAAAGCTTGGTACTTCCGGCGAATATACGTTACAAACGATTTAGTCGCAAATTTTTTTAACTATTTTTTTATAAACAATAATCGTGTCACGCATAGCGGTGAAAGAATACTTCTACCTACTCTCTTTCCTTCGGTGTCGTAAAAGGCGACTTACGGACTAAAGACTGCGCATACATCCCACAGCATAGAGCGGCGATGGGCTAACCAACTCTGTCACGCTAGGCACATGTCGCTATTTGGTGAATAGTGAACTATGGTAATAGACTGCTTTGCTGTCCTCATTGCCTAGTCTTTGACTAACCCTTCGGGGATAATAGTCGTGATTTTATGTATGGTATGTATTTATATTTTTATTCACCAACGTTTGTTTACACTAATACATTAAATAACTTAATATAATTGTAACATTATCTAAGAGTAAAACACTTACTTACCTACAGGTAAATACAACACGTTAGAAATCTTTCAAGTTGGTAATATATAAACAATAATAATCTAAAAAGAAACAAAAAAATATAAATATATATAAATTTTGAAGTACAAAAGCACGTAAAATCGACCCGGTAGACTTACTTCACCTGGAGAAAATCACCTGGGTGAATTAAGTGCTACGCACGGTAGACTAAATAACTCTAGGTTAACTAAATTATAAAAAAACATATAATAATGTCTCATCTGTTGATTTCAGGAGTTAGAGGAAGAGTTGAGGCTACTGAAGTCCTCAGTGGGCAGCGAGATGCGCCGCGACAGCACCCTCAAGGAGCTGTTCACGGGCGCGGAGTACCGGACGGCCGTCATTATATCCGCTGGTGAGACTATTTTCTCTACCAACACTTCGGTACCACAATGAAAGCACGAGCGCGGCGTGTACATAACTAACGTTCACAATGAACGAGCGGGCGACGTTCACAAAGAGGGCAACAAATTTTTTGGTATTTATTAATGAAAATAAAATGCTAGGTTATAACTAGAGGTGGGCGTTAAAAGCAAAAGCACTTAAAAAAAGTATACTTTTAGACAAAAGTAATAAGAGTGCTTTTAGGTTTACACTTATTATGAGTGTACGTCCCGCTATCTATGAGGTCTCTATAAATCTACATTAATACTTCCAGTATTTCAGATATTTTTAGCAAATCCACGATGTTAAACTGCCGAATGTAATAATGAAAGAAAAATATAAAAAAGTTCAAAACTTAAATGCTGTTTGCCTTTTAGCTTTTTACTTACAAAAGATGGCTACGTTGTGTTTAAACGAAAAACGTAAAGCAGACATACAACTTTACGTTTTTCGTTTAAACACAACGTAGCCAGTTTTTGTAAGTAAAAAGCAAAAAAGCAAAAAGCATTTTTAAAAGCATGCTTTTTAAAAATCGTACAATGCTTAAGTATACGTTAAAATAAAATAAGCACTTTTTCCCAACTCTATTTATAACCCCCAAACTAGCATGTTGTAGTATTGCCCTTCAACTCGCATTAGGGAAACGCAGCGTAATGGGTAATTGCCCAATCTCCCGTTGTCAATGTGGGACGGCCAGCAGCGGGGTGGGACGTATAAAGGCTGATAAATATTATTTTATATGATCCTCCTGAGTGAATGAAATGTCCTGAAATTAAATTTTATGAAGTCGGAATTTACTGAATAAGCACCCAATATTTTTATAAAAAAAAAATATATTTCAGACAATAATTTAATGTCCATAAATTTGTTAGTAACACTTAAAACTTAAAACTATGTTAGTAATTATGCTATTGTTAGTACCTTCATAAGCTATGTTAGTTTATGTACACGTCTTACAATTGAAAAGGTGCCAACCATTACCAAACTTTTTATGAAACCTCTTAGTAAGTATACAAATAAGAATTTTACTTCTATACTAAACAATAACTATTAATTAACACATAAATTACCTAGCAAACAACACAATAAGATTAAACAATCATAATTATTATAATTGTTTATTAGTTTTTGGACATTATCTACTAGCCTTCAGACTGATTAAGTTGATATAATGCGCAAGTGCAGATGCCCCATATATTTAAGTCTAAAGATACCAGAGTTCATTGTACCTAATATGTTTTGATTGTTGTTGCACATAATCATTATACATACATACACATATATAAAAACGACTATAAAGGCTGCCACACACCAAATGCGTCTGCAGCACGATGCGTTGCATCTGCAGCACGCTGCGACATAAAGCAATTCACACCGGCTGGCGGCGCGGCGGCGGCACCACGGCGTCGCATACGCATTGCAGCGCGTTGCATCTGCGACACTGTGCGTCTGCGACGCCTTGTATTCGTTTCGGATCGCGGCTGATATTTTCTTTCAAGATGTCGAACATCGAGGACGATTTATCGAGCATTTCAAGTGAAAGATGGTTAGATAACAGTTCATCCGATGAAGATCTGTTACTTTTGGCTGCGTTAGAACTACCAGAAACTAAAAAAAGACTGTGGGTGCACAATCAATATAAACAAAAAAAGAGACGGCCTCGGTTAATATTATCGTCGTTTGAAGACAAGTTATAATTTTTGACATGTGGATCATATAAATAATTGTATTTGCGTACATATTGATTAACTTTTCGCGTATTTCAAAATCCATAATCACTAGTCACTGTTAAATTTGAAAATATTTACAACTGAAGTGCCGCAGCCAGTGCCGCAGCTGCACGCAGACGTATACGTCACCGCGGTGTGTCCTTAACTATGAAATCCTGTGGAATACAACGTAATCATGCCGGAGCGCGTGTGCGACGTTGCCGTTCCGCTGGTGCGCGACCGCACCGCGACCGTTTTCGGTTTGTATCTCACGGACTGCCGTGCGTCTGTCGCACGCAACCGCAACGCAATGCATCTGCGACACTGTCGGTGTGAACCTATGCGTACAAATTCTAATATTACAAATCATGACGCGTCACCGCGGTGTGTCCTCAACTATGAAATCCTGTGGAATACAACGTTATCATGCCGGAGCGCGTGTGCGACGTTGCCGTTCCGCTGGTGCGCGACCGCACCGCGACCGTTTTCGGTTTGTATCTCACGGACTGCCGTGCGTCTGTCGCACGCAACCGCAACGCAATGCATCTGCGACACTGTCGGTGTGAACCTACGCGTACAAATTCTAATATTACAAATCATGACGCACGCAGTCGCAATGCAGCACGTCTGCGACACTTTTTGGTGTTCAAGGCTGAACACCAAAAAGTGTGCGTGCGTCATGATTTGTAATATTAGAATTTGTACGCTTAGGTTCACACCGACAGTGTCGCAGATGTTATGGAAGAAAATAGGAAGGGAAACGAACAAACGGCGGCGCGGTGTAGCAGACGCACTGCGTCGCAGATGCAACGCGCTGCAATGCGTGTGCGACACCGTGGTGCCGCCGCCGCCGCCGGCCGGTGTGAAAAGCTTTATGTCGCAGCGTGCTGCAGATGCAACGCATCGTGCTGCAGACGCATCCGGTGTGTGGCAGCCTTTATCCCCGAAGGGTTAGTCAGAGACTAGGCAATGAGGACAGCATAAGCAGTCCTCTACCATAGTCCACTTTTCACTAAATGACTGTACATGTGCTCAGCGTGACAGGTAGTGAGCTCATCGCCGCTTTATGCTGTTGGAAGTGTGTGCAGTCTTTAGTCCGTTAGTCGCCTTTTACGACACCCAAGGGAATAGAGGGGGTGGTAGTATTCTTTCACCGCTACGCGACACGGACAAGGGCGGATCCAGGATTTTTTTCTGAAAGGGGAGAACGGGCAAAAAAATCAAAAATAACGGTTAGAAATAAACTTCAAATGTATCATACTTTAAGTTTATTTCTACCTATACAAGTTCAAGTATGTATAGAAAGGTTTATGAAAGTGTCAAAACTATAGAAAAATTTAATGTTTAATAAAGATTCCTGTTAAAGATGCCCAGCACTTCATTAGCGTCCATTTTTGCCGTTCTGTTATTTTATTCATCTTCTTCTTATGGTAGCACTCCATTACTGGTGGTCTACCGTCAGCTTGCTGAACTCACCCTTGCCCCTCGCCATTCGGAACAGTTTCTCCACGCTGGTGATTCCGGGCTAATCCCGAATGTTTCTCAGCCAAGGTATCTTCCTTCTGCCGACGCGTCTTTTCCCTTCTATTTTGTCCATCATTATCAATGGGTCTGACAAATGTTTCTTATTTTACATGCCAAATAGATCTACAATCAATTACGAGAAAAACTGTGTTTTTACTTTTTTCATATCTTAAAAAATGGCTAAGATTTTTACGATCAAAGATCACGAGCGCGCGTAATCTCGGAAATTCAAAAAAGGGCTTAAACTTCTCGTCGTTATAAATACTGCATATATCGAAGTGAAATAAAAACTAATGTAATGTATAATGGCGGACTCCGTCGCTTTACCAGTCTAAAGGTCAAAATCCCTTGTACACCGCGTCGTCTATTTGGCACGGGCACTTACCCGGGCGGTCGGTGCGCCTCATACGAAAATCGCTGCAAAGTGGTAAAGCGACAGTGACCCCGACCGTACATGATCTACGCTCCGATTTTAGGTGTATTTGATAGTTATATTTTTACCCTTTTTCGTTCTCCATTGAAGCAGTTGATATTTATCATGTCTTATAATACGACCTAGATATCCATTTTTTCTCTTCTTGATGGTACGCAACAACTCTGTCACACGGTTATTAATATACTTACAAATACTAGCAGCCCGCCGCGCCTTCGTCCACGCTAACTTAGAAACACCGCCATAGTTCAACCATTAAAAAAAATATATCTACAAAATATAAACAAAAACCATCCTCAGTTAACGCTCTATCTTTTAGTGAAAACTGCATAAAAATCCATTGCGTGGTTTAGGAGAATAGTGAGTGTAAGTGTAATGTAATGACTTGCGGCCGCTCGCGGTTTCACACGCGTGGTTCTCGTTCCCGTGGGAATATCGGGATAAAAAGTATTCTATGTGTTAATCCAGGTTATAAACTATCTGTATGCCGAATTTCATCCAAATCCAATCAGTAGTTCTTACGTGAAAGAGTAACAAATATCCATCCATACTTACAAACTTTCGCGTTTATAATATTAGTAGGAATAGGATGTTAATAGGATGTTAATTACCGTACCCACCAACCCACATTGGGCAACCCGCATTATGCCAACCTGGTGGGTTATATGGCTCAATCTCTCCACGTGCTGTTGTCCATGTCCGAAGGGGTGGGACGCCCAGCAGTGGGACGTTTGTAGGCTGATGGTGATGATGATGCGTTCGTATGGTACTTCTTAACGGGGGAGCGCTTCGTGCCATATATCTTACATAACCACCTCTGTGGTCTAATGATCTATTGGTTAAGCCACCGGTCTCAGACACAGAGGTCCCGGGTTCGATTTCCAGCGGGGGTATATCTTTTTGAACTTGGTTTGGTTGGTGGTAGGGCTGTAAGTCCGCCTGGCTAGCTACCACCATCTTATCTGTCTGTTTCCATAACAACGATGTTTATAGCATCGTTGTGTTCCGATAACCGTGTCGCGTAGCGTTGAAAGACTACTACCCCCTCTCTTCGTAAAAGGCGACTAACGGACTAAAGACTGCACATACATCTAACAGCATACAGCGGCGATAGGCTCACCATCTGTCACGCTGAGCAGATGAGCAGTCGCTATTTGGTGAAAAGTGGACTATGGTAGGGGACTGCTTTTGCTGTCCTCAATGCCTAGTCTCCGACCAACCCTTCGGGGATAATATATCGTGATTATATTTATTTATATATGTATGCATGTATTGTGTTCCACCAGTTTGAGATAAGATAGCCAGTTCCTTAGTTGTTGAGGATTCGCGCGCGGTGGAAGGTCACTTACCAACGATGAAAGCCAAGCGCTTACCCGTTGTAGAATAAAAATAAAAAGAAATCTCATTGGCGGTAGTGCACTGGTAATTTGACGATAAGAGGTCCAATAGTACTTAACCTAGGATCCTCATTTACTAACGGACGAAATTAATAATGAATTTATCAGATTTAGAAGCTTAACTTAAGCGCCTTAGAAATTATGTCAAATTTCTTACTCTGGTAGCTAAATTAACAGATAGAATATTAATTTCGGCCATTAAGGAATGGCTATCTTACCCCTAACTGGCGGAAGGCAACAATGCTAACATTGTTAAGACGACATACTTAGATAAGATGGTGCTAGCTTGCCAGGCAGATCAACCAAATAAAATACAGGAATATTCAACCTCCACTCGTAATTGAACACAGGACCTCTGGGTCTGAGAATATTAAGAGTTCGCGTAGCTTTATCTATTAAAATAACTTATTAATAAACATTAACACGGGGATTAACGCTATTTACTAAATGTACTCGTATTTTTATAATGGAACGCGAACGTTTAAAAGGCTCGTATTCTAAAACCAAATTCAAACTCAAATCTTTACTAGAGTACAGTTATTTATTTATTTATTTATTTATTTATTTATTTATTGGGCAGTCAACAAAAACATGTACCAACAGTCTAACAATAGGTATAGGGTGAATTCCAAACTTAATCTAAGTACAGTTTTTAATTAAAGACAGCCACGGCATGCGATGTGGACTAATAGTAATGAATTTTACTAAACTTAATATGTATACTTACAAAATTCAAAACTAAATCTAAAACTACTCTATTGTATTTTATAATTACTTTTATATAATTTGAAGTTTAAAGGGGACTTACGTAACTATTTCTAATAACTTTTCGGAACCTGTGAGCACTGTCATTAAAAATATCTAACACTTCCAAATTATTTGGCCGAGAAAGAGTGTTATATTGTCTTTGGATCCTATTTAATGTAGAATGGCGACCCAGATTGCTCCTCACGGACTTAGGCACAAAAATATTGAATCTGCTAATACGAGGTAGTTTTTTGGGTGTATTAAGTTTGATTTTTTTAAGGAGATCGGAGCAATCAAGGCTACCATTCATCAACTTATATAGACACATGACATCAAGGAGCAATCTTCTGTTTTTGAGGCTTTCAATATTGTAGTGTTTAAGACGACCCTCATATGTTGCAAGAGTTTTAGCAAGGTGCGCTCGGAATGAAAGATGCCAAAGAAATCTTTTCTGCACACTCTCTAATCGTTTAATGTGAACATCGTATACAGGTGACCAAATAACACTACAGTATTCAAGCAGAGACCTTACAAGACTGTTATAAATCGTTATAATAGCTAAGGGGTTTTTAAAATCTTTTGTGTTCCTTAAAACAAAGCCTAGTGTCCTGAAGCTTTTGGTGACTATTTTGTCAATGTGAGTGTTGAACTGTAGCTTGACATCCAGATAGACCCCAAGATCCTTAATAACTTTAACTTCTTCAAGTGCAGCGTTGTTAATTTTGTATATAGTACTTGGCGTAGACAGTTTTCTTGTGAACCTAATATAACGGCATTTGTCGATATTCAAAATCATGTGGTTTACTTTGCACCACTCAGAGAACCTATCCAAATCCTCCTGAAGCAATACCGTGTCATTTGTGCTAACAATAGGCCGCATAATTTTTAGATCATTTTTGAATGCTTGAAAGCAACTACGATGTTATTAATGAAAATGTTAAAAAATATTGGGCCGATGTGGGAACCCTGAGGCACGCCTGATTTTGACAAGAATGGTTCCGAATTAAAGCCATTTAGTACTACTTTTGATATACGACCGGTAAGATAAGATTTGCACCATGATAAAAGATTTGTGGCAACACCATAACGAGATAGCTTATATAAAAGAATTTGATGATCTACTTTGTCGAAGGCCTTGCTAAAATCTGTGTAGATGACATCTACACTGTTGCGCGAGTCTATAAAATCTGTGACTTCAGACAGGAATGACATGAGATTGGTAGCTTTAGAACGGCCAGAAAAGAAGCCATGCTGCGCGGTATGTATAATATTTTTTGTATGCCAATTTAATAAATGACAGAACAGCGACTCAAGTACTTTTTCAAACACCGGTAATATTGAAATTGGTCTGTAATTTAAAACTACGGATGCATCACCAGACTTGTGTATGGGAACAATACGAGCTTCCTTCCATAATTCAGGGAAGACACCACTGGCGAAAGATTTGTTAAAGATAATGGTAAGGGGGTGACAAAGAGCCCCGGCACATTCAACAACAAACTTGGGTGGTATACCGTCAGCACCCATTCCCTTATGCAATGCCAGGCTTTTTAATTTTTTTAAGATCTCAGGAGGTGTATAGACCGGAGTTGGAATAATATTAGAAGTAATGTCAACGTCACTGTTCCTAGAGTCAGGAATAGAGGGAATAGGGTGGTCATCGCATTGCATAACAGGACACTGGCTTAAAGACCATCAGTTCATGTTCAATTTTAAGAATCATTTGGTAGGAAGTTCGTTCAGTCGAGGAAATGCAATACATGGTGGCTCCTTAATTATTGTTAGTAAAAAGTTTAAATTAAAGGAACGCAAAGACATAGTGAGCCTCTCGGTTGAGCGAACAATAGAAATAGCTTGTGTGGAGTTGGAGCAGTTTGTTGTATTAAGTGTGTACAGACCTCCTTCAGCATCATATGATTTTTTCGAAAAAGTTATGGATGAGGCATTACATAAAGTCCGTAATGTGGGTAAAACCATAATTGTTTGCGGGGATTTTAATATTAATTTGTTAGAAAATTCCACAATGTCAACTAAAATTAAAAACCTATTTCTATCATATAACTTAAATTATTTATTTTTGGAGCCGACAAGAATAACTGCCACTTCGGCCACCTGTATTGATAACATATATACAAATGTAAAACCACTAGCTAAGCAAATTATTAATAATCTGGACTCTGATCATTGTGGCCAAATGGTCAGCTTTCCACACCAGCGTAAACAAGTGACGAAAAAGAATATCACTGTTGTACCAAAAACTGCAGGTCGGCTGGAACGCTTTAAAAGCAATCTAGATACAAAATTAAATTATTTAGAATACAATGACAACCCTAATGTCTTTTACAATAATTTTTTTAACATTTATTGTTCAGAATTTAATAAAACTTTTATTCCAAAAAAGATCTCAGTTAGTGGTACTGTAACTTTTAATGAATGGGCTACAATTGGTATTCACAGAAGTAGGAAACGCCTTTATGAACTTTATGGTGAACGCAACTATAACACCAGCGATGACTTCAAATTATATGTTAAAAATTATTCAAAGTTATTCAAAGGAGTATGTCGATTAGCCAAGGCAAACTATTTGAGTTCTAAGATTAAGAATAGTAATGACAAAATAAAAATGACATGGAATATTATAAATAGTGAAACAGGAAAGGTCAAAAGTCGTAATAATGAGTACAATTTAAATTGTGATAATAAAACCTTGACTTCTGATGCTGATATTGCTGCAGCATTTGAGAGGTTTTTTACTGACATTCCAGTTTCAACTACAAAAGCCTTGATTTCCTCCCCCACTGTAGCTGAATCTGTTTTGAAGGAGAATGTTAAAGATTGTGAAAGTAATTTCAGTTTTCAAAAAATTTGTGTTATAGATATAATAAATTTTTTAACACTCTCAATAAAAAAGAAAACTGCTGATCTGTG
This sequence comes from Scoparia ambigualis, assembly GCA_963921215.1. Classification (NCBI taxonomy): domain Eukaryota; kingdom Metazoa; phylum Arthropoda; class Insecta; order Lepidoptera; family Crambidae; genus Scoparia; species Scoparia ambigualis. The sequence goes on from OY992509.1 coordinate 26,101,599, forward strand.
GGGTAATTCCGTGGACGTCGCTAAATCTGTAATTATGACAATAGCTCCAGTTTTAGCTTGCATATTTAATGAATGCATTGACTATGGTGTTTTTCCTGACCTCATGAAATATAGTAAAATAATTCCATTATTTAATTTAGGTAGCACTTCTGACCCCTCTAATTTTAGACCTATTTCTGTGCTACCCACATTTAGTAAAATTTTTGAAAAGTTAATGCTAGACCAAATGCAAATTCATTTTTATAAAAATAAACTTTTACATTGTAAACAATATGGTTTTACTAGGGGTCGCTCTACAACTGACGCCGGTGTTGAGCTTTTAATCCAAATATTTGATACCTGGGAGGAATCACAGGATGCCCTAGGGGTATTTTGTGATTTATCCAAGGCTTTTGATTGTGTTTTACATGAAACTTTGGTCAGGAAGCTTAACCACTATGGAATTAGGGATGCTTCTTTGAGCCTTCTAATCTCATACTTGAGTAACAGGATTCAAAAGGTCGACATTAACGGTAAAAGATCTCCGGGATCAGTGGTTAAAATGGGAGTTCCGCAGGGTTCAATACTTGGTCCATTCTTGTTTTTGGTTTATATTAATGACTTACCTTATTTTGTAAAAGACAGTCATGAGATAGTATTGTTTGCTGATGATACTTCACTTTTATTCAAAGTGAAACGACGACACCCAAATTATGACGATGTGAATAATGCGGTCTCAAAGATTGTTCACTGGTTTAGTGTTAATAACTTGCTATTAAACGAGGGAAAAACCAAATGTGTAAGATTTGTATTGCCTAATGTTAAGCAGGTAATAACTAGTGTACAAATTAAAGATAAGAATGTGAATCCTGTGGACACCACTGTGTTTCTAGGCATCACATTGGATGCCAAGCTTCAGTGGGGCCCACATATAGCTAAATTGTCGAATAGACTTAGCTCTGCGGCTTATGCAGTAATGAAGATCCGTCAGTTAACTGACGTTGATACAGCTAGATTAGTTTACTTCAGTTACTTTCATAGTGTAATGTCGTACGCCATTTTAATGTGGGGAAATGCCGCCGACATTCAAACTATCTTTATGCTGCAGAAGAGGGCTATTCGAGCAATATATAACCTACAGGCTGGTGACTCTCTCAGAGAGAGATTTAAGGATATAAGTATAATGACAGTTGCATCACAATATATTTATGAAAATCTTGTGTATGTTCATAAAAATATTGAAATGTTTTCAAAAAACAGTGATATTCACAAATTAAATACTAGAAGTAAGAACAAATTAGCAGTGCCTTATACTAGGCTCCATAAAATAAATAATTCTTTTAAGGGTCTGTGTGTACGATTATACAACAAAGTACCAAATGATATTCAGAAATTAGATCTTGATAAATTTAAAATCAAAATCAAAGAAAAGCTTTATAAAAAAGCTTATTATAAAGTGTCGGATTATACAGAAGACAAAACAGCTTGGGTCTGAAATGCTCCAAGTACCTACTCCAACAGCTATTTCTAATTGCCTATAATTAATTTATATAGAGCACCATATTTAATTAAACTATTTACATTCAAATTCATATTTTGTATTTTGTGACCTGGTAACGACATATAATATATATATTTTTTGTAAATGTCGTTGCTTCTGTGCGCTGTGGTTTCTTGCGCCCGTTCTTTGCCACAGTTAAAAAATGATGTCCTGAATGGGTGGTAGGTTAAAAAATATTTGGACGTTTCAAAGTACTTATTAATTGAGTTTATTGAATAAATATATTTTGACTATTGACTATTGACTATTGACATCATACACAGACGAAAAGTAGTCAGCAAATAAATTTGCTACTCCGGCGCCGTTGTCTGCTGATTTAGTTAGATAAGACATTGTGGATGGATAGCTGTTGCCACAATGCCTTTTTTTCTTAATATAAGACCAAAAGAACTTGGGATTTGAAGTAATGGATTGTTCAACTAGTGAAATATATCTTTTGTAGCACAATTTTATTTGAGTCGCACATCTAAGCTTTAACATGGTAAGGGTAATGCCATCTAAAGGGTTAGAAAGGGATGGTGCTATCATCGCATATATCGCTATCCCTTTCTAACTGCATTCAAGCATGGATTTGATTATTATTGGAACGCTTTCAAAGTTTTTCTTTTTTTTAAACTGATGTCTGATTTATAAGAGCGTGAATAAATATCACGGTTCCTATTCGATGCCGAATGTTTGTAAACATATTACTGTCATTTGTGCAAATGTCTAGTTTCACTAGGATTTTTACTGTTTTTTGAAAGATTGACACAATAGTTAACTGTTTTCTTGTGAATGTCTCTCAAGAAAAAGTAAAATCCTACTGCAACTACGTATAACAGAAATCTGTTTACAAACATTCGTCATCTAATTTGGCTGGATTATAGGTTCCGTTCTAAAACAAGAAAAAATATAATACCTACTGTAATATTTTATAATACTATTATTATAAATTGTTATTGTGGTATGGTATCGTATCGATATTCGAAATGAATAAAAAAAATATTATGTAGAAATAAGTCGTTGTTGAAATATTTAAATATAAGGTTTCAACATAATAAGAAATTAGAGAACATGAAAAATTATGTAACATCCAAACGAAAGTGACTTCCTTAAATTTTATTTTCGTCCACACAAACACACACACACATATAATATTTACAAACATACAATTTATATTAACTCTAAAATAACAATAATAATATTCACACACATACGACGACGAGCTGATATGAATTCAGTTTTTTAAAGCCACGATCGTTTATTTTATCCAAATGACATTTTAAGCAGCGGTTTTTGTTTTTTTTTTTTTGCGTAGCGATTGTCATGAATTTCTAAGTTATTTTTTTATTACACAATAGAAAGCTAGCTTTATTGAAAAATATCTTGGGGGGGGGGGGGGGGGTAGGGGGTAGGGGGATGGAGGGGGTACGGTAATGGTAACTTAGTAGAATATTTGTTTTTTTTTCTTAAAAATAACCTAAAATAACCTCAAAATACAAAATATCTTGGAAACTATGCATTTTCGCACTTTGGCTCACTTTGTGGATTTGACATGGAGCCGCCTTTTTCTTCTCCTCATTCTGCAGCGGCGTCCATTTTCAGATGTGATAGTGTCTACCAGACCTATCGATCGACAGGGTTCTACTAAGATAAGTAAAACGACAATATATATATATATATATATATATACAGAATACAAATTTATTTAAGTCTAGGTGAGGTCTCAGGGTCGGGTAAGGTTAGAGGTTAATTAAGGTAGAACGCCGTAGTAGGGCACTCCCCTGTACTTCTGCTTCAACCGTCGGCTCAAGGCTCCCAAAGCGCGAGACACGGGATAATACTTCCAAGTCCAGCAGGCCCAGGATGTCCAAGATGAACTGAGGTCAATCTCAACCCGTACGGTGTTCCTTTTAACAAGTCAATGGTTCTAATTAATACTCGGAACGACGACGTCTGATACTGCCACTAGTCTCATTTCCAGTAGGTAATCTTAAAGCACTAGTAAGTACAAGGAGTGAAGGAGTGACCTAGATATTCTCAACTGTTCTGGCTTGAAGTGGCAGTTATAATAAAAGCAGTAACGGTTACAAGATAACTGTAGGCATTTAAAAGCTAATTAGGTACTTATTTTATTAAACAATGTATATAAGTAAGTACCTAATAATTATATTAACACATACTTTATTTACAAACAGCAGTAAAAGAACTACAACACACTTATTCTATTATATATAACACATTATATTAAATGCACAACTTACCCAGTAAGGGATTTTAATCAGGCACTATAAATAACTGCTGAACCGATTAAATCGTAACGCAGTTTAGTCTAATAGTATATCTTAATTACTAGGACAAGGAAAACTTTAAGTAATTATGGTTAACGTAAGTAAGCTTTAAGTTAAAAATCAATAATTTATAGGCGTAAATTACAATACGGTTCGCACTGTAATTTCTTTGGCGCCAAAAGTGACAAAGCGTATTTTTCATGAGGCGCGTGGAAGACGGAAAAAAGGGCGCAAAGAGTTTTTAATCTCGCGCGCGCTTAAAGCCTTCATGGTAGATGCTTAGGTTTTCTCACAGACATGTAATAGAAGCAGACCAAGCATTATTTCACAACTACATAGATGACTGTAAAATAATATTTCTACTTCTTTCTCTCCAACCACAAATTGATAAGACCATCTCTTTTCTTTTTACTGTTGCAACACTTCCACACACATAGACAAATTGGAACGTGAGGCAAAACGCCATCTTGACAAGCTACAATTAAGCTACAAATGTCTTCCTAGAGTTCCTAGACTTGTCAACAAAGGGCATACAGGAGATTGTTTTCGCTTATTTTTTGTAATCTAATAAAGTTTATGAGCCGAAAATATTAAAATAAAATGGTGAAGTGTAGTGCGCCTTTGTGCGGCAACTCCTCTTTTAAGAAAACACCTGAAATTACATTCCATCGGTAAGTTTTGTTGTGCCATATAATCTCCTAGTGGGTTTTTAGTCATTGTGTGATTACTACGAATCTTTAAGCATTGTAGAAGCAGTGAATAATAGTTATAAGTGTAAATCTCTTAAAAACTTAACGTAAAGTAGTTTGTAAAGGATTCTTGTGGTAACAATAACCAATTATTCACTAGATTCGATCTCGTTTGACGTTTTATATACTTGTACAATTTTACGGGGTCGTATTTAGGCTCCAGTTTTGTTTTCAAGATTGATTAGATTAAAATATGCAATATATTAATTCTTTAAGGATAAATTTTAATAATGAAATAATTTTTAGGTTTCCAAAGGATGATTATTTAAAAAATGCCTGGTTGAGTAACATGAAAAGAGAACATTGGCAGCCCAAACCATCTAGTGTGCTGTGCTCAAAGCATTTTGAAGCTCAGTTACTGGATCACAGTGGCTTCCGTACAGTTCTTGCTCCTAGTGCGATTCCAACAATTTTCGATTTATTGTACCAAGAAGAAGTAAGTGTCCACATCTTTTTTACATACCTATCTACCTAAACCAACTTCAGTTAAATGAAATATTAACTGTTATTGAAATTGAATTTAAAATGTTACTTTAATATGTATTGTAATTAAGGTTTGTAATAGTAGGTATAGATAAATTATTTTAATTATATTGTTAACTTAAACCCTATCCTACCTCTTTAACCCTATGCTAGTTGTGGGAATTATTCTTTTATGAAAATGTGCAAAAAAAAATAACTTTGTACGTTGGTTTTTCAGAATTATCAAAACCTTTACTAAAAGGTCCGGTAAAAAGAAATGCAAGTGGAGATCATCTTTTGAGGAACTTAGAAAATTTACAGCCGAGTACAAGTGTACTTCATTATGTAAGTTAATATAAGTATTAGATTGTTGTACAGTATTATATAGTATAACATGAAGAAGATGGGTCTGAGCAGTCCCTCAACTGCGTTAGGTACTTTGAAATATACTAAAAATGATAAATTTATTTATTTTAAGGAACCTTCATCATCTCTTTCTGAACCAGACTCCATAAAAAGTATGCCTGGATATCATGTTTTGCGGGACTTGAAAAATATACAACCCAGTTCTTCAAGTGTAACCCCACAAAATGTGAGTATTATACTGTTGTATGGTATTTATGGAGTGTAAAGACAAGGAGGACCATCTCGTGTATGAAAAAGTGTTCGTCTGGTGGCGCCACAGCCTACAGTTGCTTTTTATTACAAGCTTCTATTTAACTTGCAATGTATGTTTGTTCGGGTGGAATCTTGCAACTCAATTTTGAAGCCGATACCTTCAACCGATTGAGCTGCAATTTTGTAAGTTTGGATGACAGTGCATAGTTAATTGTGTGACGTCATTCTAAATTCAAGATGGCGGATTTTTTTTAATGCATTCTTACAATATGGGTATCAAATGAAAGGGCTTGCTGAGGATAACTCAAAAATAAAGTGAGGTTACTCTAAATCTGATATGGTGGACGTCCAGGGAAAACTAAAAAGTAAAAAACATTTAAAAAAAAAGCTTTTATTTAAATGCGCTAAAAAGAAAAAAGAAAACTTTTACTATCAACCTTATAACGTCATTACACAATTTATATGATATAAAAGGTTGTCGCGAGATTTACATACATACATATAGTCACGACTACAACTATAATAACGACGACCGCAAAAGCAGTCCTCTGCCATAGTTCGCTATTCACTAAATTGCGACTGCACATGTATGTGCTCAGCGTGACAGGCGGTGAGCCAATCGGCGCTATATGCTGTTAGATGTATGTGCAGTCTTTAGTCCGGTAGTCGCCTTTTACGACACCCAAGGGAAGAGAGGGGTTTAGTATTCTTTTACCGCTACGTGACACGGTCGAGAGATTTACTTGTGTAAATAAAATAAATTGATGTGATTGATTTAAACTATTAAAATTTTAAATCTTAAGTAAATACAAGTGCTTAAATCTCGCGACAAACTTTTATACCATATATATTGTGTAATGTTGTTATAAGTTGATAGTAGAAGTTTATTCTTTTCTTTATAGCGCATTTAAATATAAGGTTGTTTTAATTAGGTTTTTAACTATTTATTTGTAAATAAATTGCAATTGTTTTCTTTTTGTTTTCAGATTTTATCTGCTCTATCACTGTCAAGTCTCTCTCTCACACACACTCTATTACTCGACCATCTGGCGCGGGCGGTCTTATCACAACTTCAAAAATTGTGACATTAAAATTTATTGTACTTAATTATTATTTTTATTAAAAATTTACCACCACAGTTGTTTTTTTTATTTGTCATTTCTTTTTAGTTTACCTAACTGTCCTACTATTTCATTCATTTTATTTAAGGGGTCAGGCGGTCAGCAAAAATTTCAATGTTGCGCGGGGCCTTGCGGGTGTTGCGCGGTGCGGGGTCCGCGGTAATTTGTAAGGGCCATTCACATTTTTATCAAAAAGTTAATAAAAATGATTAGTTTTTTGAAAATCCAACTCGGTCAAGAAATCGAAAAGGTAAATAAATACCTATGTGTTTATGATTTCATAATAATTATTATTGTAAAACACGGTCGTAATGTGCATTCATATTTTATTTTAGATAACTTCAGGATAACTTCAGGATTTTTTTCTATCGTAATCGAGCAAAATGTTTTCAATCGTGTTTTGGCTTCGTTCATCCCCTCACACATACGTTCTGTAATACACATTGAAAATTTCTGTGCGAAATATCAAAACTATTTTGATTATCGGCTAATAGAAAACAACGAATTTTTTTCGTTTTCACCGCCTGGCCCCTTAAGTTAATGATGTGGCGTCGCAGGCAGATATAGATACAGAGATAGCCTGACACTCAATGATAGATAACTTAATTAACGTATGAGAATCTTCAAATCTCTTTCTATTATTATCCTCTTTATATGGCTGTAGATTTAGGTACTTGAGGTCCCTTGCGTGCCTGAGTCCGGCCCCTTTTATTGTAAATGTGTGCGTGAAATTTGTCTGTAGGCGTAATTGGCACGCTTTTTTGTTCTTATGTTACGTCTGCTTCTATTATACGTCTGTGGGTTTTCTAACTTCGTCGCGTCCGCGCAAAAGAAGTTTTATTGTAACAAAACGTTACAGTCGACTAACCTATTCTATCATCGATCGATGCCGTCGATCGACGATCGATCGATTGGTCTAGTAACACCCTAATATCCGGCGTGAAATAATAGCCCTTGGTAATGTTGTGTTTCGTTCGGCCAATGAGGGTTCCGGAGGCCTTCCCCCCCCCCCTCACAATTCCTATTCCTTCCTTAAAGGCCGGCAACGCATCTGCAATTCCTCTGGTGTTGCGGGTGTCTATGGGCGGCAGAAATTACTCTCCATCAGGTGACCCGTCTGCTCGTTTGCCTCCTTCTATTATAACAAAAAAAAAAATTGTGTAGTAAAGTGAAGAGCAATACTTTTTACTATTAATATTCCCGCCCATATTATTAAGATTCAAATTTGAACTACGACTGTAAAATTTTTACTGTAAAAAAAGATTTTTCAAAATGTTTGAAACAGAGCCTTGAATATTTTGTAAGCTCCCAGTTATCACGTCTAATAGCTTTACCCATTCACGTCTTATTTCCGGGCATTTTGTAAACCTAAAAAAAGAATTATAAAAAGAATATTAGTAATATCGATAAAGCTTCAATACACAAATACATACATCACTAATCATTATGCCAAAACAAAGCCTTTAAATTACATTTAATTAAGGTTTAAATCCTGATTCTTATGAATAGTATACGATATAGTATGATTTAGAATTAGCAAAAATTAATGCTTTGCCGTTTTAATTATTAAAAATCTCATAGTAAAGCATAAATATTATGAGAAATCACTAACGTATGAAATGATAATTCCTGGTCTTTCACACCTCCTTTTGTTGTTCTTGACGAACAATAAACAGCTGAACAAGACATTATGTCAATTGTATATTACACAAATAACACAAACACTAAGATTTCTTATTATTTCACTATTATTTCGCACAATCCAGCAATGTTTTGACCAAGTAGTCGGTCATGAAATGACACGTTTCACACCGACAGTGCGTCGTTGCCAAACGTACGTTCACTATCTCTTCTACTCATATCACACTACAGTCATACAGACAGAGATACAAATACTTTACTTTGATACACGTATGTAAAAGCGGCAACGTCGTAAGACTCTGTCCATGTAATATTTGGTCCGAGGTATTTACTTTATTAACAACAAGACCATGTATAAATACTAACTTACAAGACTGAGTATTTTTTATCATACTTATTATATTTAAACCTCCTTTTATATTCTGCCACCAATAATGGGAATTCTACATTTTGATACCAGCAACACTACGCATACATGGCCGTTATTATTGTTAAACTTTAAATTTTCATTAAAATTTATCGATACTTACAGATGAAACGTGACTTACCTTTTCGAAAAAAAAATTCATTTGTAGTTTCGACAGAATTTCACTGAGCAAACGGTCATTTTGCGAACAATTTCACCGAAACGCGAGAGGTAAACACTGCTTGACGGCACAATGACACTGACCGCCAGGATTGCGCGATAGGCCAATTTTGGCCTATAAATTTTTCTACGTTTTTTTACGGCCAGGCTCTATCTAGACATGTATATAATCAAAGGTTATTTTATACAGTCTAAGGCTCGTATTCTAAAATCAAACTTAAATCAAATCCATGCTTGAATGCAGTTAGAAAGGGATAGCGATATATGCGATGAATAGCACCATCCCTTTCTAACCCTTTAGATGGCATTACCCTTACCATGTTAAAGCTTAGATGTGCGACTCAAATAAAATTGTGCTACAAAAGATATATTTAACTAGTTGAACAATCCATTACTTCAAATCCCAAGTTCTTTTGGTCTTATATTAAGAAAAAAAGCATTGTGGCAACAGCTATCCATCCACAATGTCTTATCTGACTAAATCAGCAGACAACGGCGCCGGAGTAGCAAATTTATTTGCTGACTACTTTTCGTCTGTGTATGATGACCACCCTATTCCCTCTATTCCTGACTCTAGGAACAGTGACGTTGACATTACTTCTAATATTATTCCAACTCCCGTCTATACACCTCCTGAGATCTTAAAAAAATTAAAAAGCCTGGCATTGCATAAGGGAATGGGTGCTGACGGTATACCACCCAAGTTTGTTGTTGAATGTGCCAGGGCTCTTTGTCACCCCCTTACCATTATCTTTAACAAATCTTTCGCCAGTGGTGTCTTCCCTGAATTATGGAAGGAAGCTCGTATTGTTCCCATACACAAGTCTGGTGATGCATCCGTAGTTTTAAATTACAGACCAATTTCAATTTTACCGGTGTTTGGAAAAGTACTTGAGTCGCTGTTCTGTCATTTATTAAATTGGCATACAAAAAATATTATACATACCGCGCAGCATGGCTTCTTTTCTGGCCATTCTACAGCTACCAATCTCATGTCATTCCTGTCTGAAGTCACAGATTCTATAGACTCGCGCAACTGTGTAGATGTCATCTACACAGATTTTAGCAAGGCCTTCGACAAAGTAGATCATCAAATTCTTTTATATAAGCTATCTCGTTATGGTGTTGCCACAAATCTTTTATCATGGTGCAAATCTTATCTTACCGGTCGTATATCAAAAGTAGTACTAAATGGCTTTAATTCGGAACCATTCTTGTCAAAATCAGGCGTGCCTCAGGGTTCCCACATCGGCCCAATATTTTTTAACATTTTCATTAATGACATCGTAGTTGCTTTCAAGCATTCAAAAATGATCTAAAAATTATGCGGCCTATTGTTAGCACAAATGACACGGTATTGCTTCAGGAGGATTTGGATAGGTTCTCTGAGTGGTGCAAAGTAAACCACATGATTTTGAATATCGACAAATGCCGTTATATTAGGTTCACAAGAAAACTGTCTACGCCAAGTACTATATACAAAATTAACAACGCTGCACTTGAAGAAGTTAAAGTTATTAAGGATCTTGGGGTCTATCTGGATGTCAAGCTACAGTTCAACACTCACATTGACAAAATAGTCACCAAAAGCTTCAGGACACTAGGCTTTGTTTTAAGGAACACAAAAGATTTAAAAAACCCCTTAGCTATTATAACGATTTATAACATTCTTGTAAGGTCTCTGCTTGAATACTGTAGTGTTATTTGGTCACCTGTATACGATGTTCACATTAAACGATTGGAGAGTGTGCAGAAAAGATTTCTTTGGCATCTTTCATTCCGAGCGCACCTTGCTAAAACTCTTGCAACATATGAGGGTCGTCTTAAACACTACAATATTGAAAGCCTCAAAAACAGAAGATTGCTCCTTGATGTCATGTGTCTATATAAGTTGATGAATGGTAGCCTTGATTGCTCCGATCTCCTTAAAAAAATCAAACTTAATACACCCAAAAAACTACCTCGTATTAGCAGATTCAATATTTTTGTGCCTAAGTCCGTGAGGAGCAATCTGGGTCGCCATTCTACATTAAATAGGATCCAAAGACAATATAACACTCTTTCTCGGCCAAATAATTTGGAAGTGTTAGATATTTTTAATGACAGTGCTCACAGGTTCCGAAAAGTTATTAGAAATAGTTACGTAATTCCCCTTTAAACTTCAAATAATATAAAAGTAATTATAAAATACAATAGAGTAGTTTTAGATTTAGTTTTGAATTTTGTAAGTATACATATTTAGTTTAGTAAAATTCATTACTATTAGTCCACATCGCATGCCGTGGCTGTCTTTAATTAAAAACTGTACTTAGATTAAGTTTGGAATTCACCCTATACCTATTGTTAGACTGTTGGTACATGTTTTTGTTGACTGCCCAATAAATAAATAAATAAATAAATAAATAAATAACTGTACTCTAGTAAAGATTTAAATTTGAATTTGGTTTTAGAATACGAGCCTTTTAAACGTTCGCGTTCCATTATAAAAATACATTTATATGTGTGTGTGTGTTTGTGTGGACGAAAATAAAATTTAAGGAAGTCACCTACAGTTATTTAAGAAACAAATACACATAAGAGAACGCCATTAATTGTTTTGATTTTAATTTAAAAATATTAAATTTTTTAATTAATAAATCAATTTTGATTATGTATTAAATGTAAATCATCCTGCCTGTTGCTTCTATTTCGTCCCTATTACAAACATATCACACGCACGCAGGCTTCCATTAGCGCATTATTTTATTGTACTCGCCCTCGCCTTCAATCATCCATTTTTTCTAAACACACCAGCTTTTTTTATGCGTTATACCTACATATACGATAGACATACCTAATTTAAAAGTTATGTTATGTTACGAATCATTTTAAAATTATATTGTGCATAAATATTTTTTCCCTACTTTATCGGAAATTAGGCATTCGCTGGCAACCATTCGCGCTAGTGGCAGATACGCGGCTGTCACGCAGACTTCAAATTCAATACAAAAACCGGGCGGATTTTGAGAAGCGTTTGTACCGCGATGCTCCGTCTAGACATGTATATAGTCAAAGAAAATAACTTATTTCGTAAGCTTACAATAAGGAACAACAACAACTAGTTTCAAGAAATACAAAATAAAAATAAACATCATGTCACAGTTATCCAAAACATTAACCATTTTTTTTACTTGTACTCAACACGAATATAACGGTTAGTAACATAATATATAGTGACATCATAGTTTGCTATTTCCATACAATGTCTATTAAACAATATCCTTTCGACAATTACTAATAAATAAGTTTAATAGACTAACCAGTCAAAACCACAGTTGTTATTTGGTGTAACGTCCTCATTGCTAATCTCTGTCTAACCTTCGGGAATAATAAGTGCTTGTATGCGTGTGTAATTATCATGCATTTCTGAAACCCGAAGAGGGGTCAGTTAATGTAAAATAACACTGTAACAGTGAGGTTTATTATGCAATTTTTTCGTAAATTTAAAGTTGCCCATACATTAAATGTAGAAAAAAATCCACGAGCAAGATTCGAATCGGCTGTCTTCTGACATTCCGGGTCAAGTGCTATTCTAATTTGGCTACCGTAGCTCTTATCCAGCTATGCGATTCTCTAAGCGACACATAGACGCTGCGCGCATGGTTGTGATCTGCTGTCTCTTTCTAATTCTAAGAATATAAAAGAGACAGACTCAATTCACAGCACTGCGGCAGCCGCTGCTACCAAGGTTTAACTTGGAGAATCGCACTGCAGGCCGCCGAAATTCATCAACACCATTTACTTTTTACTTTGAAAGCCAAAGGCGCCCAATAAATGAGCTAAGACGAGCTGGTTAAGAGTTATGGTAGCTTCATTGGAAGAGCACCTGACCTGGAATGCCGGAAGGGTGCAGGTTCAAATCCTGCTCAAGTAATTTTTTTTCCATTTTCCATTTTGTAATTAACAAAATTTGCGTTAAAATTATACCTAGTCTTGCCATAAGTTCCGTCCAAACTTAAATGAGGGTATTTAAAAAAATAAATCATCATCATCATCCAGAAGACGTCCACTGTTGTACAAAGGCCTCCCCCAAGTATCTCCAACACGACCGGTCTTGTGCTGCTCGCATCCAGCGGCTACCCGCGACCTTCACCAGATCGTTGGACCACTTTTTGGAGGCCTGTCCACACTGCGTAGTTGTCACTCGAGAACCGTTCTGCCCCAACGGCCATCGGTTCTACGGGCGATGTGCCCTGCCCATTGCCACTTGAGCTTGGCGACTCTTTGGGCTATGTCGGTTACTTTAGTTCGTCTACGAATCTTCTCATTTCTGATTCGATCACGTAGAAAAACCCCGAGCATAGCCCTCTCAATTGCTGTTTGGGCGACTTTGGGCCTGCTTATTAGGCCAATAGTGAACGACCACGTTTCGGTACCGTATGTCATCACTGGCATGGCAACGCACACTGGTCGAAGACTTTCATCTTGAGAAACTGCGCTATTTTGGACGAGAAGATATTTCGTAGCTTACCGAACGCTGCCCAGCCGAGTAGGATTCGACGATTGACCTCTTTCTTAAAGTTGAACCTACCTAACTGGACTGTTTGTCCCAGGTATACATATTCGTCAACAACTTCAAGAGCAGAGTCTCCAACCTTCAGAGGAGTGGGTACGACACGTGAGTTAGACATGATTTTTGTCTTCTCCATGTTCATTTTAAGGCCCATTTGTTGAGAGACTCTGTTGAGATCACCGAGCATTGTGCCAAGGTCCTCCAGGGTCTCAGCCATGACTACTATATCGTCGGCAAATCGAAGGTGACTGATGTACACGCGTTAATATTGATGCCGAGTACACTCCAGTCCAGAAGCTTAATCACGTCCTCCAGTGCAGCAGTGAAGAGTTTCGGAGATATGACATCTCCTTGTCTCACTCCACGCTGCAGCTGGACTGGCTTCGAGCGCTGGTCCTGAAGGCGAACTGTCATAGTGGCGTTTTCGTACAAACACTTCAACACTTCGATGTACCGGTAGTCAATTTGACACCGCTGGAGAGACTGTAGCACGCTGCACGGCCCATGTCTCGATAGAATCAAAGGCTTTTTCATAGTCCACAAACGCTAAACAAAGTGGCCGGATACTCTTCGGTCTTTGTATAACCTGCCGCAGCGTATGTATGTGGTCTATGGTGCTAAAGTTTTTTCGGAATCCGGCTTGTTCGATTGGCTGGAAGTCATCAAACCTGCGTGCGAGACGATATAAAAAAATGAAATGACGGTAGTACTATTATTAGATATCATTATATTAAGTAGGTTTTATACTATTAATGTCGATCTAACCCATAGCTTCTTAAACATGGAGTGGGGTACCACAGGGAATCGCGAGAGCCAAGAAGTTGTTGCAGAGACACGCAGACGGTGGCCACCGGAAAATTCTCTTTACGAATGAAAAAAATTTACGACTCGATATTTCGATGAGGTTTAGAGCAGGCTTTCTCCTTTAAATATTCCATAAGCAATAATCCAAAGGATTAAGATCAGGACTTACAGGGGGCCAATCTTCAGAGGCGATGAAATCCATTAAATTCACGTCTAACCAGCGCTGATTTTACTTTGTGCGCTAATGCTGAGTCTTGTTGAAATTTGGTTGTTGGAGTGTATATCAGATTGCGAACTCTTTGACGATAGGTATACTGTTTTGCGGCGAGATCGAAAGTATGAACTCACGGCCCAGTCGATGGGTGGAGGTGTCCTTCTAGCAGTTCGCAAGGAACTTCGTGTGTCTGCCCGGCCTGAATGGAACTCATCAGCTGAGGACTTATGGATATCAATCCAAATGGGCAGAAAAAGGTTGCACTTATGTGTTATCTATTTATGCAATCAAAATTTGGGTTTATCCTTCTCTCAGCAATTGGTTATTTTTTTATTAAACCTACGGGATTGCGTGACAAATAACCCATCCGATAGCTTCCTTGTGATTGGTGACTTCAACATGAGTTCAATTTCTTGGTGTAAACCTGATGTTATTTATAAATATTGTAACCCTATTCATGTGTTAGGCTCAAATGAGACCGACTTTATTGATGAATTGAACTTGGTCGATTTGCACCAATATAATCACATAACTAATGTATACGGACGAATTTTAGAACTAACATTATGTAACTTCGATGTTAACGTGAGCGAAAACTCCAACCCATTGGTACCATTGGATCCTCATCACAGGGCGTTAACTGTGTTGGTAAATACTAACGAAAATAAAGAGCTCAAAGCTGTGCCTCGTATTAAGTATTGCTTTAACCGCACTAATTTTGAAGAGTTTAATAGTGTGCTCATTAGTATTGATTGGGAACTTAACCTGCGAGACAAACCGTTGGACGACGCTGTCAGTTATTTTTATAGTGTTTTAGAACGGTTGCGTAATCAACACGTTCCGTTTAGATATGTTGGAAAATCCATGTTTCCACCTGGTCTGGTCTTATTATATACCTCTGCTCTTATTAAGGTTCTTAAAGAAAAGTACCAGTAATTTTGCAAATTTAAACGATATGGAATGACTGCTGATAAGAACTGTATTGACTTCTTGCATAAACGAGCCAAGTTACTGGAAGCAAAGTGTTACGATTTGTATTTATCAAACGTCGAAAACTCAATTAGGTATAATCCAAAATACTTCTGGACACACTTTAAGTCACTTTCGAAAAATGGTTCGATTCCCAACACCTTATCATGTAATAGCAAAACATCCAGTTCTGGCCCCGAAATCTGTAATCTTTTTGCAGACTATTTTAACTCAACTTTTTTAAATTCTAACTCTGATTCTCAACCAATTGGTGCTGCATACCCTCCATCGACGCTTGCAGACGGTGACATCCATACTGTCGATATAACCAGCTCCTTAATAAAATCCAAATTGTCAAAACTGGACTCTTCTATATATCAGCTGGTCCGGATTATATTCCACCTATATTGCTTATTAAATGCGCGGATAGTATATCGCTTCCTCTTGAAATTCTTTTCACTAGATCCATTGATGAAGGATATGTGCCCAAACTGTGGAAAAAAGCGTTTGTATCACCCATTCATAAGAAAGGACCGAAAAACATCGTCTCGAATTATAGACCCATCTCTAAGTTTTGTGTTATAGCGAAAGTTTTAGAGAAAATAATTTATGAGCACTTGAATGCATCTTTAAGTAGTTCTTTTCCACCGTCTCAACATGGGTTTTTGAGGGGACGATCCACCGTCACCAATTTGGCACTTTTAAACGAATTTGTTACTGATTCTATGGATGATGGAGGACAGATGGATGTAATCTACACTGACTATACCAAAGCCTTCGATAGAATAGACCATGGCATTCTAATTACTAAATTGCAATTTGCTGGAATAAGAGGTGATTTGTTACGATGGTTCTCTTCATATGTCGATAATCGTTTACAGGCAGTTGTCCTAGGTAATTTTATGTCTCAGTGGATGAGCGTTCCAAGTGGTGTACCTCAGGGTTCATTATTAGGGCCATTGCTTTTTTTGATCTTTGTCTCTGACATAGATAGCTGTTTTCTAAATTCATGTTTATTAAGTTTTGCCGACGATATGAAAATTTTTAGGAATATTAATTCTATTAATGATTGTCAGCTCCTTCAGAGTGATCTCGCTCGACTTGACGATTATTGTTCTCGGAACAAACTTGACCTTAACGTTAGTAAATGTTCAGTAATGACATTCACCCGTAAAAAATGGCTACTTGTATATGACTATTCACTTAAAGGTCAATTATTGGGTCGTGTAGCGGAAGTGAGGGACTTGGGAGTCATCCACGACTCAAAATTGTTATTCCGCAATCATATATCATCTATCGTAGGTAGGGCTTCCAGATCTCTCGGCTTTGTAATGCGGTCATCAAAGGATTTTAAATCCTTAAAAACATTGAAAATATTATATGCTACTTATGTACGCTGTCATTTGGACTACGCTTCTCAAATATGGAATCCCAGATACGCTGCTTATGTTGAGCGCCTTGAGAAAAAACAGCGAAAATTCTTACGTTATCTAAATTGTCGATCCAGGGCAAACTTAGCAGTTACCTTGATCTTTGTCGTCAGCATCACTTCTTACCCCTTTCATACCGACGCGAAATTGCAGATTTAATTTTCCTATACAAAATAGTTACTTCGTCGATCGACTGTCCGGGACTACTGGAAAAAATCTTGTTCTATATACCAACTAGATCCTTTCGCAGCAGCTCTCTCTTCTATCTTCCTAAAGTTTGTACCAATGATCGTCAAAACTGTTTTATTTACAGAGCAACTAAAACCTTTAATGACAAGTGTAAAGACAGCAATTTCAACATTGATCTTTTCAATACCAGCTTACCTTCATTGAGAAGGCAACTTAGTAAAGGCTTCTTCATAAATTAAATTATTTAGTATGTAAGTAAGGGAAAAAAAACTACGCAATTTTTTTGTATAAGATTAAATAAAAATATAATTAAATATAGTGCACATGGGTTAATACCCGAAATTTCCTGATGTGATTATAGTAAGCCTTAACGTTAAGCATTTATTACAACTGTGCTTTGGTGCAAGTATTGCTCCTTTGTTATTTAAGTCGTTTCTAACAGTGGAGACTTTTTAATGACTTTTCTGTTTTACCTATAAGTTTGTAGCTATTCATTTATTGCATAAGTCGATAGTCTTCCTAAGATAATAAATAAAATAATAATATCCATTGTTTACCAGCGAACACAGTGTTACTTGTTGGCTTAACCACTTTCTCTAAAATATCGCTTTGGTAGTTAATTGCTCGTGTTTTCACCTCTTGTTCACAAAAATGGAGCTTTGTCACGCCTTCGTAGGACACGCCCACCAAACCATCACAGATGCTGGGTGGTGGCCTCTTTTGACCTTCGGAATTTTCTCAGTAGCTTCTTGGGAGCTGTGTGCATAGACCTAATTGTTTGACGGTTAAACTTCTCTTCAACACAAATATTTTTTTCATCCGTAAAGAGAATTGTCCGGTGGCCACCATCTGAGTGTCTCTGCAACAACTTCTCTCGGCTCTCACGATTCTCTGTGGTACCCCACTCCATGTTTACACAGCTATTGAATAGTATAAAACCTACATAACATAATGTTCTCTAGTAATAAGACTACCGTCATATTATTTATTTGAAAATACCCTCATTTAAGTTGGGACAAAACTTATGGCAAGAATAGTCTTGCCATAAGTTTTAGGTATAAACAACATTCATATACAAATAGTTGTTCTTTGCACTAAATAGGACGGTCCAGTTACGGAATATATAAATTATAAACCTACCTATTACCTTCGATCATAAAAACTATAGATACATAATTGATTACGAAAAACAGCAACACGAAACAAGACACGAATCAAAAACGGACCTTGTTTACTATCAAAATTTCGAATTTAGAACTTTGTTCCAACTAGATTGAATCTAGCGAGCCTAGTTCCAAAATGATGAGGAATGGAATATTTTATACCATCTGCTGACGTTCCTACGGGCATCAGAGCTCGCCCATGGTTTAACGTCGACTGTGCTCGTGCTGAGGCCCGTAAACAGTCCGCGTTCAATTCTTGGGTTGATGCTCGCTCACGCAAGGCTCCAAACATTCAACACCTGAAGAAAGCCTATAAATTATAGGCTATAATGAAGCTGCCAATTCTTGCAAGAGGGTATTGCGCAGGGCGAGATTTCGTCGCATTGGCAAGATTGGGTCCAAATTGGCATCTCACCCGGCTGGAAGCCGAGCATTTTGGTCCCTTGCCAAAGCGGTTGAAAGTAATTTCTAATTCCCGCCACACCACCGCTGTTAAAACCAGATGGCTCACTTGCCCATACTGCGGCTGAGAAGGCGAACTTGTTTGTTTCTCTGTTTGCGCAAAGTTCGCGTCTAGATGTCGCAGCGAAATTACCGCCTAACATACCTCATGCCGGCTACTCCATGCTAGCTGTCCACATACGCCAAAAAGAGGTATGAAAAATCCTGCGAACCTTGGACGTGAATAAGGCGAGTGGGTCTGATGGTATTCCAGCAATAGTGCTCCGCAACTGCGCGCCTGAGTTGTCTCCAATCCTTACTCGCCTTTTTCGTCTCTCACTGGAAACTAAACTCGTTCCCTAATCTTGGAAGCTTGCGAACGTACAACCTGTTCCGAAAAAAGGTAGTAAAGCCGATCCTGCCAACTACAGACCAATTTCGGTCACCTCCATACTCTGTAAGACTATGGCGCGTGTACTCAACAACCGACTCCTGACATACCTTGAAGACAATAACCTCTTAAGTGACCGCCAATTTGCGTTTCGCCGAGGGCGGTCTACGGGAGATCTTCTTGTGTATGCCACTCATCTATGGAGTGAGGCTATAGAGAAACAAGGTGAGGCTTTTGCCGTGTCTCTTGACATATCTAAGGCCTTTGACAGGGTTTAGCACGCTAGCCTTATAAACAAGCTTCCGTCGTATAGGATCCCCTTGGCCTCTGCAATTGGATTTCGGACTTTCTGAAGGAGCGATCGATACGTGTAGTCTTAGATGACTGCACGTCTGATCTACAGGCTATTGATGCCGGAGTTCCTCAGGGGTCTGTTCTGTCTGCAACCCTATTCTTGCTACACATAAACGATCTGTTGGTACCAGGAATTCTGGGGTATGCAGACGATAGCACAGTTGTGGACAGATATTTCTCAAGTGCAAAGGCCAAGGGGGATGAAGATCTTCTTTGTCGAGAGACCATGGTTGAGCGTTTGGACACTGCCCTAGAAGCTATCTACGACTGGGGTGATGCTAACCTGGTCGACTTCAATGCCACCAAAACACAGGCGTATTTATTCACTGCCAACGGAGTCCCTTTCAACTTGCTCCGACTTTCCGAGGTGTAGGTATCTGTGCCGATATCTGACCATCTTAGCCTTCTAGGTATGACCATCTCTGCAAACCTAAACTTCGGCCACTACATAGAGTCCATGGCAAAAACAGCAGCTAAAAAACTTGGCATCCTTTCTAAGGTGAGGCGGTATTTCACACCGGGGCAGCTGCTTCAGCTTTACCAAGCACAAGTCCGGTCCTGTATGGAATACTGCTGCCACCTCTGGGATGGATCTGCCAAGTATCAGTTAGCCGCTTTAGACTCTATTGAGAAGCGAGCTAAGAGGGTCATTTGCGACTCTAAATTCGTCGAATCCAAGCTGCAGAGTCATGAACATCGACGCAAGGTTGCCAACCTTTCGGTTTTTTATCGATTGCACTTCGGCGAGTGTGCGCAGGAACTACACGAGCTGATTCCACCTTCTCCTTTCTATCTCCGGGGGACGAGACGCGGACTGAGATCTCACTCTTATACTGTCAACATACCATCTATACGCACAAAGCGCTTTGCGTCATCATTTTTGATGCGGACAGCTAAGGAGTGGAATTCCTTTCCTGCGGATCTGTTTCCTGACTCGTACAACCTGGACATTGTCAAGGCCAGGGTGAACAGGCATTATCTAGGCAAGTATGCTACATCCTGAGCCGCATCGTCACATACCATCAGGTGAGATCGCGGTCAAATACTTTCCTATAAAGAATAATAAAAAAAATAAATAAATCTGTAAAACAATAATTTATAAGAATTTGTACTTTAGTGCCTAAAGTACAATACGGTTTACTTAACAATAAATGTTTATCTATATCTCGTTTTATTTCTGATGTTGATCTATGGATAAGCATGTATTTACGCGGGGACATTATTTGAGTTTGATTTTGTACGAGACCGTGCTTCTATAGTTTTTATGATCGAAGCCTATTATTATATTACCTTATCAAATAGCCTGTATATACAGTTTGAAAAAAAGACCGTGGTTGGAGGAAAAGTACCCTTGATATGTGGCAAATTTTATTGAAAGGAAACAATCCTTTATTTTCAAAATAATCAAACCAGTGAAATGTGAAAAAAATATCCTGTAATTTATGATACCAAGCGAAAGAATATGAGTGACTCATAAGGATCAATTTCTTTTAAACAACATAGTATCCAAAATTAAAGAAAGACCAAGAAAAATATTTTTTATTGTAAAGATTACTCACTACACTACCTAAAGAAAATAGTTCACTTAACCCTTTCCACGCCACGTGTTTTTCCGAAAGTCGTACCACTGACGCCACGGCTTTAGTTATTAAATGTTCGAGAATACCTACACAAACTTTAATAAATTCTTTCTCACATGTAAAAAATAAGATTAGTGTCTACTGTTTTTTTGTCTGATATATCAGTCGTTAGCGTGGTGGGTACAAAAATGGTTTGTCCGATATATCAAGTCATTGGCGTTGTAAGGGTTTATGAATTTGCTTAAAATGAGACCCATTTTCACGTATGCACAGACGTATTCTTCGACTGAATTGGTTTTTATATTGATTGGGTTTGGTTTTTATATTGATGACATGATTTTTGCTATAGGTACATAACTTTGAGGAACATCTTCATGAAAATTGAGTTGTGTTGATTTAGTGAATGATTTTTACCTTTGCTTCCCAATATTTTCCTGAGATATTCGGAGATGTTATTAGTGACTGTAAAGAATAAAACTAATTTATAATAAGTCAATATTATGTACCAACACTTAATAGTTAGTCTATTTTTTTATATTGTTCTTACTTATATATTAACGAGTATTCAGACCAGATAAGTATTATGTTCAAATTGGAAAAAGTTGAAAAAAAAATCTAATTTGCTTCGTTTTACATAGCAGAATACCTAGGTATTTCTGAGCTAAACACAAGTTAGTAAGTTACTATGGCCGGTAATACTATTAGTTATTCTGTGCTAATGGCGCCAAATTTCAAATATTAGTCCGTTCAGAGTTAAGCTTTATTAAGCATGACAGTTTAAGCTAAACCAAAAAAAATAAAGACAAACAATGCATTTTTTTGTAATACATTTCTTATGACTAAGATTTGAAATTGGCACCATAGTAACTTATGTTCCGCAATGGTGGGCCCAAAGTTGATACATAATAAACCATGGTCCATTTTGTTGTACAGAGTTAATGTAGTTTGATATAATACGAATTGATTAATAATTATGCATTGTTTACTTAAGTTAACACTTCAAGGAATAAATGTGATTTCCAATTATCATATTGATATTGTGGTAATAGAAATTGGAAATGACTGAGTTTTTAAAGTAAAATAAATTACTCACCAGTTTCCTGTTTCACCTCATGGGTATTGTGATGGTTATGGTGCTGGTTATTGTTGCTAGATCATAAAGTTAAGTTGAAGACCGAAATATCTACCGAAGTTAAAGTTTTGCATACCAATACCGAGAAGTTTTCTATGCGTAATAGTTACGGACCGGACAAGATGAATAAAACAGGAGTATCCTCTATAGTAGACCGATTTTCACGTATGCACAGACGTATTCTTCGACTGAATTCGTAACGTGTCGCCTTTTGTATCGAGTTATTATGGTGAATACGTTTGCTGTGCATACGTGAAAGTGGGTCTTATTTTGAGCAAATTCATAAGTTAAGTACCTACTTACTTAAACCAACTTAAACCAAGAAAGACCAAGAAAAACATTTTTTTATTGTAAAGCTTACTCACTATAGTGAAAATATCACTATAGTGAGTAAGCTTTACAATAAAAAAAAGTTTTTCCTTGTCTTTCTTTAATTTAAGATGTTGTTTAAAAGAAATTGATCCTTATGAATGACTCTTTCGGTTGGTATCATAAAATACATGTTAATTTTTTTTTACATTTCACTGGTTTGATTCCCGGCTCAAGCCGGTGATTTTACTAAAATCTTTAAATGCAATTTTAACTATTTTGAAAACAAAGGAATGTTTCTTTTCAGTAAAATTTGCCATCATCAAATTATAAGGGTACTTTTCCTCCAACCACGGTCTTTTTTTCCACTCTGTATAGATTAACCAGTGTAGTGCCTTATACCGAGCGTCCGTCCGCAGGGCTGAAGCTGACGCAGATAATGACGGGCGTGATGACGGTGCAGCAGTACCTCGGCCGCATCATGCAAGACACGCAGTCCAACATCAGCCTGCCCACCGTGTTCATCATATTTGGCGTCGTGCGATTCCTCATTGGTACGTGGCAATTTGTTACAACACAAGCTTGACTAAACTTGATAACATATATTGGCTTATATTGATAAGAAAATAAAACCCCTCCAACTTGTAACTAATATCTAAACTATATTTTTCTAATAACAAATTTACACTTTTATAAAATCACACAACTATCGGACATAGATTTAACAAATTAGTCTTAGCACCGCCGTGAACGGCAAAAGAATGACCATCGACGCAACTCTTGGTCTGAGCAGAGCCTCTCTACCCCTACCACTTACCACTTCCCCAGATAAACAGGTAACGTCAAGAGGCGGGAAAATCAATATTGCCATTTTAAATTTCTAAAAAATATCTGAAAACATGACATTCGGCCATCTGATAACGTGCTGTCTCCCGACGCACAGTTTATTCCAACTGATTACAGTTATTTATATAATCAAATTTTACTACAATTAACTATTACTTACTTAAACTCACATGGATGGTTAAGCGACTTTTATGATAAGCATAACAAGTTTTATAGTGACAATTTAAATACATAACATTTACTATTTCAAAATATAATAACTATCCATTTTAAAACAACATGACATTCGGTAGCTATAATTTATAAAATTAATTTTATATTTTCCAATTTAATACAATATTTCATAAATCGATAGGTCTTTGTTTTAACAGTTTTACATACATTTTATTTTGTACTTTCTCTATTACATGAAATTAAAAATAGTGTACAAAAGATGGAGATAATGATCAGTCTATATTAATCCTCTCCCCCTCGGACCGCGAACGCGTTAAGACGAAACTTATAATAACCTCCTGAGTGCAAAAAGGGCCCACGGTTTAGAACCCTTCTAAGAGCTACTAACAGCAAAATTTATAGCTTAAATCCAGAACCTTAGAACTAATTAAACAGAACCCAAATAAAACCTACACAACCTAAATTTAACCATGAAATGTAGCTGTCAAGTTTTAAATTAGTAGGATGTAAATCTATGACAACTTAAACCTTTTTGATTGACATCAATAAATGCCTTTCCAGGATTCTGGAGTTTTAAAATGTTTATATAAAATATTTTTTTTTTTAGAAATAGTCCCTGTCATTTCACAAAGATTCAAAATGGTTAGATAATTAATTGTTGTATTCATACAAAATATAAAGTATCTTGCTTGCTGAATTTAGGAAAAATTAAAAACATGGGCACTTTATAAATAAAATAAAAATAAAATAGTATACGAGTATACGAGACGGGCCTTTCGTAAGTCAAAAATGTTCATGATATTTTACTGTACTTCATAAAAATTATTAAATTAGATGGTTGGTGGTAAATCGCCTTAGAGTATAACTTTTATTAATGTAAACAATATATATGTTAAATTATATAGCACATGTAACTTAATTACTTACGCGTTTATTAATAAAATTATTGCTTTTTGCACTTAACGATATTTTTTTTTTAAATAAATATGTTTGTCTTTGGTATATTTCTAGAAAGTATTAAGATTAACCTTTTCAGAACGGCCAGCTAAAAGTTTACGTCTTCAGCTCCTAAACAATAATATTAGTATTATGGTTTGGGTTTTTGATACTCAGTGCTAATTTGTTTGCCTAGCTAACTCGAATACAATTTAAAGGTTTAAGATAGGTTTTAGAAATAACTTATTAGCGATTTCAACAAATCATGACCATATGGTTGTATCAAAGTTAAAAACTAAATCTTTAGATCTCACTTTCGTATTACCTAGCCGTTCCAGAACTCACTCAAAAGTCTACGACAAACTTTATGATCCTGGGACTATTATGCTCTTGTAACACAAGTCAAAATAACGTTAATTTCAACTCTTGTCAGCGGCTCTCAAGGTTGTAATAATAAACTATTAGTTTTGAGACTTATTAATCATTGTCAAGTACATAATATGACCAGATAACAAAGCATTAACCTTTGTAAGACTCATATAACACAGTACTATTAGTTATTCTGTGATAACACCTATAGGCCTTTTTTTTACAGCCTAGGCCCGAATGAAATGTTACTTGGTAAGAATATGTATAGAGTGAAGGGGAAAAGAGACGCTTACAAATCTAATACACCAATAGTCGTTGAACTGCCTTCTGCGATGATTAAAACAGAAGTTTTTAAAAGCTTGTAAAGTCTTTAATATTCTCAAGGTAAAGCTGCAAGCGAAACACCTAGGAGCAACTAAAAATGAAGATACTGCCGTGTTTATCTCCGAGCAACTCACAGCAAAAGGCGCTAGACTGCTCTTTGTCGCCCTAATCTTGCTAAATCAAAAGACTACAAGTTCTGCTGGACTGCTTACGGCCGTGTTTATCTTAGGAAGGATGTGAACTTATCGGTAATTTTAGTTAGAAATGAATCGTAGGTGCACTGGTGCATAACTTAATGCTAGCATGACTGTTAGAAGTTTGTTCCCTTTCTGACTTATGTTTTCTTTATTATGTCATTAACTTATTGTTTTCTTGTAATACTTAAAAGCTCTATAATTTTGTTTCACACACAAAAATACCCTAGCTTACATGACCACCCCAACAAAAACTACCTTTGCAACAACCACCTACGCCCTCATCATTATACGTACTTTGTCGTATAGGTACTACTTACACTCACACAACGATACTTTTACATACACTAAGATCAACTTTGTGTAAGTTCCACTTGGCCTCTTAGCTCAGGAGAACCTTTACCTAGTAAATAAATTGGTACTTTACACACTTATTTAAATTTCTATGACAAACACAAATTTAAATATCCTGAAAGGTATAGGTCAGTCTCTATTGTTACGACAATTATGGATAATTCGTCTATAAACATGAACGAATTAGACAACCGACAAATAGCCCATTCTAATATTGGTTCCATTTGTGACTTTTCTAACAATACTATCATAAAAAAATTACTTCATGGTAATCTCGCAAAACAGTAGAAGCATCTATAAAAATTTTGACGACCTCCAAGTAAGTTTGACACAGTTCACCATTGATACTGATCTCATAGCACTGAGCGAATGTTGGATTGATCCAAACAAACATATACCCTAAATAGATAAATATACATAAATCTCTACAACGAGTCACTTAAATAATTGTGATGGGGTTGTCGTTTAATTAAAAAAAACACACAAAAGTAATATTAAATAAATAAGTCTAAAACATGCGTCTTGCCTACAAGTGACAGTGTAGGTAATCTCACTATACTAGGTATTTATCGTTCTCTATCTTACTGTAACGCTTAATATGCTGGCCATTCATGGTCTGCTCCCGGGTCATACACTTCCCACTAGAGCTGGTAACGGCATAGACCATGTCATACTAAAATTATATAGATGTAAAAATACAGTCTTATAACCGTTCTTGATTCAACCATTACTGATCATCAAATGGTGTTTTTTTTAAATTATCTTATACTGTTACGTCACATTATAATAATCCTAAATGTATTACTAGAACTAACATGGAAGGCGCTTTAACATACCTAAAAGAATGTAACATAAATGATCTAACACGCTATGATAATCCTATAATTTTAACTGAGGTATTAATAAATGTTCTGAGGCAATGCATTTTATCTAACACTATAACAATAGTTGTACCGAACAAGCAACGTCTTATAAAATCATGGATTACATAAGGCATACTAAGATGTATTAGCAACAGAAATAGCAAGCAAGCAAAACTCTGTGTTGATCCCCATAATGACATTCTAAATACTACATACAGCAGATACAGAAATCACTGTAATAACCTCATAAAGAAAGTCAAATGGAAATTTGAAAGAGATCAACTGTCTTAGAATAAAAATAACCCGAAAGGCTTTTGGAAATCAGTAAATAATATAACGCATCGAAACCAACCTCAAAGTCAAAATTAAGAATTACTAGACATTAATAATTCCCGTCAAAACATCCGTAAATGCAGTGCCCCTGGTTAGGATGGCATAAACACAACATTTCTTAAACTAGCTAACGAGTTGGTTGTGCCTATAGTCACGAACCTGGCTAATTTATGCTTCCAGCAAGGTGTATTTACACCAGCGGCGACTTCCTGGGTACGTGGATGAAGAGGAAGGACTTCTCCTTCGCTTAGACTTCTATTTGGCACGTCCATGCCGCTTAGGAGGCGTAACCGGCGGGCGGTGTGCCACATTCGTTACCAGGCGCCATTTCCTGAAATGCAACAATTCATCGACATAATCCGTTCCACAACTTATGATCCGTAAT
Organism: Scoparia ambigualis; assembly: GCA_963921215.1. NCBI lineage: Eukaryota > Metazoa > Arthropoda > Insecta > Lepidoptera > Crambidae > Scoparia > Scoparia ambigualis. The sequence continues at coordinate 26,128,892 of OY992509.1, forward strand.
AACTTAATCAGAAAAGTACATTAGTTAATCAGAAAACTAATAAAAATACTAATGTAGTGGATTGCATTGTTATTAAAATAAATACTGATATGTAAAACATTTATTATTCAATAAAATTATAGTCCTTATAGAGTTTAATTTAGTTAAAGCTTGTTAACCTTTGTTTACATATTTAAAAAAAAATGAAGTAAGTAGTAAGCAAACCTAGCTTACTCAAAACATCCGACGAATGTATGCAGCTCACTCAAAAAAAACCATTGAGAAACCTACTCACTCAATCAACCAGTGAGCAAACATACATCGCCCCCTAACAAAACATCCTACGAATGTATGCAGCTCACTCAAAAAAAACCAGTGAGAAACCTACTCACTCAATCAACCAGTGAGCAAACATACATCGCCCCCTAACAAAACATCCGACGAATGTATGCAGCTCACTCATAAAAAACCAGTGAGAAACCTACTCACTCAATCAACCAGTGAGCAAACATACATCGCCCCCTAACAAAACATCCGACGAATGTATGCAGCTCACTCAAAAAAAAACCAGTGAGAAACCTACTCACTCAATCAACCAGTGAGCAAACATACATCGCCCCCTAACAGATACAGTGAACCTACGTAGTTCACTTTCTAGTTTCCTTGACAAGGTTAGCCACATACAATAACATACAACATTAGACCAGTGCTGGTAGGTATATAACGAAATCCAATGAACAAACATAGCTCACTAATTGCTCCTTTTTTTTATTAAAAAAATTAAGATAACCAACAAATTGTAATAAAAAGTTAATCAAAAGATTCCACAACATTGCAACATTGCATGAAATTAAAAGTGCTCTGAAATCACATTATTATCAGAATTAAATAAAAATTACCAGCTTCAGTCGTCACATATAAATGCTATCAGAGGGTAGCCCGATTAAGTAGCACATTTGCAAATTAATGGGAACTTAAGAAAGCATAATTATTATTAAATCAAGCCAACAGTAGCTGGTACACATCACAGATTAGCCTCGACGTGGCAGCACAAACATCGGCTTAATGTGTAAAAGAAAAGTAATGCCCTCTAAAATGCTGCCCAGGGGTAGCCTGGCCAAGTAACCGCGCACATTTTGTCAAGTGAATAACCCACGCATCTCATTATCAGGGAGTCGCCCTGACCTAATGCAATGCGTAAATCAATCAGAATAACTAAGCGATAATTATGTTCCATTGCTTAATCTTAAAACTTGCATTCTTAGCACTTTTAATCTCGATTCTTATTCGATAAAGTTATAGGCGTATAAAATGTGTTTTCACTTGATACTCGTACATACCTTGTATTTGGGTAATCCCACTTCTGAGATGATAAGAAAATAAAACCACTCCAACTTGTAACTAATATCTAAACTATATTTTTCCAATAACAAATTTACACTTTTATAAAATCACACAACTATCGGACATAGATTTAACAAATTAGTCTTAGCACCGCCGTGAACGGCAAAAGAATGACCATCGACGCAACTCTTGGTCTGAGCAGAGCACAGGTCAGGCCGCATATGGAATACTGCTCCCATCTCTGGGCTGGAGCACCCCAATACCAACTCCTTCCATTTGACCGCATTCAACGCAGAGCTGCTCGAATTGTCGACGACGTGGTTATTTCAGGACGGCTCGATCCACTGGCTCTTTGGAGAGACGTTGCGTCTCTCTGTATATTGTACCGTATATATCATGGGGAGTGTTCTGAGGAATTGTTCGGCTTGATCCCTGCCGCTGATTTCCTTCACCGCACTACACGCAATCGACTGTCATTCCATCCACATCACCTTGATGGATGGCGGTCTACTACTGTGCGTTTTTCAAGAAATTTCTTGCCTCGAACTACAGTGTTGTGGAACCAGCTCTCGGCGGCGGTATTTCCGGACCGTTATGACTTAGGGATCTTCAAGAAACGAGCCTATTCCTTCCTTAAAGGCCGGCAACGCGCCTGCGATTCCTCTGGTTTTGCGGGTGTCCATTGGCGGCGGTGATTGCTCTCCATCAGGTGACTCGCTTGCTCGTTTGCCTTCTTCTTTTATAAAAAATAACAAAAGTAAAACACAATATTTACCTTTCGTCAGTAAGGATTTTTCTAACGGCTTCCTCAAATTTATCTTCGGTAATTGTTTCCATATCAACGCCCATGGACACCCGTCCATGGGCGGCGGTGATTACTTTCCATCAGGTGACCCGCTTGCTCGTTTGCCTCCTTCTGCTATAAAAAAAAAAAGAGCCTCTCTACCCCTACCACTTACCACTTCCCCAGATAAACAGGTAACGTCAAGAGGCGGGAAAATCAGTATTGCCATTTTAAATTTCTAAAAAATATCTAAAAACATGACAATATCTCCAAGGAAGCAAGATAATAATCTTGCTTCCTTGCTCTTATTATCGGAGGCCAAGACTCACTTTAGGTCGCTGTGCCAACTCAGTTAGTTAGTAATATCTCCTTGTTCTTCTTCATTTTCTTTTTCTAAAGTGGTTTGGCTCTAAGGGTTTTTAAGATTGCGTTTGAGAGATTATAAACCTCCTTCACAAATTTACAATTGCATTTACCACCAGATTGTTAACGACACAACTCTTTTTATTTTACCTGGTGAATGAAACGACGAATATTAAAATTAGTTATGTAGGCACTGGGATAGGGTACATGGGAGACAAGGAACATGGGAGCAGTTTCATACTGACATCCGCAGCACACCCTATGGCCGAACGTCTTCGATGGTATGTCATCTGGGTTAACTCCTTTCTACATGTACAATGCCATAATACAGGCAAATGCGAGGTAGTACATGTTAAGAACTGTAATGTCATAGCATCAAGCAGGACCAGGGCAGCAGCGGCTTATGTACCTTTAGAAACAGGAATTCCAAAATTTTGTACGATATCTGTGATCTGACATGGCAAATGACCGAACAAGTTTTTCTGGGTAGTGAAGGCAGGGATATAAATAATAGTAGTTATTAATTTGCAGGAATCATGTCGTCGGTGCTGGTGGATCGCGTGGGGCGGCGAGCACTTCTCATCTACTCATACTTCGGCACGGCGCTATGCCACGCATTAGCGGGCGGCTACTTCTTCTGCCAGGAAATCCTCGAAGTCGACCACAGAAAACTCTCACCGTACGCCATCATACCTTTCGCTGGCATCCTCGGATCTAGCATCATTTCAACGCTCGGTTACACGTCGATCATCTTTGTGATAGTTGGAGAAATATTCCCTATGAATATTAAAGCTGTAGCCATGAGCTCTATCAGCATCTATGGTGGTATACTTGGATTCATTATCGGGAAAGGTTACCAAGAGTTAAAGGATTGGACGGGCCTGTGTGGAGTGTTTTGGATCTTCGCTGGAGTAGCTGTTGCGGGTGCTGTGTTCACTATGATTTTTGTACCTGAAACTAAAGGGAAGAGTCTACGAGAAATACAGGTTTTGCTACAAGGAACCGCTTATAACGAGACTGATAACAAATTGGATGGTGTTGTCGAAGAAAACGATGTGGAGTTACAAGAACTGACTAAGAAAGACAACGGTCCATCGTAATTTAAATTTAATTAAGTGTTTTATAACCAAAGTCTCGACGTTAATCTCTGTACTAAAGATAATGGGCATCGTTGATTGACAAAAGTATTATACAACGGTATGTAAATTAATTAGGAATTATGTCTTAAACAAAACGCATTTGTTCCAGAAGCAAAACGTGGATTAGGTACGTTTTGATCTCGTTTTTCTTTAAATTTGTTTTATGAAAAGAGACTGCATCTTTTACGACAGGGTAGTAAATAAAAGTAATGGCCAATTTCAAAGCTCACTGATATTAGTAGTCTATCTGAAACTAGGTTTTTTTAAACTTTTTTGTTATATTTTCATAGAATTTGTATTAAAGTGAAGCAACAGTTAGGTTATTTGATACTTGTCTGTAAGTTGTGGAACTGGTTCCCTAGTATTGTACAAGTTAAGTTTAGCTTAAGAAATGACACAAAGGAAAATATATTAGATATGTAGGTAAAATATTAATTATTTTTATAGTTGTGATTTTTATTACATTAAGCATGTATTACAACTAATTTAAATGTAAAATGTGCCATATGATAAGATGACTCTTAGGTATGAAAATTGAGAAAAATATAATTGACTTCTAAGCGTTCTTTCCTTGTCCGGCCATTAATTTGTTAATCCAGCCATCGAGACAGTGGACCAGTAAAATTCGATGTCTCTGATTAATGTTGAGGAAACACGTACCGGTATTCGTTTTGGCACCGCTCGCTGAAGAGAATGTAACACGGCCCATATTTCGACCGAATCAAAGGTTTTTATCATAGTCCACAAAAACGCTAACCGTTCGCTTGCTTAAGATTGCAACAAAACCGTCGAACTTTGCTCATAGAATTTAACACCATACACTCGGCGCGGCTGCCGTCATTTAAACTTGATTTACAATCGATCTGAGTGGCCTAGCGTAATTTTGTTTAATGTTTTGCGTAGACGATTAGATAAGAAACAAAGTTTTTGACAAAAGTTAAGTGTATAATATTTCATATGAGGCTTAAAAAAAGGGTCGAACAAAGTTTGCCGGTTTCAGACAGATAACGTGAAATTTTGAAAAAAAATGCGCGATAGGTACCTACCTAAATAGTTTATCATATTTTTTGGAAACTACAATAGTTATTTGTACTATGTAATAAGAAACAAAAATGTTAGGTGAAGAAAACCTTTATAAAAAAAAAAAAATCTGCACGTCGTTGCACAATTCACTACTAAAACTAAACGGAAAATCATAGCCGATTTACACAAAAACTTTAAAACATAGAACAAAAATAGAACTATGTTGAGAAAGGCCAGTTTCTTAGTTTCAATTGCAATTAAGATAACTTTCCCATAAGTAATTCTATTCCTGAGATAAGTGACAAAAACCCAAAAGTTGCTTGAAGAAGATGGCAATTTTGAATAAAAATTTACGACGATATTATGTTATTATTCAACCAGTTTCAATCATGTGGTGAATAATCTAATACTGTAGTTTATATTTATGGTAAAAACTGCTACATAGTATTAGATTTATAATAAATAAATAACGAATACTTACGACGACTTTTAGTCTAAAAACTCACAAGAGCCCCGTGAGAAATGCAAGACGGCGGCTGTAGAAGCTAGGGTTGCATCTGACCAAGTAATTTATTTTACATACCTGATTTGAACAAAACTTTATAAAAATAAATTGCAAAATACAATAAGTACATAGGTTCAGTCAAACGCTTATCAAATAACCACATAATTATTTTGATGATGATGATGATAATAGATATTGTCAATAAAGAAACAATATCGGAAGGGTTGATGTGTCATTAACTGTACCCAAAGCATCTAAACCTCAAAAAATAGAAAAGAAGCAATACCAAATCCTATGGTATTGTGCATTACCACAACAAAATAAAAAAATTAACCCTGGCAGTGAAACTTACTTAGCTTTCTGGAAAAAATTATTGCCAGAGCAATATTTTGATACAACATACTCACTTGTCGCCAATATTCATGTAATTCAGCACATCTATAGGATATTGATATGTTCATTTTACCTTTTATGATTAAAATAATGTCTAAACTTTATTATTTCATACATAGTTTCCTGCAGTTTTAAGTGATTACGATAAATTACTACTTTAAAATACGTAAACAAACTATTTCATCAAAGACGCCCTCGACTATTTCTATTTTAGCACATTTTACTAAAAGTATCATTGAAAAAATATCAAAATAACATAGAACAGGTTTTCTAGATTAATTTTGTGCCTTAACTTTCGCAAAATACAATAAATTACCATACTTACAGCATTTTTCCTTGGAGCACACAATACCACTGAGCACCACAGAAAATCACACAATGGCTAGTTCAAACTTCAATTGTACTTCGACGTTGCATCCTCGAGATTTATATTCACAAGGTAGTCCACTCTTCAATGTACCAGGCATCCAACACACATTAAGAGCTATCTAAAAGAAATTTTGTTTAAAAAAACATAAAACGTTACCCGTAGTCTAGACACAGGCGCCATCTAGTGTTCTAAAAAAAGTGATTTGTGTAGCAAAAAACTATGGACAAAAGGAAGCGTGGATTATCATTATACGTAAGCTTGAGCAAAAACTGCGTAAACGACGATCGCCAAGTAAATCAGGTCAATCAGTGTTTTAAATATTACATTTTGACGATGTTATGATTAAATTACTAAGACAAACGATTTTGTAAAATCTATGTGATTCGTTAGCTAATATACGACTCAGAACCTCTCTAAGAGACATTTAAAGTAGAAATGTTATTGAAATATATTTTATAGTACGTTTCTTTCTTAATTTCGATTAATACTTTCGCTAGTGCCTTTGTGGTTACCCACATTTTTTGACTTTCGCACTATTTATCGATTTCGAAGGATACTTACGACGTTTAGCTGTTTTAAACAAAAAATAAACACACTTATGTAGTAACTTGAAGTGATTACGGTCAGTGCTAATATGAAATCTAGAATCAGTCATGACCGTAGCACAAGTACACAGCCCGGATCTTACCCAGACCATCCGAACGCTAGGGATATTGTTAATAATCCAAGCACAGCAGAGGAGTTGCCAATTGTAAATCCAATATCGTCAGATTTTTTTGACGTTCTTGGAGTTTCTAAAAGTGAAGGAGATACCATTGGGACCTCAGAACAATAACTAAAGTTGTTCTGAGATTGGGACCCAAAATACTAAAAGAGGTCTCTAAACGCTGGGGAAATCCTCATAGATGGCCTGAACAAAGATAATAAAAAGGAACTGTTAGCAACAACTTTGATACCTGTTTGAAGTTGGCCAAATTATGCTGCATTTACATTATAAAAAAAATAGTCCAATTCATCTAATAAATGTATACCTATGTCGCAGGGATATGATAAAAACAGAGATTTGGTCAATTCCCTAAGTGATTTGATCAAAAAACGGAGGATTTTAAAATAACAACACGATTTTATCCCGAAACAAATCTAGGGATTTGAACAAATACCAGAACTGGTTCCGTCCGATAAAATCATGTTGTTATTTAACATCCTCCGCGATAATATCACTGCGACATATACATACCTAAGTAGTGTAGACTGTAGTGTGAAACCTAGTGTCAATCGAGCGAGCGAGACAGAACGTTGAATAACAACCAATTACAAAGCTACGCGAGCGGGTCAGCAAGCTCCGTAACGTTTCAAGATTTTCACGAACTTTCAACGTTTTAAGATTTTCACGAAGTTCCGACGTTCCAAGCTCCGGTTCGTTTTTTTGCGCGTCGTCGTCGTGTTTTGTTTTTGCGCCTTGAGGGATTTGTGCACTAAACTAATGAACAGGAAGACATTTTGACGCCCTTTCTCACAAAAAATAACTTAACGTCACATGTAGGTGCGCACGAGTCTATTGAAGGAGGTGCCGCGCGATCGCAAAAACTGACTTAAGTCTCCTAGTGAACTTCAAAGCAAAATCAATCATATTGATATTTAGAATTAGAACAATTCTGCTTTGAAGTTTCAGACCTAGTAATATAATTAGAGCAATGTTTTTATTTTGCGAAATGTGTAATATTTACATTTTAAAGAAGGGGGTGCCCTGCGGATTGTCAATACAAATATTTTCATGTAAGAATTATTGTTTCATGCGTAAAATTAAGAAAGTTGTCGAAAAAGTCTGTGTTTAGGAGTCATTAGATTTATGTATTGTTTGTTATTGTTTGAAGAATTTGTTTTAAATTTCAACAAAGCCACCTTGTGCAATTATCAGGCTACTTACATAAGATCTTTTAATGTATTTAACTAATTCAGCGCATAGTACAAGTGACTTAAAATACGTAAATTTTCACAATTTCGTTCGGCAGGACCCCCTGAAGACTGACACGTAGTACCAGCAGTGCCGGATTAGCCACGAAGCAAGAGTAGCAAATGCTGCGGGCCCCGCGCATTTGGGGGCCCCGCACACCGACGTTTTCTGACCATAAAAAAGTATTATTTATATATTAGATTTAGTCACAACTCACAATTACTAAGAAGAAAATATTTGCATCAAAATGATCAACTATAATTTTATTTTTCTATCTGCTGGTCATACCAAAAATACGTCGAAAATTCCTGTATTGAGAATATTGTCGGACGTTGTCAGCCCGAGCTGATGCTACGAAGGCGCTATTTTGTGGGTTTACTACTATCAAGAAAACTTTGGAACACATTTCCAATGACGTGGATCAGAAGGTAAAGTGCCGCAATCAAGCTTACGGACTAGTTTCAAAGATGAGTAAGTTGGAAACAGGAATAATGACAATATTTTGGAATAGAATACTAGAACGTTTGCTAGCAACTAGTGCTGCGCTGCAATCGGATGATCAAGACCTTAACACTGGGTACACCCTTTATGAATCATTACATGAATACGTTCAAGCAATGCGATCTACATTTTCAGATATTGAGGCAAAAGCCAAAGAGTTGACTGGCTGTGAAGCATAACAGCAAGAAACTTCTAGACGCAGAAAGCAAAATACAAAATACGACAATTATAGCGGCACATCTACGCCAGACGACTTTGTTGAAAATAAAACACGGTATGAAATTCAGGTGTTTATTGTCACCATTAATAACGTACTCACTGCTTTAGGTAAACGTATGAACAGTTATCATAAAATTGCTGGCATTTTCGGAATATTCCAAGAGCTAAAATCTATTCCACCAAAAGAAATTTTGAAAAAATCTGCAACCATAGTAAGTGCTTACGCAGATGATTTGGAGGACAGTCTGGGCGACGAATTAGTGCAGTTCGCTGCAATGCTCAATTCTGATGTGGCTAGTATTATTGACAGCAGGAATTAAGAGGCTCTGGAAATGCAGGTTTCCAGCTGTTGATAAATAATTCTTTACAATCTTGTTTCCCGAATGTTGAAATTGCTTTGCGCATTATTTGTCTCTCATGATCACCAACTGCAGTGGTGAACGATCTTTCTCAACATTAAAACATATTAAAAATGAATTTAGGAACACGATGAGCCAACAACGCCTTAATCACTTCACTTTAATGAATATTCTACTATTATATATACTCCGGGAAGTCCATATCAACAACATTATTTTGCCCAAATTAAATCAAGAAAAGTTTGTTTAACAGTTTTGTTTTATTTAATACCATAAACTCGTTAAGTAACTAACCTAAAACAGTCTAAGGGCCCCTTGATAGAATTTGCTACAGGCCCCGCGCTGGCTTAATCCGGCACTGAGTACCAGTAATAGGTCCACTGGTCCATTCAACTCTTTTGTAGGACTAAGGGTGGATTCGACCAAACTAGAATAAGACACTCCGAGATTAGTCTACACAAATTTGGCGTTTAATCCAGGTATAAGACCTTATTCAAAGTCTTAGTCGAATAGTAGTAATAGACTAGTCTCAGTCGAATCCACCCTAAGAGCGGTACGAGGGCAGAGAATATAGACGAGAGTACCCTATCTTTCTCTTTTTGTTTGCATCTATGATTTTGATGTAGGTACTTAATTTTAGGGGGTAACGTAATTTACTGCATTTATTTATATTTTTAGTTGATGAATTTTGCTGAATGTGATGTAATCGTGGAACGATTCCCTATATAAACTATATAAATACTGACTGACGCTAATCCACTGCCAGAACATGCGCATTTGGATTGGCTAAAATTAAAAAGTAGTTATTGTAAAATTAAAATGTAATTTTTACTTTTGTTGTTTCATACTTTTCTAGAAAATATAATTATAAAAATATACCACATTTCTTTGTTTCATTTCATAATAATGATTACCTACCCACAAGATCAATGCATCCATGCCCCTTGCGGGGGGGGGGGGGGGGGCTCAATTTTGTTTTGTGTGTACCTATTCATTGCATTGGTGGTAAGTGACGATAAGGCCGGTGTAAGCGCACCTTTAACCTCCTCTCCTCCTTTACCTCTAACCGCCGCTATGGTCTTGTGACTATGCCACGGTCTTAGACCCAGAGGGCCCGGGTTCGATTCCCAGCGGGGGTACATCTTTGTGTACTTGGATTGGTTGGTGGGCATGTTAAGTCCTCTGGCTAGCAGCTAGCACCATCTTATGTCAAGTCAGGCGCCGTAACAACATTGTTACCAGTCACTCGTAGAAATTTTCAGACGCAGAAATTGGCGCAACTGTCAACGTCGAATTTGACAGAATCGAGTATAGACTATGCGATATTTTGCGATCACGATGCATAAAATGTACCACAGAACCGAAATAATCGACCTTGTTCATATTAAAGTAGTCTGTAAGTCTATAATAACAGGGTACAAAGTCAAATGTGTCTTTGCAGGTGCGTTCTCATGCGACCGCTTGGGGTTTGAGAGGTTAATAGCATTGTTGTAATACAACGGCTTTGATATAAGATAACCAGTTCCTCAGTGATTGAGGACTCCGGTTGAATGCTGAATGATAAGACGGTCATGCGCACTTAGATCTAACGTGGAGCACCTATCAAAACCGAACCGTAATAATATAATAACAAGTGCGAGTCGGACTCGCGCACGAAAGGTTCCGTACCAATTGATTGTCTATGCAACATTAGACCTAAATAAATTCTGTGAATTTTCAAACGTCTACCTGTTGCCGTTATTAATATCGAGCAAAAAACGGCAAAAAAACGTTTGTTGTATGGGAGCCTCCCTTAAATATTTATTTTATTATGTTTTTAGTATTTGTTGTTATAGCGGCAACAGAAATACCTACATTATGTGTGAAAATTTTAACTGTCTAGCTATCACTATCACGGTTCATGAGATGCAGCCTGTTAACAGACAGACGGACGGACGGACAGTGGAGTCTTAGTAATAGGGCCCCTTTTTACACTTTGGGTACGGAACCCTAAAAGCATAATGTGCTGATGTTTACAGAGACGGAATGTATATCTTTAGTACGTTTCTTGAGCGAGAAAATAGCCGAAAGTAAGTCGTTTACCCGCTGTTGGTTGGATAACTTCCTTATACGTGTCCGTAATTCTCGAAACAACGCCGCAATCTTATTTGAATTTAATTATTGAAAGATAGCGAAAGGCTGGAAAAAAATGTCTACCTCAGGCAGGATTATTGATTTAAATAATCACAATGTTCAACAGTTTCAATATTCAATAGTTTCGGAGAATAAACGAGAGAGTTTGTGGCGCCCACCCAGCATCCGGTCACTTTGTCCAACACGGTTGCCTGGAAGAAATTGCTTTTTAGCGATAAGGCCGCCAATTTTAAGTTACTTTGTGTTTGTCCTTTTCTTGTTAATTTGGTGTACAATAAAGAATATTTTATCTTTATCGTACTTTAACTCCATTTGTTGCGTTTGCTAAGCTTTTTCTACCAGGCACTTTAAAAGAAAGTTGTCGCTCTTTTTTCGTGATTACCTATCATTATGTCATTTTAAAATGGGGTATTAGGAATTTTGATTGCAGTAGACAGAGCGTTCAAATACTTCGTGGTTTCAAAGCTTATTGTACTCTAGAGTTGTAAACACCATAGGAATATCGACAATTTTTCTTGAGTTGTAAGTAAGAGTAAGAGACACCAATTTAACTAAGAGGTTTTAAAAAATTAGCTTCTAAAATGACACAGTTTAGGAGATGTGGGTGGGTGGATAGAAGATTGACACAAAAACGCCATAGACTTTATTAAGTATCTTCGCAAATTCTTACTATGGGCATTTATCAGCGCTTTGTCTCAGACTTACTAATTGATGACTAAATGACTGATTTGTGGGGTGAACTATAACTACAAAGTTCCAGCAGCCTGACAGAGTTTCCTTTCATTTAATTTTGAAACTACTTATCTTGGCAATTGGTCACCATTTTGTCACAAACTGGCTAAACTTCAATTTAAAAATCCGATAATGTGGCGCTGTGGGAATTACGGACATCCCTTATACTTATATTGCTGCCGTCAAGCACCATCGTTTTGCAATGCTATGTCCCGTCTCTGTAACATCCAGTGGAATTACAGGGCATACAGGTGTAAGTGCTGAAGCCACAGGGTCGGTAACGTGCGTGTGCCCGTTGGTGTTACAAGCGTCCGGTATGCGGCCGGCCGGCGGAGCTTTCCATCAGGCGGGATAATAACTTAAAAACATGATATGTTATTTACACCATACTTTTAAATCTTATAATAACTGCATCTATATATAAATGTTTCTTAGTGTAATTATAGAAATAGTCATGGTGAGTTCCTATAGGTATTGTATTCTTAATCCACTCTCGTTGTAATCCACTCTTTGAAGCTTAAATAAGTTTAGAGTAACATTCATTGATGTCACACGAATAAACTAGTTATTCATAATGACAGTATTATATTGACATATAATAATATTTATCATTAACATTTAAATATGGTCACATCACAGATTGTATGGGTGACCATGAAATTTTCGTTAAATATACTTAATATTTACAAACCAGTTTTCGTTTCGTCATGCGATAAGATGGCGATAACGTGTACTATGAATAAAACGTAAAACTGGTGTGAACTCAACACACTCCTAACTACGCTACGTAAACAAATAAACACTGATTGACACGATCCGAATGTACGCATTATCGCGAATGTGCTGCATAAATCGTGTAATGGTCAGTTGGTTTCGTTAACGCGTGGTGATATTCCTATTTGAATTTGGCAGTGCTAATAGATTTGTGAAAATGTCACAGGGCAATAGAAAAGTTCAATATTTTGTGACATTCGCCGGTAAGTTCCTGTGATGTGATGGGTTTTTTATTATTTTAGTAATAGTGCTAACCTTTTATGTGTGGTTTATTAGGGTTTACGCGAACAATATCACGCATTGAAAATAAACACTATACGTATTGCGTTTGTTTCACAAATATATTTAACCCTAACATTTTGAACCTTTTAATCACAGGGTGACTGATGGAATGTTAATAGTGTGTGTGAATTGACTTCATGAATACTGTAATATATTATTTTAGTGTAGCTCTTTGGGTTACCATTTTATATTAGAGTGTAGGTTATGTTTTAAGTCATAAATGATAGTTGGTTCAGAGTTCTTGTTACGATTAACAGTCACACGTTAGTGCAACAAACATACAGATAGACTAGTAAATAATTATGAATACTTTTCTTTCAAAATCTAATATTCTTTTAAACAATGTGTATGGCTAAGCAATTTTTATTTATTTTGTCGTTAGACTCTACGGTTTAAAGAACTTTCTTAATTATTTAATTAATTCATACTTAGATACCTAATTGTAGTGATTGTATATTTTATCCGTTCTGATAATCCCAGAAAGGATAAAATTTACTGTAATACTTTAAGTAATTGTTAAAAAATATACCAACTTACCCGGCGGGGATAAAATAAAAACGGAAGACTTAAGAAAGATAAAAAACCTGACAAAATGTATAATGATTATAGGTAGAAATCATCATCGGTAACAACTTATTACTAACAAGCCTTGAAGTCCTTAGGGACTTACAGCTATATTTTTCATTGATAAACAAAACTTGTTTAAGAAATATTACCTTACTGGGTGCTGTGGTTGAGAATAGAACCTGACGACCTCAACCTGAAATATGTAGTAGTATGTATTATGTACTATTTTGCAACGAGTACAACCATAGAATACATAATAATACTATGTACAACGTAATGCAACAGTCGATGTGATGTCAGATATTGTGACATTGACGTCATTATTGCGACTTTGCGACCAACATGAAATTAATTTTCTTCTTCTCGCATAATAAGTATAAGTAATATTAAATGTCATAGGTTATTGGAGTTATCGGGAAAACTCGGTATTTATTTTTAACGGTTTATTATAAAAGTTAACTACAAATGCAATACAATACCTACCTAAATTATTGACAACTCCATGGTCGAGTAGTTAGCAAGCCGGTTCTGGCGGCGCGCCATCTCGGAGGTACCGGGTTCAATTCCAGGTCGGGTCAGTTAAGAAATAACTGTTTTTCGTAATTAATTTCTGGGGTTTAATTTTATTTATTGTAGGTTTGCCTTTCGCAGATTGTGTTGTAAACATTTTCATGTGCAAAAGGAATGCCGTGAAATTGCGTATCGTCTGTTAGAGGCTAAGGCCTCTGCTGCTGCACAGCAGAAGTAGGCGTCAGACCCTTTAAAGGATAATAGACCCTATTTAAATAATACAACTCTACTCTTCAGGCGTCAGTACCTACCATGTTTACAAATAAGAAAAATCAATGCCATAATTAAATGACCAAAATACTACAAATATGCTTTATATTTATTTGTGTATTTCTGATTGCAGTATGTCTGGCTTCCATAACCACCGGAGTGTCACTGTCATGGTCGGCGCCGGCTCTACCCAAGCTGGTTAATAATGAGACAAATATCCAAATCACGAAAGTGAGTATCGCTTGTTTAACCATCTTATTAACATTCCAATTGTTTTATTTTCCTCAAGTTACGTCATAAAACATAAAAAGAGTACTTACGTAAATTATATTATTATCTATGTTTTTTATCAAATCCGAAGAGTTTGATATTGTTCACGATTGGCACTTGCAGCTTCGCTTGCAATATCTTCTACTTATAGTGTTGTGCTATTTATAAAATTGTTCTCAAGTGGTACTACGATTTACGAATAAACGCTCACCCCCCGTCGTCTATTCGTAATTCGTAGTACAATGCGCGTGCGCAGCTGTATTTATTTTTCACTACGTTCATACGCGTTCATATTTTCTCATAATTATCAAAATAAAATATTTTTATATCTTAAATATTTGCTACCAATTTGTGTAAGTACATGTTTAACATAGGTACTTGTAGTATAAACAGTTTGCACTCGAATCAATATCGGAGAACCTTGCAATTATACATTATATATTGCTGTTTACGCGACTTATCATTTAAATGTAATGAGCACAACTACTTAATTACATAAAACACTTAATTTGTTATGTAGTGTTGTCAGTTAAGAATATTTATAAGCATAGGTATTTCCAAGAAGGAGTACAAAGTTTGCTTTAAATTGTCGTCTAACGGCCTTTATTATGTCTATTAAGCCTTGGTGTATATTTCTTAGTTGTACCTACTGCACTATAGAATTGTGAAATACTTGAATTGATAAGATAAATAAGTTAATGATGTTAACTAGACAACACTATGTGTGAGTAATACATAACACATAACAACAAAACACAACTGTAAAACAATGATATTAATACTCTAATCTAAACTTATAATAATCTTACTTACATACATAGATTCAAGACTGTTATCCTTAAAGGGTAAGTTAGAGACTTGGCATTGAGGACAGCAAAAGCAGTCCTCTATCATAGTCCACTTTTCACCAAATAGCGACTGCACATGTGCTCAGCGTGATAGCTGGTAAGCCCATAGCCGCTCCGCTCTATGCTGTTGGATGTATGTGCAATCTTTAGTCCGTTAGTCCTCAAGGATAGAAAGGGATTGGTAGTACCTATTCATTTAGTGAGAGTTGACACAAGACACAGGAAACAATATGAATTAGTCATCATCATCATCAGCCTATAAACGTTCCACTGCTGGGCACAGGCCTCCCACGTGGACAATAGCACGTGGGGATATTGGGCCATAACCCACCACGCTGACCCAATGCGGGTTGGTGGGTTTTAACGTAACTTAACGTGCCTTCAAATTTGGTCACCCATCCAGCGACCCGGCATTGCAAAAGTTGCTTAGCGGGCAAAATCGCAAGCCGCACGCGCTACCCGCGGCGCCATCAAGCTTCTCATTTTATTTTATTAGAAAAAAAATAAAATCATTCCTCATACTCGGAAAGTAGGTCTGAAGTTGCCTGAGGAGCGGGTGCAAAGTTGTACTTTCCGCCCTAGGGAGAATCGATTTTCTGACAGGTACTATCATGTGTAGTTGTGACTTATTATTAAAATAATACTTACAACCCATCTCTTCCCTTGGGTGTCATAAAAGGCAACAAACGGACTAAAGGCTGCACATACATCCTACAGCATAGAGCGGCGATGGGCTCATCAAAATAATACTACCAACCCCTTTCTTCCCTTCGGTGTTGTAAAAGGCGACTAGCGGACTAAAGACCGCACATACATCCAACAGCATAGAGCAACGATGGGTTCATCAAAATAATACTACCAAGTCCTTTCTTCGCTTGAAACGGACTAAACTAATTTTTTGCTAATTCATGTTTTTATTTTTAGTTACTTTCCTTGTGTTCGTAATGAAAAGCACAGTGTTTACCTCGGCTGAAAGACTTATTTAATTTCTCGAACTATTGGCGACCTCGCTATGCTCGGGTGCCAAACCCCATCTCGGAATAAATAAGCTACTTTTACCCCTAGGGTTACAATGTACTATTAAATGATGACCCTATCTCGTTTACAGGATCAAATTTCATGGGTTGCCGCCTTGGGGTCCCCTGGCTTCATGACAGGCAGCTTGGCCTCCACATTTGTGTCAGACAGGTTCGGGAGGCGAGCCACTATCCTGGCCAGCGCGCTCCCCATCACAATCGGTACGGTATGTACTTACCTACTAATAGAAAAAAACTGAATTCTTTACAATAACCATTTGAGAAATAATTACAGTAGAGCTTTTAATATGTGAAGCAATAGAGTACCGTAAAACGGGGTACATAGGAATGGTGGGGTAAATAGGAATAAAAATCTACTTTTTTAAACCGTTCTGTAGCGTTGGTATTAAATAAGGCAGATTCACACTTTCTTGTTTTTCTAATAGCTTATACATTTTACTGCTGGCTACACTGAGAATTTGTGCCAGCCAATCAGGTTTCACTAAAAAAATACGTTGAAATAGAAGTAGTAGTCCTCACATGTGAATATTGTGCTTTTTCACTTTAGGTTTTTGACTATTTAGAGTGAGGGAAAGTGTTGGAAAAGATTAATTTTGATAATAATAGAAGTTCGTGGTTTGAAGAAACCTGAAGGTAAGTAAATAAATACAATATTTCATTAGAAATCTTCGTTTGAGTCGAAAAATAAATTTTTAAGTTATTTTGGTGATAAAAGGAACGCGAAGGGGGAAAATTGGCACATGAACAGGTATAATTGGAACAACATGGGGGCTATTTGGTTTCAGTATGAGGTAAATTGGAATTCCCAAATAGGGTTGCCAAAACCCTATACTTAGATAAAATAATGAATTTAAGTACTTACCTACTTACGAAAATTTCATTTCGGAATACTAAGAATAATGTTATTATTTACACTTCTTTATAAACTCCAAAATATTTTCTTTAATAGTTGGCTCAATATTATTAAAGGTACATTGCAATGTTATTTTCAACTCCATTAGAAATAGCACTGTAAAATATATTAAACTTGTAAACTATATTATTTTATGGTTCATAATTATACTTACCTACTTAATTTTACGTCTGTGAGATGTCTCCATCATCATCACGCACTGTGCATCGAAAACTTCGAAACACACTGTCCGACCTGGAAGTTTAACCCAGAATCTCCGTATATCAGGTCGAACACTTTACAAGTAGTTTTTTCATCAAAGAGCCTACCTGACCTACTTTAAATAAAACTGAATAAAGGTCCAAAATTAGTTCAACACTTACTCTATAGTTCCCTTATAATAAACGTTCTTATGTGTTCTATCAAAAGTTGCACTTTGATCTTTGAAACTTTTGATCGGAACAAGAGCTTCATGATGCGCACTAAGCTGATGGAGCAGTACACTTTGAAGTTTAATGTGTCCTCTTTCCAGATATTCATCGTTAGCTCGACCAGTGTTTGGTTGCTGTATCTCACCAGGTTTCTATCGGGTTTAGGAATCGGGATGGTTGTTACGGTAAGACTTTTTTTTAACTTTGTTTTTCTAAATTACAACTAACATCCTTAATCCATTAAAACTATAAGTGAAAAATAATTACTTTGCGAGTAGTTTAAAATGTAGGTTCAAAGTGCAGTGACGCAGTAGTGCAAATTATTAAAAATATTGAAAACGTTTGTACGTGGAGAAGTTCTCGGTCGACCATTTTTCGGCGATATTTGCTTGCACACAATTTCGTCGCACGCTACTATGTATTATTTGAACTACGCCAAATGTATACCAACGCCCAACCAACAGGTATCATCGATCTACCTAGCCGAGGTATCCGACAAGGAAATACGCGGTTCGCTGACCGTCACCTCCCGCTACATGTTTAACTTTGGCAACTTCCTCGTGATGGCCGTGGGACCGTTCGTCACGTATGATATGCTGAACTGGCTGCTGCTGGCGCTGCCGACCATATATTTCGCTGCGTGCTGGTTTATCCCCGAAACGCCGTACCAATCCCTGAAGGAAGGGAAGGTGGATGCAGCCAGGAAGACCTTGATGATGCTAAGGAAGTTTAAGGACGAAAAGGTATTGGTGTTGAGTACTCTATTTAAGCTGCTGTAGTATTTTTAAAACCTTTAGAAGTTGCAATTACCAATGTAATCACCAATCTGACCATTACAAACAATAAGATTGATAATTCATTTGATTACAGCACCTATCGCACTAAAATGTACACCCCGTGCTTCGGATGGAAACGAAACACAAGCCGTTTTGGTACCGGTTGATGTTATAGTATAGAAATCTAAAGACCTGACAAAGTCCTAGGATTTTACCATCAACTTTTAGAATAGCATTACTTTAATCTTACTATTGTGACAGTATTACCCATGAGTGGTGTTAGGTTATGACCTAAGTATTATACCCATGTCTGAGTCAACTAGTAGTATATCAGTAAGCTAATGGAGGTGACTAGTGTGATTCGAATTTTTGTAACAACTTTATGTACCACTTTTCAAGCAAAATAAATGATTTGATTTGATTTGATGTATGTAACAGGAACTAGAAGAGGAGTTAGAATCGCTGCAGAAAGACGTTAAGAAGGAAACGGTCCGGTCAGGATCCTTAAAAGAACTTTTCACGGGAAGTCAGTACCGGAAAGCAGTCATTGTTTGTTTGGGTATGTACTAACAAGATTCTACAAACGTTTGGATTTGTGATTTGTACAACGGAGCGCTTGTAGCCGACAAGCGCTTGCAAACCAAGCCAAACGCTCTATCCACACGTTTGAATTTATGACGGCTTGTTGAGGTTTGCCAAGCGTCTAAATGCGGCATTGTGTATAGCTCTGTGCCATCTGTCTGTGTCTCCGCGTACCCCTCCGGGAAACAAGCGTGATTTATGTATTGATGTATAATATCTATTACTTATATAGCTGGCATATTTAATTACTTATATTCATACATCCAAAGCCAAATTGAATATATTTATGACATAGTATGACAATAATATGGAATAAGCCAAAACCATTTTTCGCTTGTGAAATTCTAGAAAACCTCTTGTAACAAGTTTGTTGAAGTTAAATCGCTTAGTGTCCGCTAGATGGCATTAGTATTATATTACTTAAAAAATCATAGACGGAGCTGACACACAAACATCCAATGGGTGATCAGATTCTACGGAGTAAGCCAGTACATCGGAGAGCTGGTCTGAATCTCCGACGCCTCATGTGTCTCTCAACACTTTGTCTTTCTGTATGTGTTCAAAAAAACAAAAAAAACAACCCCAATAAATTAATTTTATGACTATATACTTATTAAGTTACTTATGGCCGAAATTAAGCCCCCAAGCGGCCCAATTAGGCCGCACCTACAAAGGGCGCTATTAACTTAACTGTCTGTTATTTTGCCCAGTAAAATTATTGACTTCAGTCGTTGATCATAAAAACTATACTTAGCTACTTACACGATTGCTGCTTCAAAAACGGTACCACGAAACAAGGCACGAATCGAAAACGCGCCTCGTTTTTCTATCAGAACTTTGTTCCAACTAGCTTAAATGATGATGATGATGTAATAAATGATGTAACTCCAATAGTATTTTTAAGAATTTGTACTTTAGTGCCTAAAGTTTAAGGTTTACTTTACAATAAAGGTTTATCTATTTAAATCTCGTTTCATTTCTGATGTTGATCTATGGATATGCATGTATTTACGTGGGGACATTGTTTTAGTTTGATTTTGTATGAGACCGTGCATCTATAGTTTTTATGATCAAAGACTTTTAAACTCTCAATTTTTTCACTTTCGTACCTAGACAAAACAAAAGATAGAGATTAGGTATTAATATGCTTCATGATTTAGGGTATTAATGTACATTCGCCAGCATGTTAACATACAACAAAATGTCAAGTTTCTTATATAAGCTATATTAGCTATATATTATATATATTATATATATATATTAGCTTCGAAAAAGCTGGGTGTGCTTAATAGAGCGGGTCAGTATTTCACGCCGGCCCACCGTTTACAACTGTATAAAGCACAGGTCAGGCCGCATATGGAATACTGCTCCCATCTCTGGGCTGGAGCACCCCAAAACCAACTCCTTCCATTTGACCGCATTCAACGTAGAGCTGCTCGAATTGTCGGCGACGTGGTTATTTCAGGTCGGCTCGATCCACTGGCTCTTCGGAGAGACGTTGCGTCTCTCTGTGTATTGTACCGTATATATCATGGGGAGTGTTCTGAGGAATTGTTCGGCTTGATCCCTGCCGCTAATTTCCTTCACCGCACTACACGCAATCGACTGTCATTCCATCCACATCACCTTGATGGATGGCGGTCTACTACTGTGCGTTTTTCAAGAAATTTCTTGCCTCGAACTACAGTGTTGTGGAACCAGCTCTCGGCGGCGGTATTTCCGGACCGTTACGACTTAGGGATCTTCAAGAAACGAGCCTATTCCTTCCTTAAAGGCCGGCAACGAGCCTGCGATTCCTCTGGTTTTGCCGGTGTCCATGGGCGGCGGTGATTACTTTCCATCAGGTGTCCCGCTTGCTCGTTTGCCTCCTTCTGCTAAAAAAAAAAAAAAAAAATAACGTTTAAACCTTATCGTTAGGCTATAAGGACAAAAAATTTTAGAAATTGCTGCCGGCGCCTGTACTTACACTGGTTCTGTAAATTAATATAAAATATGCATAAATTATTGCAGGGATTAAAATCACGCAAATGCTATCTGGCTCTATCGTTATCCAGACCTATCTCGGCCTCATCATGAAGGACAGCAAGATGGAAATTAATCTGGCTACAGCCTTCATTATTTTCGGCGGAGTTCGATTTCTATCTGGTAAGTTAGTAACATCCTCGCCATTGTACCTTTGTTTCGTTGTATTCGGTATATTCTTATCATGATATATAAGGTTAAATTTTATCAACCGCAAATCTTTTAAGGATATATAAAACAGCACAAATAAACTATTTTTATGAAAAAACCTTAAATGTTTATACGCTAGTTTACAAGGAAAACGACAAAAGACTTTTCGATTAAAAAGTAAAATAAAACACCCCTTACGCACGGCACGAGCCGCAACAGAAGAGAGGGCGCAATGCGTACACCGCTACACGTGCCGTAGTTTCATTCATGGGAGCCGACAAAGACACCGACCGACCGCAATGCCTATTGCCTACACCACCGCACCGTTTACTACCGTGCCGAGCGAGCGAGAAAGCGAAAGCCATCCTCCCTCGCCTCACCCCGCCAAGCGCCCCGGCCGGGATGTCGTGCCGCCCGCCCGCCGCGCGCCGGCGCGGCGATCGTCAGTTCGCCAAAAACATACCTATCGCAATAAACTAATCGCAGTCGCAGGAGTATTCGCGAAAGTTTTTAAAATGCCGTACCGATATTAATTACAGGAGTACATGAATATGGCTATCTGCTTCCATGATGCAGGTGAAATTATGTTGCGGACACAAGTACTGTACGGCGAGTGATACGGACGCGAAGTTAACATTTGCATCTCGACTCTGGGAGGCCACAATACCTAGTGCGCCTTGAGGAGAACGTGCTGGATTTCTTCCATCGGCACCCAGTAGCGAGCACCGCAGACGCTGCCCGTATGTTTGGCGTAAGCCAGTACTACGTGTGGCGGCTTCTGCGCAGCGAAGGTTACCATCCCTTCCACTTCACTCGAGTCCAGGAGTTGCTGCCAGAGGACTACGCGCCTAGGGTCGACTTCTGCCGTTGGTTGCTGCGGAACCCTACCTACAACGTGCTGTGGACGGATGAGTGCACGTTTAAGCTCAAGGGACTCATTAATGTAAATTACTGGTGCGAGTACAATCCGGCGAATACAAGTGTTTCGGCCGGACCACTTCCAACACAGTTTTAGTGTAAACGTGTGCAAGACAGTGTTTGCGTGAACAAGGGCGTCATGTCCAACATTTAATGCGATTAGGTTTAGTTAGGTAGGACTAAACTTGTAAATGTGTAAATTAGAACCTGTAATCAACAACTTGTGAATATGTAAATCTGTAAATATCAATGAATTTAGACTTAAACACGCCATGTTAATGTAAACTTTACATAGCTACATTACTTATTTCAATCTTGGTAAAAGCTAAAACTAACGAATTGTATTAACTTGTCAGTCCAAAGCCTGAAAAATGTGATGGGATGTCAATTCGTTGTGAATAGTTAAAGCATTTAAATAAAAACAGACAAATTATCTATGAGTTTCATTTATTTACAATACCTAGGTACCTACCTACTCACATCAACTATGTGCATTTCTACTAAAGCGAAGCCAAGCAGTAGGTACTTACCTTCCCTGTTTACGTTAATTTTTATTTCGCTCATTACTATGTAAGTCAGGAACCATAGATTGTAAATTAATTTTAAGTTAGTTTCTATTATTTTTTAAATTTCTAGCTTTACCTACACGGATTCGCTCCGATTTTTTGGAAATGTCCCCCGCTCGCTATTAAACTAATCGTGCTAGGTAGGTAATATGTACTTGTGTAACTATAACTAAAAATGACGGCCGGGTGGTCGTGTGGGTCAGCGACCCTGACTGCGAAACCCACGATAATCCCGCATAACACATGTGTGATGAGCACAAGCAATTTGTGACCGAGTTATGGATGTTTATTAGTATGTATGTTTATCTGTTATCAGTCGCCATAGTACAGGCTACGCTCAGTTTAGGGCCGAATGAATGGTGTGAAAGTTGTAAAAAAAAATTTATTAATTTCAAATACGCCAAATTAGCGCATAGGTGGATTTTGTTTCTCGCAGCGGAATATTAACATGTGTTACGTGTGATAGTTTTGGGTAACGTTGCTTGTGGTGGAGTCTATCCCGATGTCACAGAATAATGTAGGTACCTACAGCGCTTAGCGGTGCACTACTACTGCACTGCCGCGCCGTGGCCGCCACAGTTAAACTTATGATATGAATGAAATGAGGAAAGAGTGCAGAACGAGTGAAATGAGAGAGACGGGCGGTAAGAAGAAGCCATGTTTTAAAACTATTTATGAATGAAAATTAATGTCAGGGTGCTCTAAAAAATATTACAAATATTGTGTTAGGAAAAGTAAAAATAAATACTAGCCTGAATATTTTTTTAAATGTTATGGCCTTTCTTCTCTGGTATAATTAGAAGTTTTGTCAAAACATTTGCGTTTGATAAAATTTAACCTTATATAAATATATAAATTGGTTAATGATTGATGTTATAAACTTCGACGCTTTTAACTGAAGACATTTTCTATAACTTAGGTATAGGTACTTAACTTGAGTATCTAATAATAATATAATGAAATACTTTATTGCTTGAACCTCAAGCTCCGCTTGTTGGGATGCCAGCGGCAAATATGGATCGAATGGTTTGATACTATATTAACAATCGAATACAAAAACATTCGATCACTAGTTCGCAGATTCAAATGAAACCGCTAGTTCTTTCATTCACTTTGCCAAACGAAATTGGTCTTTTTGTTGTAATATAAAGTCTACTTTAATTGATATTCGAATGAACGATCGAATGTAAAATGGCAAAATTAGCGGGAATGGAAAAAAAGCGAACGCCATGATACTTCTTTCTTACACACACTTGTTTCGTTTATATTTTTATTCCCTCGTACAAGTTAGTTCGGTGGTTTGAATATTCAACTAGATAAACTAGTAGGTTTCTTTACTCATGTGCTAGTAGTAATGAAATTCGAATCGAAAGGAATGAGATGACGCCAGACATTCTTATTCGCTTCTCGCTTTTATTTAAATTCGAATGATTTGTAAGGTTATTCAAATAATTCGAATGACTTCTACAATCGAATAATTCGCATAATGTCATTCACAATCGCCCATCAGCCAGCGGCCATCGTAAGATACCAATCCCTACTAACTACGATTAGGTCTAGCTCTTTTGTTACTCTTAGGAACTGCTTTGCAAGCTTATATATCAAAGAGTCTAGACTATAGACTGAATTGACCACATCGACAAGGGCTGTAAAAATGTTATTACAAATGCTAAACCAGACTTGCAAACATTAAATCAATAGCTGTAAAAGTCAACCAACAAAATTAAATAAATTATCTACAACTTTTAAAACTTAAGTTTGCTGTAATAATTTTTAACGGGGTTATGGCCATGTTTTGATTGGCTTTGAGTATCCGATGTTTATTTTTGCACATTCGTGATAGTGACGGATCAATTGTGCCGAAAATATCAGATACTTTTAAGGACTGTCCTTTATTATTATATTTATTACAGCCATAAACATGGTAACAATCTCGTCGATATTAATATTATGTAAATGTATGTAATGTATTTACAATAGTAAATGTTGTGTTTTCCAGGTGTGGCGTCTTCATTGTTAGCAGATCGAGTGGGTCGGCGACCGCTGCTCATCATATCATACATAGGAACTGCCCTTTCCCTTGCACTCTCCGGGTCATATTTCTTCTTTCTTGAGGTTATAAAAATAGACCAAGAAATCATCTCTCCTTACGGTCTCATAGCTTTCGTCGGTATCATACTATCTGTCATTTTGTCCACTATTGGATTTAATTCCCTAATATACGTAATCCCAGCAGAAATGTTTCCTATGAACGTAAAATCAGTCGCCATGACATTGCTCAACATTTTCGGTGGCTTTGCAAACTTTTTTATTCTTAAACTTTATCATCAATTGGTTGGCTTATTCGGACTCTTCGGATTGTTCTCCATTTTCGCCATTGTTAGCTTATCTGGTGGCATATTTTCCTACTACACTGTACCTGAGACAAAAGGCAAAAGCTTGAGGGAGATACAGGTCTTGCTACAAGACACCGCATATGATGAAGCAGCTGAAAGTTTAAACAAAGATGCTACTGTTGGAATCAAACTTAATGGAGTAATGGAAGAAACTGAACTAAAGTCAATAGAACAAAAAGAGGTTTAATCTAGTCAAGGTGGTAGTTTAGTGATTTTTAGTAAATACTCTTTGTTTAAAATTATACAATTGCTTTAATATCGAATACTTAATTTAGTTAATGAAGGAATCTGAGATCTCAGATAGGGTACTACTTACTATTTTGATCGTTGTTAAGAAAACTGTTAATACTTTATGTATTAAAATGCTAAAATATATTTACCCGTTGTGTTATTTGTCATTGATCCTGATTTCTATAAATCAGGACGAGGGAATAATGAAGAAACTTTTGGTTTCTCACTCCAGGAAATGTGGCTGTGGGTAAGTGTGTGTGTGCACAGTAACATTTTATTGTTTGTGAAGTTGAGACTTCTAAATACACACATATTCACATTGGGATGAAATATAGAATTATAACTAAGAATATCCTGATGTGTTACGCTAATCACTACTCTATGGCTCAATATCATAAACACAATATATTATTTCATCTAGTAAGTACATATAATTTTAGTTGCCTTTTAAAACTAATCAATGATTTTGAATTTTTTATTTCTATAGGTAGTTTATTATAGAGTTTCACAACCTCAAATTCAATGTTTTTTATTTCATAGTTTGTTCTCGCAGGGCGAGAAATTAGGTAATTAGAGTTTCGTAATTTCATTCTTTGATTTATGCTTTTTTTATGAAACGCTAATGTTGTATGGATCAGGCTATTTAGAATTTTATAAATTAATATACATGTATAGTAATTATAAGTTTGTTTAATTCATTTTGGTATCTTCGTAAAGTTGTTTTGAGGGATTCCGAAAGTTATAGTGAAAAAGTGATTTTAATAGTTTGTTTTGAGCAATTTGTATACTTTGTAAGTTTGTTTTAGCTGCAGTTCCCCAAATTTCGATCAAATAATCAATATGTGTGTGTGTTTAGTAATGAATTGTAAATAATATATTTAACTTTACGTGAAAGACAATTGGCTATAATACGGACTATACCAGTTAATGATGTGAGTTTAGTTTTGACTTTATTTATGTGATGTTTAAAATTTAGATGCTGGTCAAGAGCGAGGCCAAGATATTTGTCATGGGGTTTGTAATCGCCACGTCTCTGAGTAGCGATTATGCGACGTAGGGAAATGTTAGGAGGCAGGAAGGCTTACCTGGGATGATGATGATGGGTGAGCGGGCAACTAGAGCACGAGCTGACGGGCGGCGATGTAGGCGATTTCTGACGCACAGTCACTTCACTTAATCACAGGCACTATCATCATAGGGTCATTATCAATAAGGGCAGGCTGTTGCGTGCGTGCGCGGTAGGTAGCTGGCGATGAACTCCCGCGGTCTCCTTACGGGGCGAGCGACAGCGAGTCGCGCAGCGGTGGCGCCGCGGCAGGCCGGCGGACGCGGTCGTCAACAACCGTTGAGTCAACCGCCATACAGATGACGGTATCATTTGAATGGGCGTCCCGGCCTTGGCTGGAACTGGGTTTTTATTTAAGTGTTTCGTTATTTTATCTTAAGGTGTATGACGTTGATTGGTTTATTTTTCGCGGAAAATATTACAAAATTAGTTTTATTTGCATTAATTGTTAAGAAGTTAGACAGGAACCAGCTATTAAGTAAATCCAGATCATTTTGAGCTCTCGATGATATGGCTTTCATTGAGTGACCGAAGTAAAATGAACTGGTATCATCTGCATAAAGGGAGATATCGATTGTTAGACCAACATTCTGTATATTATTTATATAAATTAAAAACCAAAGGTTACCTGAAATTGAGCCCTGAGGGACACCAAAGATTATTAAGAGGAAGAGCAGAACTTTGATGAATACCAATTTTGACAAATTGTATACGGTTTTCAAGATACGATTTCATAATTTCGTGAGCCTTACCACTTATACCGATCTCAGAAAGTTTGTTGAGAAGTATTTCATGACTTATACTATCGAAGGCCTTTTTGAGGTCGATGAAAACACCAACCGCTATTTGTTTTTCATCGATTTTATTTTTTATTTTAATTATCAGATCGACTGTTGTAAATAGTGTATTGGATCTAGGTCTGAAGCCATACTGTTTTTCTGTAAATAAATTGTTTGGTGTCTAGGTATTTTTCTATTCTGGAATAAATTACTTTTTCAAAGATTTTAGATATAACTGGTAGGACCGAGATCGGGCGGTAATTGGATGGATCTGTTCGTTCTCCGGATTTATACATTGGTTTGACTTTCGTAATATTAAGGCTGTTCGGAAAGAAACCCTGCGCCAAACTTTCATTTAAACACTAAGTTAGCGGGGTGACTATTAATTGTTTTATACATTTTATCGAATTAGTACTAATGCCATCAATACCGCAGCTCGTGTTTGGGTCTAGTTCTTTTTTTTTTTTTTATATAAGAGGGAGGCAAACGAATAGGCGGGTCACCTGATGGAAAGTAATCACCGCCGCCCATGGACACCCGCAAAACCAGAGGAATCGCAGATGCGTTGCCGGCCTTTAAGGGAGGAATAGGTTTAAGGAAGGAATAGGAGTTGGGAGGGGGGGAGGGGGGGAAGGGGCCTCCGGAACCCTCACTGGTCGGACGAAACACAACAGCATCAAGTGCCGTTATTTCACGCCGAATATTCGTGAGAGGGTGGTATTACGCCAGGCGAGCCGGCCCAATGCGTGCTGCAACGCAGCGTGGCTCTACCACTCAGTCAGTGTTACTCATTTAGCACCACCCAGGGATCACGTGTAGGGTCTCAAGGGTAAACCTACGGACGCGAGCAACTTTAACCCCCAAAATTCGTCGATGATTTTAGCTATTTCATCCGTGGTTGCTGGTTCGAAGGTCGTCAGATATGTAGTTTCCGAAATATTAGTTTGTTTGGGAGTTGCACTTGGTAGGTGATTCAGAGGAATTTTGCTTGCCAATACCGAAGTAATTGTTAAAAAATAATGTAATTTACTTAGGGAGGAGTAACATATATTGAACCGGCGCTTAAATTGTACCACTTCTGTATTTTTACTAAGACGACTTTATTTTTTTACACTGGCGACTTAACAAGAGGCGACTACAGCGCCATAAACAGTCCGTCATTTTTCATCGACGCCGGGCGATTGTCATACATAACAGTGACAAAAAAAAATTTAAGACAAGTATTGATGTTAATTTTGCTTGTGTTGCTTATAGACGTTGTTAATTGAAATGGTAAGTCATAATTTTTTACCCATTTTTAAATACTGGCAAATTCAGACTGATCCGTAGAGGTTATGTTTTGATTTTTTAAGATAGATTGTAATTTTACCTGGTTCCTGAGATGGTTATTGCGTATATGAATTTGAATCAAATTATATTTGTAGGCTACAGGAGGGCGTATATCATGGTTATGTTCCATATTTTATCGTAATGTGGGCGGTATATTCACATTAAAGACTCTCAATCACGGAAACCAACTGATTTTGTTTTATGAAGCCGTTAAACTACAAATATCTTCAATATCTATTTAGGCAAGAACTTAAATCACTTATCAGAACAATCGCTATTTAATAATCACTTAGTATTGCATCGGAACTGAGCGATTCGTTGAGCGCGTATGGCGGAGACAGATCCCGGATCAAATTTCTTTTCACAAAAATGCCCGCTCCTCCGCCATGACTCGACGCTTCGCAAGAGGGGCCTGTGTTGCCACCCTATCCCGATATTTTAGGTGCACGTCCTTTGACATACAGCCTACATACAGCTTACATACAGCCCACCAACAGCCAAAGGCAAAATGACGATCCGCTAGAGGGCGCTGCTAGTTATAGTTTTTGCTTCGATAGTGGTTCCTTCTGCAATGCGCCGTCACGGCCGGGCTGACAATCGCCCGTCCTCGGGCGCATATTATGGATGTTCTGAAACAGAACAATTTACACACACTGCTCGTCCAGCCTGACACCGTTACCACCACACCGTTACCACCACCACCTTATCAAGCAAACATGATTCCACCAAAAGCATCAAAAGCATGTGTCCTTTCGATCATACAGGTGTACAAACCGGACAACATCTTTCGGCCACACAATTTTTGCGAAAGCATGTGTCCTTTCGATCGTACTAAATAATGTACAAACCGGACGACATCTTTCGGCAGCACAATCTCTGCGAAAGCATGTGTCCTTTCGATTGTACTAAATAATGTACAAACCGGACGACATCTTTCGGTAACACAATCTCTGCGAAAGCATGTGTCCTTTCGATCGTACTAAATATTGTACGAACCGGACGACATCTTTCGGTAACACAATCTCTGCAAAAGCATGTGTCCTTTCGATCATACAAGTGTACGAACCGGACGACATCTTTCTCCAAACACGTAAGGCTGGACCGGACGAGCGTGTCCTTTCAACCAGCCGCTTGTAGCTGCATGGACCGGACGACGCTGTCCTTTCGACCACCTTTATACTACCCATACTCTCCCTTCTAACTACACAACACACGTACTACACAAATTAAACTTTAAGCAACTACTACTGTACGTCGATTACACATACCTAGCGGTTACGGACTGTTCTGCTCTGCATGAATTTGGACTTCATGCTCAATGATTTCATGTTTTGACGTTTCACTTACAGTATCCGACTCTGCCGTAAGTGTGTCTGACTCTACGGTAAGCGTATTGGAGCCTTGCAGTTAATGTGCCTCAACTACTCCTGTCCCGTCTGTCAAAGCGATGACTAGATGTCTACGTTATACGGCGCCGTCATGGCCTCCTCCTCCTCGTCTTACTCACCCAATAAACTACACGATATTTCCACTAGTCCATTATGACCCCGAGGTACTGGACGCAAGTTCTCATGTGCATATTTGAGGGTGCGATGTGAACCGGTAACACTTCTTAATTTGTATCGGTCGTTATGTAACACTTCAGATATTAGAAAAGGATCCCTAAATTTCACTTTCAATTTAGTTTCTTTACGTTCACTGCTTTTGATGAACACAGTCACCCCTTGACATAGGCTAGTTGCGCGACCTTGGTTAAATCTTTGAGTATCTAATGCGCGCGGTTGCTGCCTTTCGTATGTGATAACATTTCAGACGCATTTTGCATAAATAGCAGTCTCTAAATCGATTCTCTGTTCGATACCTGGATCTATCTTTTTATTTATTATATGGATCAGAAAACCCAATTTTTGCACTGATTGAATTTTTGGCATTCCCAAAGAATGGCAGCTTATAGGTACAGAGCATAAATTCTGTTGGTGTCAATTTTGTAACTGTGGATTTGGTACTGTTGAGTGCTAACTAAACATTTCCTAACGCGTCACTCCGTGTTTTGCTGAGGTAATTTTCGACAATAGTTAGCAAGCCTTTAAAAGTGCGCATGACGCCCTCAACTTGTCCATTAACTCTACTTGAAAATCGATTTTATGTTCGGCACAAAAAAGATTTAAACTCTGCACTGATATAACACTGGCCCTGGTTAGCAATAACGCGCTTAGGCGCCCCAAAGAGACTACTATCCTTTTTAAAGCGCCAACCGCACCAGCTGCATCTACAGATACCGTATGTTCCAACAGAACGTATTTCGTGAATGCATTAATTATTACTAAACAGTATTCTTTCCTATCACTCTTCCCACGGAGTTTACCGGAAAAATCTATATGGATCGTATGCTAGGGAACAGGTATTTTAACGATGGGATGTAACTGAATAGGTTGCGATCCTGATGGGACCTTTGATTCTTTGCAAATAATGCATGAGTCGATAAATTTACGAACACACTTGGACATTTGTGGGAACCAATATTGCTCGTAAAGTTTCTCTAGAGTGTTATCGCATCCAATATGTTGTATCTCACTATGAACATGGTTAATTAGAGTACAAGCTAAGGAACGAAGCACTACTAGCAACCAAGAAATTGCTTTATTTCTTCCGACTTCTCGGTAGATCATACCATTTATGACGTCACAAGTGTGAGCTACTGTTTCTGGGAAACCGTTACTATTATTGTTACGGCGAAAGGCGTTCGCAGTAACAGCGACGTAATAAGGGTTGTGGACTGGGTAGGTATGGATAATGAAGTACTTACAGGGATGATGAGTCACAGGAACCGGGAGACGAGCTGACCACGGGCGGCGATGTAGGTTAGTCCTGGCGCACAGTCACTTCACTAAACCATAGGCATTCAGGCGTTCTCTTCACTTAAGGTTCAGGGTCACTATAAACTTTCACGGTCAGGCTGTTGCGTGCGCGCGCGGTAGCTAGCTTGCAAAGTGACGCGGGCGCGCGTCCGGTTTCACACTCCACGCGCCAACTTCGCGATACAACGCTAGATGGCGCTAGGCGTATCTTAATACGCTTACAAGACGTCTCGCCCGTGGCGAGTACATCCTCCGGGGCCCAGGGTGGACTCATCCAGAGGGAGCCTGGCAATCTTGAACACAGGCCGCCGGAGGTGTCCATTGGCGGTGTCCAGGTCCACCACCCGCACGACGCCATCCTTCCCAGGCAGGGTGCGAGTAATGCGCCCCAGTCTCCATTGAAGGGCAGGCAGGTTGTCCACCTTGATGAGGACGAGCTCGCCAACTCGGGGAGGGGAGGATGGGGACAACCATTTGGAGCGGGTTTGGAGTGTGCGGAGGTAGGACTGGGTCCACAGCGTCCAGAAGCGCTGGGAAAGGGCCTGTACCATCTGGAATCGCCTACGTGTGGAAATCGGCCTATCTTCCACGGATAGTTCGGGAAGGGCCGTTAGTGGGCGGCCTATAATGAAATGTCCGGCTGTAAACGGCTCAAAGTCTGAAGGATCAGACGAAAGTGGGCAGAGAGGTCTAGAGTTAGGGACAGCTTCGATTCGAGCTAAAAGTGTGGAGAATTCCTCGAATGTGAGGTGTTGTTCGCCAATTACGCGATATAAAAGTTGCTTTGTTGATTTGACGTTGATCTCATGTAACGCACTGAACCATGGTCCCTTAGGGACGTTCAACAACCAAGTAATGTGCTGACCAGCGAGCTTGTGCGCAATCGTGTCATTATTCAAGGCAAGAAAGTTTTGTACTTCAATGAGCTGATTTCTAGCGCCTACATAATTTGTACCGCAGTCCGAGCGGATGAGAACCGGGGCACCGCGGCGTGCTATAAAACGCTGTAACGCCGCGAGGAACGCTTCCGTGCTGAGGTCCGAGACCGGTTCCAAATGAACCGCCTTAGTGGAGAGGCACACGAATATACAAAAGTACGCTTTTAAGAGTTTAACATTACGTAGGGTACTAGATTTAACGAGGACTGGGCCGGCAAAATCGGTCGTGACTTGACTAAATACTGGCTGAAGCGTAACTCTATCGGCAGGCAGGTCGGCCATGAAGGGCGCTTGCGGCTGGACCCGGCATCGAAAGCATCTAATGCATTTAAAGACTCGGTCTCTAATAATACGGCGCGCGGACAATTTCCAAAATTGTTGGCGTAGGATAGCGTGTAAAGAAGCAGCGCCAGGGTGGCAGTGTATTTTGTGGTAGTGGTCAATGATGAGGTCTACAAGTGGGCTAGAGCTGGGAAGTATGAGCGGATGCTGCGCGTCAAATCGGATAGACGCATGGGACAGTCGTCCACCAACTCTAAGGAGCTCATCTTTAATGAGAGGTGACAGCCGCTGGAGTCTGACGGAGCAGATTTTGCCAGTTTGAAGGCGGTGGATGTCCTCTGTAAACTCATTGTGCTGAACACTGCGCACCCAGTAAAGTAGGGCCTCTCTTCGTTCACTGACGTACAAGGAACCTGAGCGTCGCGAATCTGGGTGGTGTCTGCAGTTGTGCAGAAAGCGTTTTAGACAAGCTGTCACTCCGACGAGCTTGTCTAGTGAACTGAACCGAGTGAGCAGGTCAAAGTCAAGACCGGGCACTGTGACCAGTGACGGGACGTGTTTGGGCTTAAGACCGGGCAGGGCGTGATGGCCCAGAGCTAAGGGCATCGCATGCCAAGACTCACAAGGCTGTCTAAGCCACGTGGGAGACCACCATAGGTCGTAGGTTGACAGGGATTGCGCAGACATCCCTCTGCTTGCGCAATCTGCCGGGTTGAGCTCGGAAGGTACGTGTCGCCAAGTACATTCTGGTGAGCCTGAGCTGATTTTGACTACCCTGTTGGCTTCAAAGGGTTGAAGACGGTGAGGCGGTGTATCGAGCCAGGCCAGGACTATCGTACTGTCTGACCAACATATGTGTTGTTGTATACTGATATGGGCCGATAACTGAACCGACACACGGATCATGAGCTGGGAGAGTAGGGTGGCGGCCGACAACTCTAACTTGGGGATTGTGAGGCGATTCTTGATTGGTGCGACTAGCGACTTGGCGACAATCAAGTGTACCAAAGTATCTCCGGAGGCATCGAGCTCATGGAGATAAACAACGGCGCCAAACCCGGCTTCAGAGGCATCTGCAAACCCGTGAAGCGAGTATGCAGCTGAGCCTTTGTTTGCACAAATGTGCCGAGGGAAACGAATGCTAGACAACAGCGGGAAATCGTCTGAGATATGGTGCCATTCCGTTTGTACTTCAGAGGGAGTGGGCTCATCCCATTCCAGCTTCAGTAGCCATAATTGCTGAAGTAGCAGCTTTGCGCGGAAGATAACGGGATAAACCCAGCCGTTTGGGTCATAAAGTGAGGCTACGGTGCTTAAAATAGACCGCTTTGTGACATGTGTGATGGGGGGCAGAGAGATGCGGTAGGTGAACTCGTCTGACTGAGGGCTCCACTGTATACCCAAGACCTTAATGGACGTGGACTCTGGGTTCATGTCAAAGTCCTTGGGCATGTCGCATTGGTTGTCGGGGAATCTCTCGAGCAGCTTAGGCGAGTTAGATGTCCATTTACTGAGCTGAAAGCCGCCTAGGTCTAGTAGACTTATTAACTCGTCCTGGAGTGCTTGGGCGGATTCAACTGTGTCATGACCACACAAGATGTCATCAACGAAGATAGACTTGCGAAGAACCTGAGCGGCTCCAGGGTAGCGATGGCCTTCATCATCAGCTAGCTGAAGTAGAGTGCGGATTGCATGGTATGGGCTTGATCTTAAGCCGTAGGTGACTGTATTGAGGGCGTAGGTGAGCAGAGGGTGATCTGGTGAGGACCGGCATAGTATCAGCTGATACCGTCTCTGGTGTGGGGCAACCAGCACATTTCTGAACATCCTCTGGATGTCAGTGCTGAAAACGACTGGATGCGTTCTGAAGAACATGATGATATCCACAATGTACTGTTGGAGGGCGGGGCCTGTGTGTAGGCATTCATTTATGCTGACACCATTGGAGCTTTTACAGCTACCATCAAAAACAATGCGCAGCTTGTCCGACCCTGACTTAAATACGCCATGGTGAGGGATATAGAAGTGAGGTTTATGGGCGAATGTATTTGGGTGACAGGGAGCCATGTGCCCCAAGTCGATGTATTCGGCCATAAAGTCGACGTATTTAGAACGCAGAGACGGGTTCGCCATTAGCTTCTTCTCAATATTGAGCAATCTGCGTAATGCGATAGGGTGAGTTTTACCTAGTTGAGGGGCGTCCTTTAGAAAGGGCAGAGCGACCGTATATCTGCCTGAGGGATCGCGTGTAGTGGTAGAGCGGAAGATTTCCTCGCATTGTTCCTCCAGGGGATCATTATGAGTGTGAGATTGAGGGAGGGGCTCCTCAGACTCCCAGAACCTTTCCAGACTCTGACGTATGTCCTGGGCTGATTCAGCTGAGTCTGGTTGTGAGCTGACGACGTGAGCTGAGTTAACCTGCTGCGCCGGCTGCGCATACAAGTCCTCAATGGGTCCTATCAACGCGAAGTCGAAAATCGTGCCGAAGGCTATGGGCTTGCCCGGGCCCAACGAGACCTCAGTCCCGTCCAACACCTGGCCAAGAACGTCCGACCCCAATAAGATATCGATCGGGGCTGGTGTGTGGTAAAGCTGGTCAGCCAATGGCACTGGTGGCTGGCCTAGTACGTGGGAAATGTTTGGTACCTTCTCTAAGGGAAGGTAGCCAGTGACGTTTTTTAAAATATGAGCTGTGGCAGTGATTGTAGGAGTATCATTGTGAGTGGGTCGGCATACTATTGTTATTGCCGCTTTTGACTCATGTTTGTGCTGATTCCCAACTCCTGTAATTTTTAAAGAAGTGGGTTTTGATGGCAGGTTCAAAAGTCGTGCCATGCGTGACGTTATTAATGTCAGCATACTGTGCAGATATGAGCGGCGTGAGGAACAGTGTGCGGATGTTTGAGCGCGTATGCTTGGCAGCCCCAGGATGATGTCCACAAAACTATCAATGAGAACCCGGCGGTTCTCGTACCGCTTGGTGAGGATGTCCATGGCCACGACAAAATTCTCATTGGTGACCTTTAAGTGGGACACCATACTTAATGCCTCACCGCTGAGACTTGAGAATAGGTAGTGGAGCTTGACTGCGTCCGACAGGGTCGCTATGTCGTCAGTCAGACTCCTAAACAGCGCAATGAAGGAAGGCCAGTAAAAAATTCATTAAAAAATAAAACGGGAAAAATAACAATATCATCTCTCGTCATAATACCATACGTAACGTAATAATTTAACTACTATTTTACCGTTAGGAGTATGAACAACGTATCATTAGGCAAAAATCATTTAGGTAGGTACCTACACAAGTTCGCTCAAATCACAACAACATTGTATGACACCATAGATCTGTGATCAGACAATCGGATGCATACACGAAATCAACATTAAAACAACGTGCAGAAATGTTGCGTAGTCGTAATCTTCACACAAATGATTTACGACCTGACGAAATTTTTATTGTGGCAGGGTAAAGTTACGTGAACAAATGAATTTAGAAATGATGGCACGAATTAGATTATGGGCGGAAATAATTATTTTTAGCGGACTGTAATTGAATGAGCTGATGGAACGTGAAACCAAGTTATGGTGAAATGGTAAAAGTTTACTGGTTACGGGAAGGTCGCCGGTTTTTAATATTACCGGTTCGAAGATGACCAAAATGTTACGGCGAAAGGCGTTCGCAGTAACAGCGACGTAATAAGGGTTGTGGACTGGGTAGGTATGGATAATGAAGTATTTACAGGGATGATGAGTCACAGGAACCGGGAGACGAGCTGACCACGGGCGGCGATGTAGGTTGGTTTCCTGGCGCACAGTCACTTCACAAAACCATGGGCATTCAGGCGTTCTCTTCACTTAAGGTTCAGGGCTTCACATAAACTTTCACGGTCAGGCTGTTGCACGCAACAGCCTGACCATGAAAGTTTATGTGAGTTTATGCACGCGGTAGCTAGCTTGCAGAGTGACGCGGGCGCGCGTCCGGTTTCACACTCCGCGCGCCAACTTCGCGATACAACGCTAGATGGCGCTAGGCGTATCTTAAAACGCTTACAAGACGTCTCGCCCGTGGCGAGTACAATTATGTCTCTTAATAAAGTCTGGTATCTCGGCCTCACGCTTCTGCTCGACCGCTAACCATCCCTGATGCAACCCAACAAATTCTACGCTTTCCGACTTTTTACTTGACGTGTCCTTAATATTGAATTGGAAATTATGCGAAAGATAATCGGGGTGTTCTAAGTATTTTACGACCTTCCCGAAAAGTAACTTCAAAATGATACACTTGTAGAAAGAAAAGCCTACCTGCGGTAGACGCGGGGAGTAGGATCGATTTTGGACTTGGAGGCTTTGGGTGACTTTCAGTCCACAAAGACCGTAAAATGTCGACCATACAAATAATGGCAAAAACGCTTAACTGTTCGTACCACTGCCAAAGTCTCCAATTCGTAAGAATGGTAAAGAGACTAC
This sequence comes from Scoparia ambigualis, assembly GCA_963921215.1. Classification (NCBI taxonomy): domain Eukaryota; kingdom Metazoa; phylum Arthropoda; class Insecta; order Lepidoptera; family Crambidae; genus Scoparia; species Scoparia ambigualis. The sequence goes on from OY992509.1 coordinate 26,165,931, forward strand.
TTCGGAACTCGGAAGTGCATCTACTGAAATACTCGACAAAATGTTTTTTTTTTAACAGTTTTTATAGATAATGTAATCAGTTTTTTTTTTCATAAACCCTATACCTACTTATCGCATAACCTGCCCTTCGTCCAAACATAACCTGTAAGGACGTCTTTGTACCGTATAGCTGGGGTCTACAACTTACGCTCCGGTATTAAAGCCAGTGGTTAGAAAACCGTTAATTAAATATTACGAATATTGTTTTAATATTTCACAAGCTCGTTTAACCTTTAGGGCAGCATACTAGTGTACTGTAGGCACCCCAACTATGTAGGTTAAGGAGCATGTATTCACACCACATATTATATGTGATCTGTTTTTACTTATAACAAAGCAGTGTATTATAACCAACTCGTTGTTTCATTCGTCTCTTCTCGCTCCCGACAGTACATGGCGACCCTGCTAGTAAAGTGAGCCGTCCTCCAAATTTGGACTAGTCTTCATAAACATTGTCGCGTTTAGTGCAAGTTAAATTTATCAAAATGAATAACTATAATCTAAATCGCCGTGAGCTATCAACGTCGTATGTGAAAGTACAGTTTTTTGTCGTTAAATTTAGTAAAAATGGGCTCACCGTACACTAAAGCTCAAGAAAAGACTACTAACTAACACAAATGTCACTGTGGGGTTGGACAACTTTACTTATATGAAAATAATCAACGGGCATGCATCTTTGACCAATTGCATATTAGTTGCAATTATAACCATTTTGGCCATTGGGGCGCTGCTTATCCTTTATAAGAAGTTCAAAAAAATGACAATATAATCAAGATTATTCGCTGACACATAAAAACTCATTAAGTTACATGCGTTTACAGGTCTACCTCTTGTCAAATTTGCAATTAGTTTTTAGCTGTTAGGTTTAGGTTTAGGGTATTACTTTTTAGATTCGGCGCAACGCAAACAATACGACTGACTGCGATGTTAAAGACAGTAGAGTAAGTAAATTCAGTGCCCTAACTATAATGAAACAACTACACCTGTTAGCATCATAGTTCCATGTGAAGAGGTGCCAGCATCGCTGCTGTTTGTTGTCGTGATGTTCAGCAGTGGGCAGGTTCTTCATCGTTATGTTTCTTTGAATACGACTGAAGCTCTTGCAATAACTTGTATGCGGTAAACTCGTGGCTTAAATTCTGAAAAGTGCAAAATACTTGAGACAGCAATCTGTTCAGTAGCATTTTTTCAATAAGAAATAAGCGAAGTACAGATAGTAGCCGCGTAGGCATTTACTCTCTCTTTGGCTACTGGTACTCAATTTTATAAGAAATGCAGAATACCAGATGCTTTAATATCGAAAATAAAAATTAGGCACGTTCGTGCAATAATTGCAGATATCTTGAAAATGGAGCCTCGTAGCGTAAAATAATGAAATGTTTACCCCCTGTACAACCCCAGTCCATGTTCGTCGCTTTTAATTAACACCCTTTAAACAACATTTAAATAACCTTCAACCTGAGGGTGAAGATAAATCACAAGCATAAAACCCAAAAAAACTATACCTATTGCCGCTTTTGAAATGAAATAACTATTAAAACTATACTTCACCTTGCTATAAGAAGTCCCTTGAAGTCAAACTTTGCTTAATGCAGTCACTAACTCAGCATGTTAATATATTTTCTTGGCTTTACACGTCATTTCGACTAAAGCAATCCACGTGCGGTCATAACCATGACAGTCTTGATAAAAAGAATCCGCAAATAAATCGTCTTCTTCTTCTTAATCGCCTTATATCGCGGTGATGCTTTCATAGCTTCAAGTAACACCATAAAATGATGAAATGAAATGAAAAATAATTTATTTAGCTACAACACACGAGACAGTTACAACGATAACATTAAAACAACTAAAATTTAAAAAAAAAACAACAAAACACTTAATGTATAATAGCACATTAATGTCTCACGGCCGCAGCTAAACAGGCAGCCAATTCAGCATTATGTCAGGTCCAATAATATGGAACATGACGCTGGTTTTCAATTGGCTCCTTAAAAAAATTTTCTTTTGACATATGGATGAAAAAAGTCAATATTAAAAAACAGATAAATAGGGTACCTAACAATAGACATACTTACATAAGTTTTGAATCCATGTGATAAATACAACAATGTATATAAAAAAAAACAACAGACCACAGCCCGTTGTCCATTACAAAATTAACATGTTTGGTACGGAGAAGGAAGATATCGTATGTTAAAAACGAGGTAACATTGCAAAACAAGCAAACTAAACGCGGATAACGCCGACACAGAACTTGAACAAGAACGATGGCCCAGAAGACAGGGAAGCAACCTATCCCAACGTTCTGTAAAGCAGACGTGTTTAATTTTTTAAGGTCAGAGCAATGCTTAGGGTGGGAACTGATCCTCTGTTTCCCTCCAGGACACCCACCGGCTGAGGCGTGCCATCACCAGTAGGGGATACAGCATATTCTACGGTAACAAGCACCCCGCCCTGCGGGCCTAGCATGCGCAACACGAGAAAGCTTTCTCAACCCGTTTTCTCGTGATATCTCTCTATCTCTTTTGACACTAACATGGTTGCGGTTAGATCTCTACACGATATGTCAAAAATAGACATAATAGTAGTTTTTGCTTATCTGTGGTATTTTTCTCTACAAACCCTAACATGCCAACCTAATTATGTCAAGTTTTGACAACTGTAACCGAGACGAGACCGAGATTGTTGTCGTTCCCGATATCGAAGGAAGAGAGAGTGTGAGAAGTAGTGAAAACAGCAAAAATTTGCAGTGACGATGGCGGTTCCTTATTATAATTATGTTATAAGCGTATACGAAGAGCGAGAAGCGCGTAAAATACAAAGAAATGTAATCAGAGACATTTGTGATCCGTTTGATCTCACCGATAGGGAGTTCCAATCGCTTTGGCGATTAACAAAGCCAATGGCTATTTACCTTATTAATAGACTTTCGCCTGATTTGGAGCCTCTAGCCGAAGGCCTACCCGTTCATTTAAAGGTACGTACGTTAGTGTTATTATCAAAGCCGAGTTTCGACACTGAATTATTAGTGAAAGACTATGATGATACCTACTGTGAACTTTAATGTTATTATTAAATCTTTTAGATCTTGAACTCCGTACAATTTCTTGCCAATGGAGGATACCAACGGCAAGTTGGGCAAGATCACACTCAGTGCGTAGCACAAACTACTGTTAGTAGTTACCTCCGCCAATTTTTAGACTCCATATATAGAAGGTACGATCAGTCTTAACTACCTTTATTTTGTAATTGTAAAAACTTGAAACTGTCTGTGTTGACCTCTTTCAGAATATATCCAACACTGTTTTAAATTCACACAAATCTGCATTTTTACCTTTTTTCCTTGGTAAAGTTTTTATTTTTCACCTTTTATGTTAAAAAGATTAAAAGCTTATTGGATAGAGAAGCAAAATCTGTTTTAGTTTGTTTAGGAGGGTTCATTAAATATTTTACAACAAAGTTGAATATAAAAGTTTTGATAGCCAAGGGAATTAGGGCCATTTTGGTTAATTATTTCTATGTTACTCATTTATAATAACTTACAACTTTCAGATTATTAGCTGAGTGGGTCCACTTTCCAGCTTCAGAAGCGGACAGAAGAAGTTTGTCATCAAGCTTCGAGAGGAAATATAATGTGCCGGGTATATTGGGGCTCATAGATTGTACCCACGTTAAAATATTTCCTCCTCCTGGCCCACAAGGGATCCAATATAAAAATAGGAGAAAAGATGCACATACCATCAATGTTCAACTGGTATTATTCCATTGATAGACTTATTCATTTGTTTGTACTTTGTTTACTAATTATGTTTATGAAATGTTAATACATTTTCCAATCTACTTTATGTAAAACAGGAATTTTTCCATGTAACATAATACTGTTTTTTTACATAATAATAAGTAGTTGTGATAGTGACCATGAAAGATTAAAATATGTTTGCTGATGATGCTACAATTTTCATACCCAATAATCAAAATGATAACATTAAATTTGAAAAAAAAATAGTTAAAACTTTAAATGAAACCATACGTTTTCTACAATCATTAAATCTGACAGTAAATCTTTCAAAAACAAAATTAATACAATTTAGAAACTATAAAACGAATCAAATTAAACTAAATATCACGACTGAATGCAAGTCAATCATTGAAATTGTTGATGATATAAATTTCTTAGGTGTAAATATTGACTCACATCTAAATTGGAAGTTGCACATAACTAAAATTAATAATAAAATATCGAGCTACTGCTATGCCCTATCTATACTTGCGGAAACATCATTTGTAGAAGTAGCCAGAGCCGCCTACTTTGGCCAAGTTTATCCTCTTCTTACTTATGGAGTTATTTTCTGGGGAAACTCTGTTAATGTAAAATCTACCTTTATACTACAAAAGAAATGCTTGAGAACTATTTACAGTATGTACTCTGATGACACTCTGAGAAATGTTTTTAGAGAAAAGGGTTATTTGACACTGACAGGTATTTATGTATTAGAGATGGCTCTTTTTATAAAAAGCAATATTCAGTATTTTAAACATAAAAGCACAAATAATTGTAATTTGCGGAAGAGATATGCATATGACTTGGCTCTACCAAATATTAATAATGCCCTGTATCACAAGAGTGCCTATGTAACAGGAATTCAAATATTCAATCATCTGCCCACAGATCAAAAAGCCTCAGCAAATTTAAGCTGTTTTAAAATTAAATTAAAAAGATGGCTTATAGATAAGGCGTTCTACAGTTTGACTGAATATTTTGGTACAAAAACAGCATAGTGGCTGTTTCTATGTAACATGTACCTACATACTAAAAATTGCATGCCCGACTAGGGTAAATTGTTTGCTCCCATTATTTTATGCATGACACCTGCTATGTATTTACACAATTTTATGGCAATAAAAATTTATCTTATCTTATCTTATCTTATTAATTAATTGTTCCTGCCGTCGCTTTCGCTGCCCGAGTCCTGCCTGCATCTTGCTTGAGTGCGTGCGACGATAGACATTGTCAGCCATTACCGCTAGGTGTCGTCGTGATTGTTATTTTACATCGCCCTTGTTGTTACCTACTACTAAACAAGATGGTCAAGTGCGGAGGTTGTAGGAAATTCCTTTCAGCGTCGGACAGTGTACAATGCATTAAATGCAACACAGCCTTTCATAAGGAGTGCGTGGGCATGCCGGACGCTGCATCAGTTAGGGCTTAAGGCTTCATGGGTTTGCCCGGGTTGCAAAATAAAAGTCCCTAGGGTGGATAACACCTCCTCTCCCGTAAAAAGCATTACGGAAACAAACCGCGCGACCGCGGCCGGCGGCAGTCCCATCCGCCTGGACGACACAGCGCACAACACGACAGAGAAGTTTGAAATAGATCTTGCATTCGAAATCCGTTCGATTCGTAGCGAGCTTAAAGCAACTAGGGATGAAGTTCATCAATGCCGCCTGGATATATCTGAGTTCAAGGCCACGTTGAGCGTTTTTGATGTTAGAATGGGCGAAATCGAAGGCAGGTTGTCTGTGTTGGAGAGCAGGTGCGAGCAGACAGTGCCGTCAAACATCGAGGCACTCGAGGAAACTATCGCTGGTCTTAAATTACAGCTGAACGACAGGGACCAGGAAGCGCTCTCGAACGATATCGAGATATCCGGTTTACCCGAAGAAAAGGGGGAAAACGTCATGAACGTGGTCACTAGGCTGTCTACGACCTTGGGAGTGCCGTTCGAGGATAGGGACGTCGTTCGAGTGGGGAGAGTCGGGTCAACTCGCCGAAACCGGGAGGAAGGTGACCCACAGCGGCCGCGCATTATTGCGGTGCAATTCGCGCGCCGAGCTACGCGAGATCAGTGGCTGCGTGCGGCTCGCGTGCGCCGCAACATAGCCGCGGCCGACACTGGCGCCGCCGGCGGCGCAACCGGGAAGCCTAGCGGCGGCGTTTACATTAACGAACGTCTGAGCCGCGCAAATCGTCAGCTGTTCTTCCAGGCACGTCAGGCCGGAAAGAAAAGTAATTGGAAGTATGTGTGGTCTAGAGATGGCAAAATATTGGCACGGAAAGAGGACGGTCATAGTGCACAACTTTTACGTAATGAAAAAGACTTATCTATTTTTTTTTAAATTGTAAGAGTTGGAACGTCGGTCGGAATTGGTACCAAACTTAATAGATTCTGATAATTTGAGTTCTTTACTTTTAAAATATAAATTTAAAAAATATTGTATTGCCCGGAAAATTCATCTTTGTTATATTATTGTTTATCCTAACTGCAATTTATTCCTAATCTTAAATTCCGTTATTATTATATCTACAGCCATTTCCTACAATCAATATTTTATTATTGACGACTTATCTATTTACAAACTACTTCAAGCCACCAATTATTTTACTATTATATTAGTATCCTATATCTACATTGATTGTTATTTATTTGCAACTAGCTATATTTACAAACATTTACCTACTATAATTAAATATAAGTACTTGCAAGACTTCGTGCGCGGGAAACCAATAGTAGTGCAATGTATTTACAATGAACGTTATATTGTTTATCATGTGGTTGACTTTGCTACATGGTAATGGCTCCTAAAATCAATCTTAAGTTGGGTTTCTTTAATGCGGGCTCTCTAGGTACGAACCATGACGACTTTATCTCATTTCTTGGTCCGAGCGGTATAGACATTATGGCAATAAATGAAACTTGGCTACGCCGTGGTGAGGAAGGCCGCGCGCCCGCGGTGCCCGGTTACCGGCTGCGCCATACGCCCCGCCCGCTGAGCGTACGTTCAGGTCGTGGTGGGGGTGTTGGGTTTTACGTTAGAAGGGGCGTCAGCGCACGCACTTGCTTGTTTCCAATCGAACCCAAGTATGAAACGATTGAGCAGATGTGGTTAAAACTGAACGTTAATGGGAAGACCATCGTAATTGGCACAGCGTATCGTCCTCCATGGTTGGATTTAGTACTATTTCTAGATGCTATTACAAACTCGATTACTGCTCTGGGGGGCTGTGATAATTATGTGCTCATGGGTGACTTTAACGTAAATTTATTGAATACTGGCGACGCTAGGGTTAAACGGTTGAACGACTGTCTTAACTGTCTAAGTCTTAAACAGTTAGTCGTGTGGCGACACATTATTGTATTATTCCTAGAATGCTGATATAGCAATAGCGAGCGGACGGGAGCTCGCCCCGGCAGTCGCCAGTCGCACATCGCACACCTTATCGTCAGGTTGTCGCCATTTGGTTAATATAGTGTAATTATATATATGGAGTCAGAACTATAACTTAATTGTGTGAACCTTTGTGTGAACAGTCAATAAACCAGCTCATCAGTGTACAACAGTGTAGTCATTTTATACCTTCCCATAACTGCAACAGGTCACCACTAATATACCTATAAGCGGTAAAGTGGTGACCCCGCGTTTCCGGCGTGCGTGCGACTCACTTAGAAGACAACCTGACGGCCGAGCACGTGTTTAGAAGATGGCTTATGTAGACGCCTATAATGAGCTAGAAAAATGCGGCGAGAGCTCCAAACCAGAGCGCGAAGCATCAACAAGCAATATAGACGTCGCAATGATATCCGTGCAAGCCAGGATACCAGAATTTTGGACCGAAATGCCGAGAATGTGGTTCGCGCATTTTGAGTCAGTTATGGGACCACAGAAGCAGAGCGACAATGCGAAGTTCGAGTTGGCGATCGCGAAATTGGACCGCGACGCACTCCGTCAAGTAAGTGACTTGGTACAGTCACCACCTGCTACCGAGAAGTATAATGCTATAAAACAAAGATTGTTAACAGTGTATGAAGAAAGCGCCGAGACGCAATTTCAACGTTTAGTGAGTGATATGGATCTCGGGACTCAAAAACCATCCCAGTTATTGCGCAAGATGACAGAATTGGCCAGAAACTGTAGTATTGCAGGCGACCCATTAAAAAAACTATGGATCAACAGACTACCACCGAATGTAAGGGCAGTCCTAGCGGTCAGCAATAACACGAATTTGGAAGATTTAGCGGCCATAGCCGACAAGATATTAGAAAATTTGAGGACAGGCGAAGTAGCCTCCGTCAGCTCATCAGTGCCCGGCAGTGACAGCGCGTTAGAAATGATGAAACATATGCGAGATTTGACCATAGAGGTAAAGAGACTAAAAGAAGAAGTCAACAGCATCAGAACCGGTGCACGCAGCCAGCATCGCAATTATCATATGAATAGAGACCAGCGTCGGCAGTCGAGATCGAAGGATAGAGGATCATCAGCCACGCGGAGGACTCCAGCAAGCGCAGAGTGGCTATGCCATTATCACTACCGTTTTAGAGAGAGAGCGAGGACCTGCACAGCACCATGCAACTGGTCGCAGCAGCAACATAAGCAACAGCAGCAGCAACCTGGTCAGGGAAACTGAATCCGGTGCAGTCGTCAGCGGTGGGCGGCAGCACCGAGGTAAATCACCGTTTGTGCGTAAAAGACTACAATAGTGGTAAGTTATTTTTAATAGATACGGGCGCAAACGTCTCAGTAATACCATTATGTAAAGTAAACCGTAATAAAGTAAAGCTTAATTGTGATTATGAACTTTATGCCGCGAATGGCACCAAAATAAAAACGTATGGCATTATAACTTTAGATTTAAATTTAGGCCTACGTAGATGTTTCAAATGGAATTTTATAATATGTGACGTCAAACAACCTATTATCGGAGCAGACTTTGTAAAGAATTTTAACTTGATAATAGATTTAAGTAATAGGAAATTGATTGACGGACTGACCAAATTGAATAGAAATGTATCGGTAATAAGTAGTGTCGAGCCGACAATATCTAGCATCCACAGGGACAATCCATTCCGGGATTTGTTAGAACAATACGCCGACATTACCAAGCCAATTAATTATAGAGAGCCGAGCTGCCATGACACATACCATCACATTGAAACCGTTGGTCCGCCGGTTTACGCCAAACCGAGGCCTTTGCCCCCACACCGCTATAAGGCGGTAAGGGAAGAGTTTAGAGTCATGGAAGAGTTAGGTATTTGTAGACCGTCAAAGAGCCCGTGGGCCAGCCCACTTCACGTAGTGCCAAAGAAGGATGGCCAGCTACGACCATGCGGCGACTACAGAAGGCTCAACGCAGTGACAGTTCCGGACAGATATCCGATTCCGAGGATACACGATTTTATGTATGGCTTATCAGGTAAGTGTATTTTCACTAAATTAGACATTAATAGGGCTTATCATAACATTTCGGTTAAACCAGAAGACATAGCGAAAACAGCCATTACGACACCTTTCGGGTTGTTCGAATTTGTAAAAATGAGTTTCGGGTTACGTAATGCTGCACAAACCTTCCAGAGATGGATGAATAACACGGTTTTGCAAGGTATAGAAATTTTTAACAATAATAAAGAAAGTAAGGGAGAAAGTTCTTTTCTTTTTTGCTATATTGATGACGTCATTGTGGCAACAACTAATGACGTAACGTTGCACAAAGAACATGTAAGACAGATTTTTGAAAGGTTTGAGAAATTTGGCATAACAATCAATATAAAAAAATGTACTTTTGCCCAACCGACAGTAGAATTTTTAGGGTACGAGGTAAGCAAAGTAGGCATTCGACCCATTTCAGATAAAGTTAGCGTAATTAAGGAATTTCCAAGGCCAGAGACAGTCGAACAACTCCGTAGATTTTTGGGAATGCTAAACTTTTATAGATCGCATATAGAGCATGCAGCTGAGCACCAAGCTCTACTTAACAAATTTTTACATAAAACTAAAAAGAGGGACAAAACTAAAATAATATGGACTAAGGAATCGATCGAAGCTTTTGAGCAGTGTAAAAATAATTTAGTTAACGCCAGTGTGTTGTCTTATCCAGAAGTAGATAGTAAGTTAGCTTTAATGTGTGACGCATCTAGCACAGGCGTCGGAGCAGTGTTACAACAAAAGATGGATAACGACTGGAAGCCTTTAGGATATTTTTCGAAAGGGCTTACTACCACACAGATGAAATACTCTACTTACGATAGAGAACTTTTAGCAATATATTTGGCAATAATTCATTTTAGAAATTTAGTTGAAGGCCGTGAATTGACAGTATTTACAGATCATAAACCATTAACGTACGTTTTCGATAAAAATGGTTCAGACAGAGAAACTTCTAGACGTACGCGACAGTTACTGTATATTAGCGAATTTACAAGCGACATACAGTACGTCAGCGGAAACGACAATTGCGTTGCAGACACGTTATCCAGAACAATAGAGTCCATAGTTTGCCCTGCTGACATTAATTTCGACGAAATAGCTTTAGCACAGGAAACCGACCAGCAACTCGTGACCATACTTGCTGATAACAAGAGTAAGCAGTTATTACAAAGAATACAGTCACCATTGTGCAATAGTGTAATGTATTGTAATGTTACTGGAAGTAACATGAGACCTTACATTCCATTACAGTATAGAAAAACAGTCTTTGGTAAAGTTCACAATGTTAGTCATCCAGGCATTAGAGGTACTAGGAAAATGATTACAGGTAGATATTTTTGGCCTAACATGAATAGGGACATTAATCGATGGTGTAAAGAATGCATATCTTGTCAGAAGTCAAAAATACAACGACATACAGTTTCCGATTTAGTAAAGTATCCACCTAGCAATCGTTGGGAACATTTAAACGTGGACATAGTTGGCCCTTTAGCAACGACAAGTGAGGGGTATAGATATTTAGTAACCATGATCGATAGATGTACACGGTGGCCGGAAGCTATTCCAGTAAAAGAAATCACAGCAGAAGTTGTAAGTAAAGCAATTTACGAAAATTGGGTTTGTAGATATGGATGTCCAAAAAGAATAACAAGCGATCAAGGGAGGCAATTTGAAAGTGAGCTTTACACCTCCCTTATGAAAACGCTAGGTATTCAGAAGATTCGCACTACAGCTTATCACCCACAAAGCAACGGGATGATAGAGCGATTCCACAGAACGCTGAAAGCAGCCTTAAAAGCACGTTTATTAGATTACAGTAGGTCATGGGCAGACGAATTACCAACTGTCATGTTGGGACTTCGTGCAGCCTGCAAAAGCGATAGTAATGTAAGTGCATCAGAATTAGCATTAGGACACCAGTTACGCCTGCCTGGAGATTTCTATGACAATAGTGTAAATTGTAATTTGTCTGACGAATCTAGCTATGTATATAAGCTGAAGAAAGCATTAAATAGTTTACAGCCAGTATTAGATAGAAGTAGAAAAAATAGGAAAATATTCGTACATAAAGACTTGAATAGTTGTAGCCATGTTTTCGTTAGGAACGACATGGTGCAAAGACCACTAACACCACCGTATAGTGGACCGTATAAAATCATTAAAAGATTCGGGAAATCATTTCTGATTCAATTGGCAGAGCGTCAGTCAAATATTTCTATAGATCGACTTAAACCAGCATATATATTAAACGAAGAATACGATGATAGTTTGTACAAAAGTTGCGAAGATAATGTCAATATTAGTATTAAAGATAATGATTGTAATGTTAAAAAGAACCAAGTAAACTCAGATGTTAAACATAGTGAAGAAAAAGTGCTGAAACCAATATTGAGGTCAACACGCAGTGGCAGAGTTGTTAAGCAACCAGTTCGATTTTTGCTGAAATGATAATTGTGTATGTTAGTTTAATAAAAGAGTAAGTTTATGTCCATTTCGTTTAATTATCAGGTCATTCCAACGCAGTACGCTTGTTTAACAGTAATTGTAAAGTTATAAGATGGGGAATTATCAGAACAAAGATGTAATTGTGAGTGCCCAGGCTCAAATGGCAACATCCGAAAAGATACAAAACCAAGTAAATATATTTAGTATTGTTTTAATTGTCATGGTTATACTGTTTAGCATCGGATTGTTATACGCCATTCGTAAAAGTTGCATAAATCGTATAAGAAAATGGATCAATAAAGAAACAGCTAAAGTGGCGCTACCAGAGGTCATTCATATGCCTCGCAGCACCACCAGCGTAACACCTGGAAGAACAGGAGTTGTGTAAAAGTAATAAGCAACTGATACTTAATTTAGTTATATTTTTTTTTGTGTGCGTTTTGTAAAACGTGTTTAGTGTTAACAGTGTCAAAGTACATGCATGGCGTTGCCGTGAGAGGTGTTGTGGGACCCAAAGGGTTGTTATTTTGTTATTGCAGAGCATGCCCTCACGACAACTACCTAAGTCATTGTCTAGTTGTAAGTTGCGGTTTTTCCTGAAACCTTTTAAGTCGGCCCTAGAAGTAGGTGTCCGCAATTTTAGTGTATGTATTAAATGTGTTGATACAGTACAGTAGTGTATGTAGTATTATTTTTATAATGTTTGTGAAATCAAAATTTTAGGTTTTGTGTTTTTGTAGTCTTAATAAATTATAAGTATGTGTAACGAGTAAACAACCTAACGTAAGAATGGAAAGTAAATAAAAAACAGATATAGTATGTTAAAATTTTTATTTGAAAATTGTATCACAGTAAAAGTTACTTGACCTTAAGATGTTCTAAAAATAGAATCACATGTATTCGCCTTAAGCGTTGGCATGCGTGTCGAGTCGGGCTCGCTCGAGTATCAGCTGATAACGCCGCAACTTTGTATTGTTATCGCAGCGTAGCTTTTAGATTAACCTTGGTATATTTTTGTATGTTGTTAGAAATGTTTTATTGTAATAGAGTTTTATACGTTAGGGTTGTCTACATTGATTAGTTTTTTTTTCTCTTTCTTTTAAAAATATTTTTTTTTGTAGTAATTAAAATTTTTTTTAAGGAAGGGTGTGATGTGGCGACACATTATTGTATTATTCCTAGAATGCTGATATAGCAATAGCGAGCGGACGGGAGCTCGCCCCGGCAGTCGCCAGTCGCACATCGCACACCTTATCGTCAGGTTGTCGCCATTTGGTTAATATAGTGTAATTATATATATGGAGTCAGAACTATAACTTAATTGTGTGAACCTTTGTGTGAACAGTCAATAAACCAGCTCATCAGTGTACAACAGTGTAGTCATTTTATACCTTCCCATAACTGCAACAAGTCACCACTAATAAACCTAACAAGCGGTAAAGTCGCTTCTCCAACCCATTTCACACACACCAGTGAATCATTAATTGATCTCGTGTGTACCGATCTAATAGCAAAGCGTATATCGGTGGAAGCCTTAGGTAACCTGATTGGACATGCAACTATTATTTGCGAATTTAACGTTAAAATAGAGAAGTGTAAACCGCTTATAGTACAATATAGGCCCCTCAAAAACATAAGTATTGATAATTTTAATAAAGATTTATTTAATTTTAACAGTTTCTATTTGCTGACTACAGTAAATGAAAAGGTTGAAGCTTTTAACAGATACACCTTGACAGTTTTTGATACACATGCGCCGCTTTAAAAGTGCCTTATTAAAGAGCCCGCTCCCCCTGGATCACAGATAATATCAAGTTAATGATGAGATTGAGAGACAACGCGTTGGCTAAGTACAGGAAAAACAAACCACTGCCGCGAAAACATTACTACAAGCAGTTACGGTCATTAGTTATTACATCATTATACAACGAAAAAGCGGCTTATTTTCGATTCAATATTAATAAAAAGATTAACGACCCCAAAACCTTGTGGAAAAATTTAAAGAGCAATATTTTGCCATCAAACAAGAATTTTGAATTGCCAGCTCACTTTAATGACCCGAATATAATTAATACTAATTTTATTAATGTCCCGGGAAATTCACAAACCAGCATTTCAAATTTAACATTTTATGAATATCATAGTCTTTGCGATACCTCTTTTACGCTCAATACAGTCAGCCGTGACTATGTTACTGATATAATTCTTAAACTAAAGTCTAAAGCAGTAGGTTCTGACGGTATATCATTGGAAATGCTCTTTATGACTTTGCCGTTCACATTGCCATATATATGTGACATCATTAATAGCTCAATAGAGACATCTGTTTTTCCTGACTGCTGGAAAACAGCCATAGTGCGACCACTGCCTAAGAATTCTAATCCAATAGATATTAAAGACCTGCGCCCGATTAGTATTCTTCCTTGCCTCTCCAAGATCTTAGAAAGAGTGGTTTGCCAGCAGCTTACTGATTATCTTGAAAAAAATGATATTCTTCCACAATTTCAGTCAGGCTTCAGGAAGAAGCGAGGCACTACCACGGCGCTGATTGATGTAACAGATAATATATTAACAGCTCAGGAGGAAGGCATGTGTACATTGCTCGTATTATTGGACTACTCACGCGCTTTCGATGCTATAAATTTAAGTTTACTTTTGTCAAAAATGCACTCATACGGTTTTAGCCGCAAGACTGTCCTTTGGTTCGACAGCTACCTAAGTAACCGGAAACAACTTGTGAACCTGCGTTTAGGAGATGGAACCATTCTGCAATCGAGTCCTCAGACGCTCGATAGAGGAGTCCCCCAGAGTTCGATATTGAGTCCGATCCTATTCAATTTGTACTGTGCCGACGTCATAAAATGTATACTGAACTGCAGGTATCATATTTATGCAGATGATATTCAGCTTTATATATCTTTTAAACCAAGCAAGTATGAGATTGCAGTGAAGGAGTTGACTGAGGACTTAAACCGGATTTCAGATTGGTCAAATATGAACTGTCTTTTGTTCAACCCAAAAAAAACAAAATTTATGTTATTTGGCACAAAAAAACAAATAAGCGATTTGCCAACGGCACTAAACATTACGCTAAATGGGGAGCCAATTGAGAGAGTACATATAGCTCGGAAACTCGGACTCAATACTGACGAAAGCCTCAGATTTGAAGAGCATATTGCTGAATCGGTCAGGAACTGCTTTTATAGACTAAAGTTACTTTACAGAATAAGGCCATTTCTGTCCGAGGAGTTGCGTGTGCAGTTAATCGAGTCGCTGGTACTGTCTAAGTAAAATTGTGCTGACGCTGTTTACGGCCCACGTTTACTCTCAAGGACTGAGCGGCTTATTTAGCGTGTTCAAAATGCCTGTGCTAGATTTTGTTTCTCAATTCCGGCTAGAAATCACGTCACTCAATACTTTAACGAGAATCTCATTCTCAAGATGAAAGCAAGACGCAAATTACATTTGGCATGTTACCTATTTGGAGTCATTAAATTCAATGAACCTGCATACTTATTCAACAAGCTCGACTGGATCGGTGCCAAAAGACAATGCGAGAGAAGACTATGTTCCCAGCAACTGTCTACTAAGACTCATAGGTCTGCATCTTTCAGCGGGCCTAGCATGCGCAACACGAGAAAGCTTTCTCAACCCGTTTTCTCGTGATATCTCTCTATCTCTTTTGACACTAACATGGTTGCGCTTAGATCTCTACACGATATGTCAAAAATAGACATAATAGTAGTTTTTGCATATCTGTGGTATTTTTCTCTACAAACCCTAACATGCCAACCTAATTATGTCAAGTTTTGACAACTGTAACCGAGACGAGACCGAGATTGTTGTCGTTCCCGATATCGAAGGAAGAGAGAGTGTGAGAAGTAGTGAAAACAGCAAAAATTTGCAGTGACGATGGCGGTTCCTTATTATAATTATGTTATAAGCGTATACGAAGAGCGAGAAGCGCGTAAAATACAAAGAAATGTAATCAGAGACATTTGTGATCCGTTTGATCTCACCGATAGGGAGTTCCAATCGCTTTGGCGATTAACAAAGCCAATGGCTATTTACCTTATTAATAGACTTTCGCCTGATATGGAGCCTCTTGCCGAAGGCCTACCCGTTCATTTAAAGGTACGTACGTTCGTGTTATTATCAAAGCCGAGTTTCGACACTGAATTATTAGTGAAAGACTATGATGTTACCTACTGTGAACTTTAATGTTATTATTAAGTCTTTTAGATCTTGAACTCCGTACAATTTCTTGCCAATGGAGGATACCAACGGCAAGTTGGGCAAGATCACACTCAGTGCGTAGCACAAACTACTGTTAGTAGTTACCTCCGCCAATTTTTAGACTCCATATATAGAAGGTACGATCAGTCTTAACTACCTTTATTTTGTAATTGTAAAAACTTGAAACTGTCTGTGTTGACCTCTTTCAGAATATATCAAACATTGTTTTAAGTTTACACAAATCTGCATTTTTACCTTTTTTCCTTGGTAAAGTTTTTATTTTTCACCTTTTATGTTAAAAAGATTAAAAGCTTATTGGATAGAGAAGCAAAATCTGTTTTAGTTTGTTTAGGAGGGTTCATTAAATATTTTACAACAAAGTTGAATATGAAAGTTTTGATAGCCAAGGGAATTAGGGCCATTTTGGTTAATTATTTCTATGTTACTCATTTATAATAACTTACAACTTTCAGATTATTAGCTGAGTGGGTCCACTTTCCAGCTTCAGAAGCGGACAGAAGAAGTTTGTCATCAAGCTTCGAGAGGAAATATAATGTGCCGGGTATATTGGGGCTCATAGATTGTACCCACGTTAAAATATTTCCTCCTCCTGGCCCACAAGGGATCCAATATAAAAATAGGAGAAAAGATGCACATACCATCAATGTTCAACTGGTATTATTCCATTGATAGACTTATTCATTTGTTTGTACTTTGTTTACTAATTATGTTTATGAAATGTTAATACATTTTCCAATCTACTTTATGTAAAACAGGAATTTTTCCATGTAACATAATACTGTTTTTTTACATAATAATAAGTAGTTGTGATAGTGACCATGAAAGATTAAAATGTTATTTTACAATCTTTCAGATAGTAGACTCAAATTGCAGAATCATCAATGTGAACGCAAGGTATCCGGGCAGGGTTCATGATGCCTTCATATGGCATCACTCTGTAGTGAGAGCAGAGATGAAGAGGATACATGACCGAGGAATTGGGAATTATTTTCTCTTAGGTAGTATAGATATTATACTCTAACAAACAAGAACAAAAGTCTTAACTTTTTTTATAGTATTGATGCGGGAGCCTTACACAAGCAAACAGATTATTTTTCTGTTCGGCATCCTTAACAGAAAGAAAGTAACTGATTACAATTTTGCAATAATAATTCAAATGAATTTTATTATTGCAGGTGATTCAGGTTATCCTCTTGAACCTTGGCTAATGACTCCGGTCCTACATGCTAATCCAGAAACTCCTGAGCAGCGTTACACTGATTGGCATTGTCAAGTCCGGAATGCTGTTGAACGGACAAACGGCTATTTGAAAGGCAGTCTAAGATGTTTAGGGATTGACCGGGTCTTGCATTATTCCCCAGAAAAAGCCTCTCAAATTATATATGCTTGCTGCATCATCTATAATTTAATGAAGCATTTCGGGTAAGCAATTTATATTTTGTAACTTGTTATGATACATTTATAGTATTAACTTCTGGTAATAAAGTATTTTTTATTACAGTGTACCAATGGATGAAAGTACAGAGGACAGAGAGCAGCCCAATGAAGAGGAAATTCCTGTGCAGTTAGCAAGGCTGTCTCAAATCAGACGAGCACAATTAATAGAGAGATATTTTAATCATTAAAGTCATATTAATTATCTTTATATAATGTTAATACATTTTCTAATCTTTGCAATTTTATTTTCCCTTTTGTTTTAGTACAATGAAAATCAATACAGAGCTTCGACATCGCGCCAAGCGGCAGTCTGCTCAGTGCCAACAAGCAGGTGGCACTGCAGAGCGCCAAGCAAAGGCTACAGTGGCTACATCAAGAAGAAGAGCTCGGCGGACTCTACCGCCTGCGCAATTTTTGAATGCTCATAATTTAATCAAAGTAAGTAATCAAGAACTTTATGTCGAAATGAGACATTTTATTTTATTGATACAATGCACTCTATTATTTTCTTGTCTGTACAACTACAACTAAATGATTCTTTTGAGGATTAATTGAAGAAGTGCGACTCAGTAACAACTTAAGGGAGGAACATCTAAGTGTTTTTATAACTTAGTACTTACTTATTTGGTAATTACTGTTGCCTGTTACTGAAATTTATGGATACTTAAATCCTAACTTAATCCTATCCTAACGCGAAAGTGAGTTTGTTACACTTTCATGCCTTTACTACTCAACAGAAAAGGACTTAAGATTGGTACCTATTAATAATGAGAATTACAGTCAATAAAAGCCTTTGTGGAGACTTAGTATGAAATTTTTACCATGTCACAACACCGTTTTACATAATAGTAGTTGTGATAGTGGCCATGAAAGTTTATAATATTTTACAACAAAGTTGTGTATGAAAGTTTTGATAGCGAAGGGAATTAGGGCTATGTTTGTTAATTATTTCTATATTGCTAATTTATAATATAATACAATAATAATAAATAAACTTACAACTTTCAGATTATTAGCTGAGTGGGTCCACTTTCCAGCTTCAGAAGCGGACAGGAGAAGAGTGTCGTCAACCTTCGAGAGGAAATATAATGTTTCGGGTATTTTGGGGCTCATAGATTGTATCCACGTTATAATATTTTATCCTCTGGCCCACAAGGGATCCAATATAAAAATAGGAGAAAAGATGCACATACCATCAATGTTCAACTGGTATTATTCCATTGATAGACTTATTCATTTGTTTGTACTTTGTTTACCAATTATGTTTAAAATGTTACTGAAATGCCTTTACATACATTTAACAAACATGTTTAAAAAACGCTCATGAGTAAAGGTTATTATAAAGTGGAAGATTATGTGAATGTCAAATATGTATGGACATAGTACATGTACAAACATAACCTATTAGTAATTTGTATTAATATATTTCTTTTTGATGTATTTTGTATGACTTGGCGACGACATAATACCTTTTGTTACTTAGAGGAAGAAAAAAGTAAGGCCTCGTGAGTTTCTTGCCAGCTTCTTCTCAGTCGAAGGCTCTCCCAAAATCCGAACTGCCGGTAGATTAGTTAATTAAGTTAATTGATATGATTTAACTACTGTTAGAACTTTTTTGTGTACATATTTATTGACGTCAATAAGAACCTGTAAAGGTTTATATTGAATAAAGCATTTGACTCGACTTGACTTGTTAATACATTTTCCAATCTCCATGGAAGTTTAAAAGCCGCCCTATGCTGTTAGATGAATGTGCAGTACATTAGTCGCCTTTTTCGATACCCAAGGGAAGAGAGGGAAAGGTGGTAGCGGGTAGCGGTGAAAGAATACTACCACCCGGTAGTATTCTTTCCCCGCTACCCGACACGGCTAAACTTATTGCTTTTCTATATTAAAATGATGTTAGGAGTAGAGGCCGCAAACTAAGAAGATGAGAGGATGACCTTAAAATGACCTTAGGATAGTAGTAGCTGCAGACAGAAAACAGTAGAAAAGAGTTGGAGGTGGCCTTTAGAAACATTTTGTAACATAAAATTAGTTTTTTAATCTCAAAAGTATCATAAATTTCGGGAATAATAGGCTTAATTATTATAATTATACATGACAATAATGCTTTCAACAATCATTTATTAAAAAAATAATTGTACTTATTTCCTATTTTGTATGACTGATTCGCTCATTACTGTCGGCTGTACTAAAATATAAGGAAGGATCATTTAAAATTGTTGTAAAAAAATTTATAACTTAGTAACTTAGCATACTAGGCAAGAAACTCACGAGGCCTTACTTTTTTCTTCCTCTAAGTAACAAAAGGTATTATGTCGTCGCCAAGTCATACAAAATACATCAAAAAGAAATATATTAATACAAATTACTAATAGGTTATGTTTGTACATGTACTATGTCCATACATATTTGACATTCACATAATCTTCCACTTTATAATAACCTTTACTCATGAGCGTTTTTTAAACATGTTTGTTAAATGTATGTAAAGGCATTTCAGTAACATTTTAAACATAATTGGTAAACAAAGTACAAACAAATGAATAAGTCTATCAATGGAATAATACCAGTTGAACATTGATGGTATGTGCATCTTTTCTCCTATTTTTATATTGGATCCCTTGTGGGCCAGAGGATAAAATATTATAACGTGGATACAATCTATGAGCCCCAAAATACCCGAAACATTATATTTCCTCTCGAAGGTTGACGACACTCTTCTCCTGTCCGCTTCTGAAGCTGGAAAGTGGACCCACTCAGCTAATAATCTGAAAGTTGTAAGTTTATTTATTATTATTGTATTATATTATAAATTAGCAATATAGAAATAATTAACAAACATAGCCCTAATTCCCTTCGCTATCAAAACTTTCATACACAACTTTGTTGTAAAATATTATAAACTTTCATGGCCACTATCACAACTACTATTATGTAAAACGGTGTTGTGACATGGTAAAAATTTCATACTAAGTCTCCACAAAGGCTTTTATTGACTGTAATTCTCATTATTAATAGGTACCAATCTTAAGTCCTTTTCTGTTGAGTAGTAAAGGCATGAAAGTGTAACAAACTCACTTTCGCGTTAGGATAGGATTAAGTTAGGATTTAAGTATCCATAAATTTCAGTAACAGGCAACAGTAATTACCAAATAAGTAAGTACTAAGTTATAAAAACACTTAGATGTTCCTCCCTTAAGTTGTTACTGAGTCGCACTTCTTCAATTAATCCTCAAAAGAATCATTTAGTTGTAGTTGTACAGACAAGAAAATAATAGAGTGCATTGTATCAATAAAATAAAATGTCTCATTTCGACATAAAGTTCTTGATTACTTACTTTGATTAAATTATGAGCATTCAAAAATTGCGCAGGCGGTAGAGTCCGCCGAGCTCTTCTTCTTGATGTAGCCACTGTAGCCTTTGCTTGGCGCTCTGCAGTGCCACCTGCTTGTTGGCACTGAGCAGACTGCCGCTTGGCGCGATGTCGAAGCTCTGTATTGATTTTCATTGTACTAAAACAAAAGGGAAAATAAAATTGCAAAGATTAGAAAATGTATTAACATTATATAAAGATAATTAATATGACTTTAATGATTAAAATATCTCTCTATTAATTGTGCTCGTCTGATTTGAGACAGCCTTGCTAACTGCACAGGAATTTCCTCTTCATTGGGCTGCTCTCTGTCCTCTGTACTTTCATCCATTGGTACACTGTAATAAAAAATACTTTATTACCAGAAGTTAATACTATAAATGTATCATAACAAGTTACAAAATATAAATTGCTTACCCGAAATGCTTCATTAAATTATAGATGATGCAGCAAGCATATATAATTTGAGAGGCTTTTTCTGGGGAATAATGCAAGACCCGGTCAATCCCTAAACATCTTAGACTGCCTTTCAAATAGCCGTTTGTCCGTTCAACAGCATTCCGGACTTGACAATGCCAATCAGTGTAACGCTGCTCAGGAGTTTCTGGATTAGCATGTAGGACCGGAGTCATTAGCCAAGGTTCAAGAGGATAACCTGAATCACCTGCAATAATAAAATTCATTTGAATTATTATTGCAAAATTGTAATCAGTTACTTTCTTTCTGTTAAGGATGCCGAACAGAAAAATAATCTGTTTGCTTGTGTAAGGCTCCCGCATCAATACTATAAAAAAAGTTAAGACTTTTGTTCTTGTTTGTTAGAGTATAATATCTATACTACCTAAGAGAAAATAATTCCCAATTCCTCGGTCATGTATCCTCTTCATCTCTGCTCTCACTACAGAGTGATGCCATATGAAGGCATCATGAACCCTGCCCGGATACCTTGCGTTCACATTGATGATTCTGCAATTTGAGTCTACTATCTGAAAGATTGTAAAATAACATTTTAATCTTTCATGGTCACTATCACAACTACTTATTATTATGTAAAAAAACAGTATTATGTTACATGGAAAAATTCCTGTTTTACATAAAGTAGATTGGAAAATGTATTAACATTTCATAAACATAATTAGTAAACAAAGTACAAACAAATGAATAAGTCTATCAATGGAATAATACCAGTTGAACATTGATGGTATGTGCATCTTTTCTCCTATTTTTATATTGGATCCCTTGTGGGCCAGGAGGAGGAAATATTTTAACGTGGGTACAATCTATGAGCCCCAATATACCCGGCACATTATATTTCCTCTCGAAGCTTGATGACAAACTTCTTCTGTCCGCTTCTGAAGCTGGAAAGTGGACCCACTCAGCTAATAATCTGAAAGTTGTAAGTTATTATAAATGAGTAACATAGAAATAATTAACCAAAATGGCCCTAATTCCCTTGGCTATCAAAACTTTCATATTCAACTTTGTTGTAAAATATTTAATGAACCCTCCTAAACAAACTAAAACAGATTTTGCTTCTCTATCCAATAAGCTTTTAATCTTTTTAACATAAAAGGTGAAAAATAAAAACTTTACCAAGGAAAAAAGGTAAAAATGCAGATTTGTGTAAACTTAAAACAATGTTTGATATATTCTGAAAGAGGTCAACACAGACAGTTTCAAGTTTTTACAATTACAAAATAAAGGTAGTTAAGACTGATCGTACCTTCTATATATGGAGTCTAAAAATTGGCGGAGGTAACTACTAACAGTAGTTTGTGCTACGCACTGAGTGTGATCTTGCCCAACTTGCCGTTGGTATCCTCCATTGGCAAGAAATTGTACGGAGTTCAAGATCTAAAAGACTTAATAATAACATTAAAGTTCACAGTAGGTAACATCATAGTCTTTCACTAATAATTCAGTGTCGAAACTCGGCTTTGATAATAACACGAACGTACGTACCTTTAAATGAACGGGTAGGCCTTCGGCAAGAGGCTCCATATCAGGCGAAAGTCTATTAATAAGGTAAATAGCCATTGGCTTTGTTAATCGCCAAAGCGATTGGAACTCCCTATCGGTGAGATCAAACGGATCACAAATGTCTCTGATTACATTTCTTTGTATTTTACGCGCTTCTCGCTCTTCGTATACGCTTATAACATAATTATAATAAGGAACCGCCATCGTCACTGCAAATTTTTGCTGTTTTCACTACTTCTCACACTCTCTCTTCCTTCGATATCGGGAACGACAACAATCTCGGTCTCGTCTCGGTTACAGTTGTCAAAACTTGACATAATTAGGTTGGCATGTTAGGGTTTGTAGAGAAAAATACCACAGATATGCAAAAACTACTATTATGTCTATTTTTGACATATCGTGTAGAGATCTAAGCGCAACCATGTTAGTGTCAAAAGAGATAGAGAGATATCACGAGAAAACGGGTTGAGAAAGCTTTCTCGTGTTGCGCATGCTAGGCCCGCTGAAAGATGCAGACCTATGAGTCTTAGTAGACAGTTGCTGGGAACATAGTCTTCTCTCGCATTGTCTTTTGGCACCGATCCAGTCGAGCTTGTTGAATAAGTATGCAGGTTCATTGAATTTAATGACTCCAAATAGGTAACATGCCAAATGTAATTTGCGTCTTGCTTTCATCTTGAGAATGAGATTCTCGTTAAAGTATTGAGTGACGTGATTTCTAGCCGGAATTGAGAAACAAAATCTAGCACAGGCATTTTGAACACGCTAAATAAGCCGCTCAGTCCTTGAGAGTAAACGTGGGCCGTAAACAGCGTCAGCACAATTTTACTTAGACAGTACCAGCGACTCGATTAACTGCACACGCAACTCCTCGGACAGAAATGGCCTTATTCTGTAAAGTAACTTTAGTCTATAAAAGCAGTTCCTGACCGATTCAGCAATATGCTCTTCAAATCTGAGGCTTTCGTCAGTATTGAGTCCGAGTTTCCGAGCTATATGTACTCTCTCAATTGGCTCCCCATTTAGCGTAATGTTTAGTGCCGTTGGCAAATCGCTTATTTGTTTTTTTGTGCCAAATAACATAAATTTTGTTTTTTTTGGGTTGAACAAAAGACAGTTCATATTTGACCAATCTGAAATCCGGTTTAAGTCCTCAGTCAACTCCTTCACTGCAATCTCATACTTGCTTGGTTTAAAAGATATATAAAGCTGAATATCATCTGCATAAATATGATACCTGCAGTTCAGTATACATTTTATGACGTCGGCACAGTACAAATTGAATAGGATCGGACTCAATATCGAACTCTGGGGGACTCCTCTATCGAGCGTCTGAGGACTCGATTGCAGAATGGTTCCATCTCCTAAACGCAGGTTCACAAGTTGTTTCCGGTTACTTAGGTAGCTGTCGAACCAAAGGACAGTCTTGCGGCTAAAACCGTATGAGTGCATTTTTGACAAAAGTAAACTTAAATTTATAGCATCGAAAGCGCGTGAGTAGTCCAA
Organism: Scoparia ambigualis; assembly: GCA_963921215.1. Taxonomy (NCBI): domain Eukaryota; kingdom Metazoa; phylum Arthropoda; class Insecta; order Lepidoptera; family Crambidae; genus Scoparia; species Scoparia ambigualis. The sequence continues at coordinate 26,190,182 of OY992509.1, forward strand.
TAATACGAGCAATGTACACATGCCTTCCTCCTGAGCTGTTAATATATTATCTGTTACATCAATCAGCGCCGTGGTAGTGCCTCGCTTCTTCCTGAAGCCTGACTGAAATTGTGGAAGAATATCATTTTTTTCAAGATAATCAGTAAGCTGCTGGCAAACCACTCTTTCTAAGATCTTGGAGAGGCAAGGAAGAATACTAATCGGGCGCAGGTCTTTAATATCTATTGGATTAGAATTCTTAGGCAGTGGTCGCACTATGGCTGTTTTCCAGCAGTCAGGAAAAACAGATGTCTCTATTGAGCTATTAATGATGTCACATATATATGGCAATGTGAACGGCAAAGTCATAAAGAGCATTTCCAATGATATACCGTCAGAACCTACTGCTTTAGACTTTAGTTTAAGAATTATATCAGTAACATAGTCACGGCTGACTGTATTGAGCGTAAAAGAGGTATCGCAAAGACTATGATATTCATAAAATGTTAAATTTGAAATGCTGGTTTGTGAATTTCCCGGGACATTAATAAAATTAGTATTAATTATATTCGGGTCATTAAAGTGAGCTGGCAATTCAAAATTCTTGTTTGATGGCAAAATATTGCTCTTTAAATTTTTCCACAAGGTTTTGGGGTCGTTAATCTTTTTATTAATATTGAATCGAAAATAAGCCGCTTTTTCGTTGTATAATGATGTAATAACTAATGACCGTAACTGCTTGTAGTAATGTTTTCGCGGCAGTGGTTTGTTTTTCCTGTACTTAGCCAACGCGTTGTCTCTCAATCTCATCATTAACTTGATATTATCTGTGATCCAGGGGGAGCGGGCTCTTTAATAAGGCACTTTTAAAGCGGCGCATGTGTATCAAAAACTGTCAAGGTGTATCTGTTAAAAGCTTCAACCTTTTCATTTACTGTAGTCAGCAAATAGAAACTGTTAAAATTAAATAAATCTTTATTAAAATTATCAATACTTATGTTTTTGAGGGGCCTATATTGTACTATAAGCGGTTTACACTTCTCTATTTTAACGTTAAATTCGCAAATAATAGTTGCATGTCCAATCAGGTTACCTAAGGCTTCCACCGATATACGCTTTGCTATTAGATCGGTACACACGAGATCAATTAATGATTCACTGGTGTGTGTGAAATGGGTTGGAGAAGCGACTAACTGTTTAAGACTTAGACAGTTAAGACAGTCGTTCAACCGTTTAACCCTAGCGTCGCCAGTATTCAATAAATTTACGTTAAAGTCACCCATGAGCACATAATTATCACAGCCCCCCAGAGCAGTAATCGAGTTTGTAATAGCATCTAGAAATAGTACTAAATCCAACCATGGAGGACGATACGCTGTGCCAATTACGATGGTCTTCCCATTAACGTTCAGTTTTAACCACATCTGCTCAATCGTTTCATACTTGGGTTCGATTGGAAACAAGCAAGTGCGTGCGCTGACGCCCCTTCTAACGTAAAACCCAACACCCCCACCACGACCTGAACGTACGCTCAGCGGGCGGGGCGTATGGCGCAGCCGGTAACCGGGCACCGCGGGCGCGCGGCCTTCCTCACCACGGCGTAGCCAAGTTTCATTTATTGCCATAATGTCTATACCGCTCGGACCAAGAAATGAGATAAAGTCGTCATGGTTCGTACCTAGAGAGCCCGCATTAAAGAAACCCAACTTAAGATTGATTTTAGGAGCCATTACCATGTAGCAAAGTCAACCACATGATAAACAATATAACGTTCATTGTAAATACATTGCACTACTATTGGTTTCCCGCGCACGAAGTCTTGCAAGTACTTATATTTAATTATAGTAGGTAAATGTTTGTAAATATAGCTAGTTGCAAATAAATAACAATCAATGTAGATATAGGATACTAATATAATAGTAAAATAATTGGTGGCTTGAAGTAGTTTGTAAATAGATAAGTCGTCAATAATAAAATATTGATTGTAGGAAATGGCTGTAGATATAATAATAACGGAATTTAAGATTAGGAATAAATTGCAGTTAGGATAAACAATAATATAACAAAGATGAATTTTCCGGGCAATACAATATTTTTTAAATTTATATTTTAAAAGTAAAGAACTTAAATTATCAGAATCTATTAAGTTTGGTACCAATTCCGACCGACGTTCCAACTCTTACAATTTAAAAAAAAATAGATAAGTCTTTTTCATTACGTAAAAGTTGTGCACTATGACCGTCCTCTTTCCGTGCCAATATTTTGCCATCTCTAGACCACACATACTTCCAATTACTTTTCTTTCCGGCCTGACGTGCCTGGAAGAACAGCTGACGATTTGCGCGGCTCAGACGTTCGTTAATGTAAACGCCGCCGCTAGGCTTCCCGGTTGCGCCGCCGGCGGCGCCAGTGTCGGCCGCGGCTATGTTGCGGCGCACGCGAGCCGCACGCAGCCACTGATCTCGCGTAGCTCGGCGCGCGAATTGCACCGCAATAATGCGCGGCCGCTGTGGGTCACCTTCCTCCCGGTTTCGGCGAGTTGACCCGACTCTCCCCACTCGAACGACGTCCCTATCCTCGAACGGCACTCCCAAGGTCGTAGACAGCCTAGTGACCACGTTCATGACGTTTTCCCCCTTTTCTTCGGGTAAACCGGATATCTCGATATCGTTCGAGAGCACTTCCTGGTCCCTGTCGTTCAGCTGTAATTTAAGACCAGCGATAGTTTCCTCGAGTGCCTCGATGTTTGACGGCACTGTCTGCTCGCACCTGCTCTCCAACACAGACAACCTGCCTTCGATTTCGCCCATTCTAACATCAAAAACGCTCAACGTGGCCTTGAACTCAGATATATCCAGGCGGCATTGATGAACTTCATCCCTAGTTGCTTTAAGCTCGCTACGAATCGAACGGATTTCGAATGCAAGATCTATTTCAAACTTCTCTGTCGTGTTGTGCGCTGTGTCGTCCAGGCGGATGGGACTGCCGCCGGCCGCGGTCGCGCGGTTTGTTTCCGTAATGCTTTTTACGGGAGAGGAGGTGTTATCCACCCTAGGGACTTTTATTTTGCAACCCGGGCAAACCCATGAAGCCTTAAGCCCTAACTGATGCAGCGTCCGGCATGCCCACGCACTCCTTATGAAAGGCTGTGTTGCATTTAATGCATTGTACACTGTCCGACGCTGAAAGGAATTTCCTACAACCTCCGCACTTGACCATCTTGTTTAGTAGTAGGTAACAACAAGGGCGATGTAAAATAACAATCACGACGACACCTAGCGGTAATGGCTGACAATGTCTATCGTCGCACGCACTCAAGCAAGATGCAGGCAGGACTCGGGCAGCGAAAGCGACGGCAGGAACAATTAATTAATAAGATAAGATAAGATAAGATAAATTTTTATTGCCATAAAATTGTGTAAATACATAGCAGGTGTCATGCATAAAATAATGGGAGCAAACAATTTACCCTAGTCGGGCATGCAATTTTTAGTATGTAGGTACATGTTACATAGAAACAGCCACTATGCTGTTTTTGTACCAAAATATTCAGTCAAACTGTAGAACGCCTTATCTATAAGCCATCTTTTTAATTTAATTTTAAAACAGCTTAAATTTGCTGAGGCTTTTTGATCTGTGGGCAGATGATTGAATATTTGAATTCCTGTTACATAGGCACTCTTGTGATACAGGGCATTATTAATATTTGGTAGAGCCAAGTCATATGCATATCTCTTCCGCAAATTACAATTATTTGTGCTTTTATGTTTAAAATACTGAATATTGCTTTTTATAAAAAGAGCCATCTCTAATACATAAATACCTGTCAGTGTCAAATAACCCTTTTCTCTAAAAACATTTCTCAGAGTGTCATCAGAGTACATACTGTAAATAGTTCTCAAGCATTTCTTTTGTAGTATAAAGGTAGATTTTACATTAACAGAGTTTCCCCAGAAAATAACTCCATAAGTAAGAAGAGGATAAACTTGGCCAAAGTAGGCGGCTCTGGCTACTTCTACAAATGATGTTTCCGCAAGTATAGATAGGGCATAGCAGTAGCTCGATATTTTATTATTAATTTTAGTTATGTGCAACTTCCAATTTAGATGTGAGTCAATATTTACACCTAAGAAATTTATATCATCAACAATTTCAATGATTGACTTGCATTCAGTCGTGATATTTAGTTTAATTTGATTCGTTTTATAGTTTCTAAATTGTATTAATTTTGTTTTTGAAAGATTTACTGTCAGATTTAATGATTGTAGAAAACGTATGGTTTCATTTAAAGTTTTAACTATTTTTTTTTCAAATTTAATGTTATCATTTTGATTATTGGGTATGAAAATTGTAGCATCATCAGCAAACATAACACATAAGTGGTTTGTGATATTCGGGAGTTCGTTCACATATACTAAAAAAAGAAGAGGGCCAAGAATACTTCCCTGTGGTAGACCTAGGAGCATCTCTCTAGGGTCAGATTTTACTTCTTTAAATGTTTTAGTTGTATTATCAAAGTATCTATTACTGTGTATTGGTCTCTATTTTTAAGGTAGCTTTCCAGTAGTTTTAGTGTTTTAGTGTTATTCCCCGAATACCTAATTTATCAAGCTGATATAGAAGGGTTTCATGGATTACGCAATCAAATGCCTTAGACATGTCTAGAAACAATCCAATACATGATTTCTTTTTATTCAAAGCTTCCCATATATCTTTTAATGTTAAAAACATTGCTAAAGTAGTCGATTTTTGTTTCTGAAAACCGAATTGATTTGTATTTATTAAACTATTTTTATTGAAAAAGTCTAAAAGTCTGTAAATAGTTTTTTCAAAGATCTTTGAAAAACTAGATAGTAGTGCTATAGGCCTGTAGTCCGTTACGTTACATTTGCTTCCTTTCTTAAACAATGGTTTTACCTTAGCTCTTTTTAATTCATCGGGAAATACACCCGTTTCAATCATTAGATTTAAAATATATAGAAGAGGTTTACTGATGTATTCTAGAGAACGTTTTATAACTTGCATTGGAATACTGTCATAACCGCAGCTTTTTTATTTTTAAAACTCATGACAATCTTCCTTAATTCAGTTTCATCAACAGGGGCAAGAAACATACTATTTGAGATTACAGTAGAAGTCCGGTAGTTATTATTCAAAAGAGGGGACAAATTTGCGGTAGTAAAATGGCTATTGAAAATCTCAGCTATATCCTTTACGTTACTCACTGTACGGTCGCCTATAGTGATCTTATTTATAGTGGGTTTAAAATTGTTTACTGGAGTAGTTTGATTTTTTATTAAATTCCATGTTGCCTTATTTTTATTTGTACTTTTATTTATTAATGAAATATTAGATATTAGTTTAGCTTTACGCGTTACTGACTTTAAGATTTAACAATATTTTCTATAATATGGGATAAGATATGTTTTATTTTTATTTATAATTTGATGATGTAAACTTCTTTTTATCTTGCTTGCTCTATATATACCTTTTGTTTGCCAGTTTCCTTTTCTCTTATATGTTACTCTAATTTTAGTCATAGGTATACTTAAGTTGTAAAATAAATTAAATAACTTTGAAAATGTGACGAAAGCCATGTTTACATCATTGTACAAATAAATATCAGAAAAACTTAACTGTGAAATATAATTTATAAATATTTCTATGTATTTATCTATATCTCGCCCATATATATATACCAATATTTTTCTATAAAGCTTTGGCTACATGGCACGCATATAAGTTGTCCTGAATGATCAGATAAGCCAAGATGTAATACTTTCGAGCTAAAGGTCTTAAAATTAGTTATAATATTATCAATACAGGTACTTGACTCAGGAGTAATTCTAGTTGGCTCATTTATGGTGAACTTAACATTATATTTAAGCAAAGTATTTTTTAATATTTTACATTTTGATGTGTTACTATCAAGAATGTTTACATTAAAGTCCCCAGCAATAATAACTTTTTTCTTAACATAGTGTGAACGGAGAGTAATTTTATATAATAGTTGTTCTAAAGCTTTAATGAATATATCAAAGTCAGAAGCAGGCGTTCTATACAAACAGATGACAACATAGTTCAGTTCAGGTAACAGTATACCACAACATTCGAAGTTTGTTTCTATACATAGTGGGTCAATACATTGCAGTAGTTTGAAGTGAATATTATTTGCAATATATATGCAGACGCCTCCCCGAGACCTTGTCCTACAAAAAGATGCAGCCATGGTACATCCGGGTATTTGCAAGGAACTTGCATCTTCACACCTCAAGAATGTTTCACTGAGACATAAAATATCAATTTTTTGTGATTGTGTGAGTATCTCTAATTGACTTAGCTTGGATCGAACACCCTGTATGTTTTGATGGAAAACAGATAAACCTAAGGTAGTTGAAATTATAGCGTTTGAACAATTTTTTAAACTTTGATTAGACACGAAATGGCGATTTATTCTGATTTCCATCTGGATTTAAAATTGGTTTATTCAATGCCGGTAAATGACAATACTCAGAAATAGCCAATACTAGTTCATCTAAATCTTTTATGATTACTCTGAATCCACTATTTTTTAATTTTCCAGAGTACTTTGAGAACATGTTGTAAGAGTAATCAATATTCTTATTTGAGTCTAGGATATAACAATATTTGTGTTTTTTATTGTCCTTAAATAACAAATCATTAAATATTTCTATTCTCTTGTTAAAAATATTTGAGTTAAAATTTAATTTAAAAGTTGGGGCACACACTGTGACATTTGTATGCTGGATAGTTAACAACTTTTGTCGTAATTGTTGCATTATTATATTATAATTTTTGGATACAGTGAAGTCGGCATCACCTAAAAGTATTATACAGTAATCATTCAAATAATTTGAGTTTACTTTGTAATCCATTTGACAGATCACCTATGCTTCCCCCTGGCATACGATAATGACATATGTTATAGTCAGCAAAATGACTCCTTAATGTAGTTGACGTTTTGTTGCTTTCGATACCACTTATCAGGCAAAGCTTGGTTTTTTGGTTGTCCTTAATGTTGTCTTCATGGTGATGTGTACGATGTGTTGAAAGTTTACTGCTTGTCTCACGAGGTGGCGTTGTACCAATATTTTTATCTAATTCAGACTCATTGTCATAAAAATCTTCATATTGTGATAGCGACTTATTTTTGGAGTGATTTTTTCTTAAACTTTGTTTATTACTAATTTTTGTATGTACCAATGGCGTAGACGTGTGTGATTTTATATTTGAGTTTAAAATATAATATCGATTTGCAACGCGCTAGTTCCTGAGGCAACTGGTAGATGGCGTTGGTGTCAATTGTTCCATAAAATCGATATAAATACTATAAAAGGGATGCTATCCCTGCAGTCTTAAAGTTGATTCACACAGGGCACGTATCCACCACAAATTTGTTTGTAAACACTGATGAAAACAAAAGTCGTTGTTACAAAATGTTTGTTTCTTAATGTTTAAGGTTGTTTCACACTATTTTTAATGTTTTCGATTTTCATTAACCAATTTTGTCTTTATTTCTGTACTAATACACTGGACAACAATACACGACACTCAGCACAGATGTACTTAACTTTTATGATTATAAGCACTTTAAAAGGAAATCTTGTTTATTTTATATCCAAAAAAATATGTAAGAGATCAACAGACTGTTGCCATCCAGATGTCAAAAAAAAGATGATGATTTTGATGTTTCAATATGCGGCGCCATATTTTTCCGCTATCTTCTAGTGAGTCGCGTGCGTCGGTTACAATCCCATGGGGTACCGTGGACAAAATAATCTTTAAACTTTTTCAAAATCTCTAGTAACTTAGGCTTAAACTCGGTAGGTATATCGGTGTTGCGGTCGTTCGAAAATGGTGCTTTTCTCTTTATGTCGACAAGGCCTTCAATTCTCGTGTAACTTATTTCTTATTCCAATTTTGGTCGTAAAACACAAGCGTTGCACACGTGGTTCAACTTGCACGAGGTGTGCAAGGATGTTAGACGATAACATCCCTGCACATCCCTGTACTGCCTTAAAGGGTTTTTCCGCCATACATAGGTCAGCTGTAATTAACAACGAGCGCGAATAAATTCGGGTAACTGAATTGATTATGTTGCGGTACCTTATAGCCTCGATGATCGCCAAAAAGTTCCGATTTTGTTGTTCCAACAAATTGCGCCATTTAACTTCGTTATTTCCATGTGGGAGATGGTGAGCAGATCCCACTTCTGATGTAGGCTACAGGAGGGCATATATCAAGGTTATGTTCCATATTTTATCGTAATGTGGGCGGTATATTCACATTAAAGACTCTCAATCACGGAAACCAACTGATTTTGTTTTATGAAGCCGTTAAACTACAAATATCTTCAATATCTATTTAGGCAAGAACTTAAATCACTTATCAGAACAATCGCTATTTAATAATCACTTAGTATTGCATCGGAACTGAGCGATTCGTTGAGCGCGTATGGCGGAGACGGCTCCCGGATCAAAAGTCTTTTCACAAAAATGCCCGCTCCTCCGCCATGACTCGACGCTTCGCAAGAGGGGCCTATGTTGCCACCCTATCCCGATATTTTAGGTGCACGTCCGTTGACATACAGCATACATACAGCATACACACAGCCTACCAACAGCCAAAGGCAAAATGACGATCCGCTAGAGGGCGCTGCTAGTTATAGTTTTTGCTTCGATAGATGGTTCCTTCTGCAATGCGCCGTCATATTTAATACTTGAGAAAATAGTTCTAACAACGAAATATAAACAAGGCAGCCAATTCGGACACGTGCAAGAAAATTCTTAGAGCTACGTCTATAAAAAAAAGGTTAGAAGTTACAAACTTAAAGGAGACCTTTCCTCTTCCCATACAACTACGGCCACTCATGTACTTAAGATTCAAAGGTACCAAAATGTAGGAAAAAAATCGTAGATTCCAGAAATATATGTATTATATTTTTTATTATAATTGTACCACCTAACAATATCATTAGAAAGGTATGACGGCTTGCAACATTGGATTAATTTAACTGGCAAGCATAAATCTCCTGCTGTCGGGTGCGTTTCGTTAGCTTACTTATGGGCCAACTAATTATTCATTAAAAGCCTTATAGTAACTTATTTTAACATAAACATAACCTGTTTTTAGCAAAAACATGATAAATAGTAACAAAAATAAGTGTTTTTAACTGTTTTGATTTATTTTGTGCGTTTGATATTTGAGAGTGACAAATATTAGTAGACCGACTATGTGAGTTTATAGAAAACCATATAATTTAAACTAGGTTTTGCACCATTGATTATCAATTGTGAGATATTATATAAAATAACTTAATTATGGCTTCGCGTTTAGCATTAAGCCAATTTCAAGTGGTAAGTAAATACTTATTTTTAAAGTACATTTAGATTTGTACACTAGATTGAAATAAAATGGAGTCTCACAACACGTGTTGTTGCTAAAAGGACAAGGAAGAAACTCCAACATTGTGAGTTTAGATCACAAAAAATATTTTTTGTTCATCCACAAACTGTCACCACCACAAAAAACCAGTAAGTATGACAGTTGGTTGTCACTTTCATATTTTCGCCCTTTATTTGCACGTTTCGTTTCATGTTTTCGATTTCTTAAACCACATTATGCGACTTTTTATTTTCCAAAAAAATACTAGTTACGGCGTGTTTTATAGAAAAATGATATCATCAGAGGCTTCTGCATAATTAATAGGATATTTTAAAGTAAAGTGTACCTCGGTACATTTTGAGCCGAAATGGAAAGGTCTCCTTTCTAAAGATGGATGCAATAAAGTGCGAAGCAATTTTTGTGTCCATAGTGAATGAGGCGTCAAAACTTAAAACTAAGCAATAAAATATCCATAGACAAAAGGCGAGTCTGACAGTATGCAAAAAAAACAAGATATTGCCGGTCATTAAGCGAGACGGAAATTTCATTCAAGGAATTCCAGATAACAAAAGTGGACTTTGCCAACAAAAACTAAAAGTCTTTAAGGGTTTAGTCGAAAATACTCGTGTTACTCAATGATTTTATCACCATTACTATGCAAAATGGTAAGCAGGCCGATGTCATTTACACGGATTATAGCAAGTGTTTCGATAGAATCCACCACACTATGTTAATCAGCAAATTGAAACACATTGGGATTAACGGTGATCTCTTAAGGTGGTTTGAGTCTTATATTTCCAACAGATCCCAAGCTGTTGTTATTAATAACTATATTTCTAGTTGGGTCGTGGTACCTAGCGGAGTGCCCCAGGGTTCTCTTCTTGGTCCACTTCTGTTTTTGATCTTTGTAAATGACATCGGCTCTTGTTTCCATCACTCCAGGCTGCTTTGTTTCGCAGATGACATGAAAATATTCAAATCCATTTCATGTGAATCCGATACAGTGGATCTTCAGTCAGATCTGACACGTTTGGATATGTACTGTGAGGCAAACAAACTGGATCTTAATCCATCAAAATGTTCCGTTGTAACTTTCAGTCGAAAAACTGTCAGAATTTTGTCGGGTTACAAACTAAAGGGCACAATTTTACAAAGATTATCCAATATACGAGATCTTGGAATTCACCATGACTCAAAGCTTCTTTTTGACGATCACATTGATAGGACTGTTAAGAAGGCTTCACAGGCGCTGGGATTTGTGATGAGATCCTCGACAAGTTTTAATGACATCAAAACCATTAAAATATTGTACTGCACCTTTGTAAGAAGTATACTGGAATATGGATCGGAGATCTGGAATCCGCGCTACAATAAGTACGTTGACCGCATTGAACATGTGCAGAAAAAATTTATAAAATTATTATGCTATCGCCTGAAGTTGCCTTATAATTCTAGCAACTATTTGGAACTTTGTTCGCGGTTTCACTTTTTTCCCTTACAAAGACGAAGGGAAATATCAGATATTGTGTTTTTACTAAAAATAATTACGAACAAAATAAATTCTCCTGAGCTTCTTTCTAAAATCTACTTTAACATTCCATCAAGATCAATAAGACATTACATTCCAATTAATATACTTACCGTTAGTTTCATCAAATTACCATCAGAACGTATCTCTATGGCGAGCTAGCAGGAGTCTAAATGAGTTTTGTAAGACAAACGACTTCGATATATTTCATTCTAGCATAGCAACAGCAAGGCGGCTATTAAGTCAAGATTTCTTTATTAAATAATTTAAGACATTATTATAATCCCCTCTCAATATTAATCTGTAACTTTTTTATATTTCTTAGTATTTAATGTTTTGTTTTTTTGTCCACACAAAGCATTGTTTAATCTGATTTTAAACGTGGAGACCTTTTATTGGCCATCTGCTACCTATATCTTAATGTAAGTATGTTTCATGTGCTGTTGGTCTTCCAAAGTAAAATAAATAATAAATAAATAAATAAATAAGAGTACGATGGAAAAAATAAATCCTACGTGGAAGTATTGGCGAGACTCATAAAAACTTTAGGGTGCGATGCTGCACTACAAACACTCACACATAAAGATAAGCCAATCGGAAGGACTGGTTTTTTTTTTTTTTGCGGGTTGATTTTACTTTTGGTTAGTTGAGGGCAAACGTTTCCGTATGTGGGTATTGTTATGGGACATCGGTATTTCCCTATGGGGGACCAATACGGGACAAAACGAAGGTGGTGATTTCCTCCACGTAATGGAGGACAAATGGCGAAAGGGGTGTTTTAGGGATCAGTTTGGGAATTGGGCTAATTTGAGGGAATTGGAATATAATTTAGGGGTACGGAAATTTGGAATTCAGTGCCAAAATTTTTAAGTGGACTAGTCTTCTAAGAATTGCGGGGCGCTAAGTTTGAAGTTTAAAAGAATTAAGAGGAAGAAGGAAATAAGAAAAGGAAGAAAGAAGAAATTTTAGGATATAATGTTTTTATTTATCTAAGTTTTTATTTTCAGTTTGTGTTTAATTTACTTGTTTTTCAATTTTAGGTTATTTTTAGAAAGTGAATTTTTTGTTTTCAAAATTTTCAACGTAGTTTTCGTTACTGATTTTTAATGAAATTCAAATTATATTAAGATTTAAAAGATTTAAGAGAATTTAGTTTTATGGTTTTTTGCCGATTTGTTTCTAGTTAATATTTTATTGAGGTGAATTTGTCGAAAGTTTAATTTGTCTAAAAGTAGTTTGTTGTGGATTTGGTAATTTTATAAAGATAATGTTTTGAGTTATATTGATATTAATAATTTTATATTTGTTATGTTACATGAGGTTTTATAGTTAAATTTTGTGTTATTTATTTATTTTAAGTTAAGTTTCAGTTGTTTTAAATGATTTTAGTTATTTTGGTTTATTTTTATAAGTTATTTTAGTAGATTTTAGTTAATAAGTTAATTTAAGGTTTTAATATGTTGATTAAGGCTTCAATGATTAATTAATATTATTACATAACAATTTTGAATTTTGAATTTTGTCAAGTCTAGTTTCCATAATCAGTTTGGTTCTGCAAACGCAGAACCATTGACTTGATGCGGGGGGACTCGCGGCCATTCGTGGCGTTATGTCCGGAGTCGACCCTAGTACCCATGCGCTGATTGTGTGCTGCACAGTTATAGCATTTAGCCTTTTCGGATTTATTTGGGCACTCAGCGAACTGGTGTCTCAGGCTAGCGCAATGGGCACAGGGCTTTCTCTCTGCCTTACATTTGGCCTTCGTGTGCCCGAACTGCAGGCACTGATGGCACTGCACAAAACGGCTGAAGTCCTCAACGTGGACCCTGCTATGGTCCACGTTGAGTTTCCCGAGAGCGAGGATGGTCTTCCGCATCTCGGGAGTCACCTCTACAACCGCGTTGTACAATGCCGGGTTCCTGTTGGTCGTTAGGAAACATATGCGGGAGATGCCGACATCATTCTGCGTCACAAGGACCTCCACTAGCTCTTCACGGGTCATATCAATAGAGACTCCCTTCAATATGAGCAGTGGTGGTCGTTGCTTTGCCTTTTCAGCGGCAAAATTAAGGCTCTGCTTATGACGGGCTATCGTCTCCTCATTGCTCCTTTTGCTCAAATTCTACTCTCAATTTAGAGTTTGGGATGGGAAGAATTTTGATTGGAGCATACTTATGCTTCCGGAAGGATATCTCTTTTTTCCAAAGAGACATCACTTCCGGCGGCTTCAGGGTGCAATCAAAGGAGCTGATTATGATGGCAGGGTGGGTTTGTGAGGTTGGTGGCACTGGCTTAGCAGCAACGCTAGCGTAGGTTGGGGTTTTGGGTGCAATTGGTGTGGTTTGGGCTTCGGACATGGAGCTATGGGTCAGCGGATGTTGTTGCTGGTCCTTAAGGGCGGCCGTCAGCATATTGCCGGAGAGGCGCACGAGGTCCTCGAGTCTCTCCCCCTGTCTCAGGAGCTCATCCACCTTCTGTGAGACCTCGCGTCGGACCTCGGCTGCCATCTCATTTTGAACGCTGAAGACCGCGTCCATTCCGTTGTCCAGTTTGTCACTCAGCTCCCTTACGCTTTGGTCGCTAAGGTGTTCAGTAGGTAAGCATAAAGTGGGGAGCAGTTCCAGGCAATTTTCTATTTCGCTCGCTGCATCTACGATTAACTCCTTGTGAGCCTTTATGACGGACTTCCCCGCAGTCACCGCCCTCCTGATCTGGAAGCAAAGATGGCCGACCACTTCCATGAACGTCGGCACATCTTTAACCTTCTCCTGCCTCTGACAGATCAGGATGGGCGTGGCACTGCGTTCGGGGGGACCGTCACGCGATTGGCGTCGATCGGCGGTTGCCATTTTGAGTTAGGTTAGGGTTAGGTTAGGAATTTTAAAGTTGATTTACTAAGAATTTTTCAATAATTTTTTTTTCCGAAAAGTTGATTTTTGTGAGTTTTTAGGTTAGATTTATGATTAAGTATTAAAAGTTTTAAGAAATTTTCAATTTTAAAGTTTTGGCCGAAATTTTTTGTAACTTTTTTGGTTTTTTAAGAATTTAAAAAAAATTTGCGGGAGTAGTTTCTATAATTTAAAAAAGTGATAAATTGTTAATTTGGTAATTTTGGGTATTTTCCTTCTAGGAAATTTAAGAGTCGGAAGGACTGGTTACTGGTGTAAGTTTTTGGTTTCAGACATTGCGGGCGTGACGGGGTGTGATGGACGGTGGCGTGGTGGCGTGGCGTCGCAGTAGTAGGGCATTCAGAGCGGAGACCCGATTCAGAGAGCATCATAAAGTCTGGATGCATCCTTTTCGCGACTGAGGGCGGATGCAACAACGAAGCGACACGTAGTTGATTATTGTCGTTACTGAACAACTTACTTCAAAGGGCGCTCGGTTGTACTTTCTGGCCAGGGATCTAGTCAGGTCAAAGGCGTATAAGTTTTGCTGGACTGCTTACGGCAGGGTCTATGTCCGGGAGACCGACGATTCTGCTATTATTATGATTAAATCGGAAGCCCAAGTGCACAAACTTATGGAAAAGTGACTGATGATGGTCTCAAGACGTCATGTTGTTTATTATTGTTGCAAAATAGCATACTTTTGCATTTTCATAAGGTATCCTGTTACATATAACCTTATAAATATAACTACCTTCATATATTAAAAAAATACCTATAGTTTTTTCTCTGTAAGAATCTATCGTGTATGCTTGAGAATCATAATAATAAGTCTTAGTATACTTTGTAGTCGATTAATTACACACAAACACACAATCACACACATAAACACAAACACACACAACACAATCACAATCAAGCTCACATTCTCATCTATATCTAAAATAACAAAAAAAAATTTTATATTAACAAATATGAGTTATATTTCATTTGTATAAATATGAACAAATATATTACAAAACACAAAACCCTATTGTTACAAATTGTTTCTCTGCCATCATTAATTAATGGATAGTTTAATAAATACTATTACAAATGTAGACAATTTAGAAATTGCACGCTCTATAAAATGTGATGTTGACAAGGTAGAAAAGATATTAAATATATGTGAAAGGGATTTTACAATGATAACTCAGAATATTCGCAGTGTCTATTCCAATTTTGATGACATACTTGTTGCGCTTGCTAATTTCCAATTTTGCCCTGGCATAATTATTTTAACCGAATGCTGGCTCTCAGATCTTAAACCAATACCTAACATCATAAATTATGTAACATATTCAACTACGCGATAATTCAATAAAAGTGATGGCGTGGTAGTCTATGTTAAAAATGATATTAGCATTAAAGTCAATGAAATATTATTAAAAAATGCCTCTTGTCTTCAACTAGAAATAGATCGAATTATAATTTTGGCTATATATAGATCACCGAATTCAGATACTGATTTTTTTATAGATTCATTAAATAATTATTTGGAATCTCTACATACATGTAAAAATGTAATCTTATCTGGTGACATTAATATAAATATTATATCTAAAGATACTGACTCACGTTTAGAACTGAAAAATCGATTAAATTATTTGGGTATGTTAGGTAAACACAATATCATGATTGGACATTGTCACCCTACTAGGGAAGATAGATCTTTAGATCATATCATGCTCAAGCTTGCACATGATAAGTTGGCTCAGACTGCTGTAAAGCACGACAATAACTGATCATGCAATGGTTCTCTTACACCTCACAAATGTTAAAGCACAGCCTTTATATAATAAAACTAAATCAGTTGTGAACTTTGACGGTACTTTAAAATGTCTTATAAACAAAAATATATCGGAACTTCTCTTTTGTAACGAACCAAATCTGTTAACCGAATTATTGTTGCAAAAATTAATGGAATCCTTAAAAGAAAATACCAGATTACTTAAGGTACCAAAACGTGATCGAGTAATTAAACTGTGGATGACTACAGGGTTACTACGTTGTATCAAGCACAGGAATAAACTGCAGTCTGAGTTACGCCAGAATCCTACTGACGATATTCTTGGAATTTCCTACAGAAGGTACCGCAATCACTGTAAAAATCTGATTAGAAATCTCAAAAGAAATTATGAAAGAAAGCTTCTGGAAGATTCTGTAGGCGATTCTAGGAAGCATTGGAAAAATGTGACTAAAATTACTTATAGGAAGTGCACTAAAACTGATTCTACGATTCGGTTGCAAACTGAATCTTTGGCGGAAAAATCTATAGACAAAGTAAATAGTTTCTTTAGCAATGTTGGTTAAAATGTGGCAGATGCCATTGTCCAGCCAAAACAAAGTCAATTTATGAACAGTTCCTTTACAAACCCACTGCTGTCTTCTTTTGCTCGTCATGATGCAGACGTGGAAGAAGTACATGCTATCCTTATGTCGTTAAAATCAAATAGTGCCTCAGGCTGGGACAGTATTCCAACAAGTTTTTTAAAACTAGCAAAACCGGAATTAGTGCCAGTCTTGTGTCATTTAGTTAACCTATGCTTTCATAGTGGTACATTTCCATCTTTGCTTGAAGAGTCCTTAGTAACACCTGTACACAAAAATGGAGATGAGAAGGACATAAACAACTACAGACCAATTTCAGTACTGCCAGCAATTGCAAAATTATTAGAAAAATTAATTAATAAAAGACTCTTAAATTATCTCAATAAATTTAATATATTATCTAATTCTCAATTTGGCTTTCAAGCTAAAAAATCAACCGAAGATGCAGTAATGGCTCTTACGTCTGTAGTTGTTGATCATCTGAACAAGAAATCAAAGTGTTTCACTGTGTTTCTTGACCTTAAGAAGGCATTTGACACTGTGTCCACTCTCATTCTATTTCAGAAATTGGAAAAACTAGATCTGCTAAAGAGCTATTTGACTGGTGGGTCACAGAGGGTAAAGATAGGATCTTATATAAGTCAACAAACTACTATAACTTATGGCGTGCCGCAGGGAAGTGTCTTGGGGCCCACACTGTTTCTCATTTATATAAATGAACTCTGCAGTATGAATATTCCACATGCTAATATATTTTCATACGCGGATGATACTGCAATTGTATTCTCCGGAGTTTCTCTGAATGATCTTAAAGTTAATGCAGAGTATGGCTTGGCCATCATTGCAGAGTGGTTATGCCTAAATTTGCTTATAGGTATATTATTTTTTATTATTATAGGTACATTATAGTTTATTATTATAGGTACATACAAAAAACCGCATTACAATTATTATTAATTTACAAAAACGTAAAACAAAATATAGGTACTTACAAACTTTTGATTGTGTGTGTGTGTTTATGTGTGTGTAAAAACGTGTGTGTGATTTTGTGAGTGTGAGTGAGTACATGTGTGTATAGATGTGTGTATGTGTATGTGTGTATAAGAGTGCGCGTGTGTGTGTAAAACTCACATCAAACACCAATTTTCAATAGGTTTTCAACTTCAGAATATTCTAAGGGCAAAAGCCATTCAGTAACTTTTAGCTTACAGTTGCGAATATAACTCATATTTGTTAATATAAAAAAAATGTTTTGTTATTTTAGATATAGATGAGAATGTGAGCTTGCTTGTGATTGTGTTGTGTGTGTTTGTGTTTATGTGTGTGATTGTGTGTTTGTGTGTAATTAATCGACTACAAAGTATACTAAGACTTATTATTATGATTCTCAAGCATACACGATAGATTCTTACAGAGAAAAAACTATAGGTATTTTTTTAATATATGAAGGTAGTTATATTTATAAGGTTATATGTAACAGGATACCTTATGGAAATGCAAAAGTATGCTATTTTGCAACAATAATAAACAACATGACGTCTTGAGACCATCATCAGTCACTTTTCCATAAGTTTGTGCACTTGGGCTTCCGATTTAATCATAATAATAGGAGAATCGTCGGTCTCCCGGACATAGACCCTGCCGTAAGCAGTCCAGCAAAACTTATACGCCTTTGACCTGACTAGATCCCTGGCCAGGAAGTACAACCGAGCGCCCTTTGAAGTAAGTTGTTCAGTAACGTAAATAGGCGTGTCCTCTGAAGTTCGAAAGCCCAAGTGCTTCGCACACAGTTTATTTTTTGTTTTTATATTAAACGCCTTACATAATTTTAAAATTTCATTTTTTATAACGTTGATGAACTTTCAATTACAATCGGAGAGTTCTGAGAGTCTTTTTTTGCACGGACCCTATAAATATCCTTAATATCGGTTTTAAGTAGGCCACCACCCACAGATTTGGACAACTGGATTCGATGTACCAGGCCAGTAAAGATGTCCAGGAGGTCTCAACTAAATAAAATCACGCCAAATCCGTTTCGTCGACGCAATGCGATAGTAAATTACACGGATTCGGATACCCGGAGAGCAGAAGATGAGTGGTAGTATAAAACATAGACTTGGCCTTTAACAAAATATTTCTTGCCCTAGTCAATCACAGCTCTGTTTAAAGTGGTGCCCTAGAGTTTATGCACCGTTACCGCCCAACTGAGGATTAGCGGCAGCATTATCCGTTAAACTCCCCCCCCCCCCGTACCCTTTATTTGCTTGGAATGTTGTTGATACGGGCGCTATGGCCACTAACCCATCACTGTTTTTTACTTTTGTGCCAATAGTATCGTTATCAAATTTTATGCACACTGTATCCGGTAACTCGCCTAATTCTATTTGATCACGGCGAAGGGCAGGCCACTTAAACTTAGACACGATCCCCATTGCCCCGTTGACTAGGCCTTCAATAACAGAAATTGTATGATATAGAGAGGTCAATCAAGTAACCGTGCTCTGGGTAACCTAAATGTGTGGTCCAGAGAGGTCATCGACTGACTTCCCTACAGCAGCTCTGCTACCAAGGAACCAACTTGGATTCCTACTTATATACTATGAAACTATTGACTACTTAAAATGAATATGAAAGGTCTTACATACTAGATTTCCTCTCGTCCGCCGCGCTGTTCGCGGTGGTCCCGGTGACTCGCCGCCCCGCCGGCTGCCGTCTCTGTGGTAGTGGTAGACCGCGCTCCGGCGCGTCTACTAGAGCTGGTGCTGTGGTGGGGGGAGAGGCCCTAACTACCCGTCGGCTACCCCTCAGTACTGATCCCAGACAAATACGCACCACTTAACACCGTTCACGCCACGACACGTGTACGTGTCAACCAAACAAATCACTGATTTTAACTAGCCCGCCCTGGTACTAATTTATTAACACTGTTTATTAATTATTACGGGCCCCCCGAATCAACTTATGTGCCCTACATATCAAATTATCAAATACAAATTACTTTCACACGACCTCGCCATGTTAAGTCCTAACCTAACAATTTGTTCCAACCAAAGTGTGTACGTCACACTGACAGCCGTCTGTCAATACTTGAAATTACAGTGTTGCCGTTCGGAAACGGTCGGTTTATTCAATACACACCCCTGCCCCGGTCGGAAGGCTCCGATCGCTAGCTCAATCCATCGGGCAAAGAGAGACATAGTTGCTGTGGCTCATCGCGGAATTGAACCGCAGTCCCATACTCGCCAACTAGCAACTTTACAATGCTGCCCTAGCTACAAGCAAGGAGGGCAAGTTATTCTCCTTCAACAACATACTAAATCTAACTAGCCAAATTAAAATAATGCTAAATCATTTCATTCACCAAAGCTTATTTTCTAAAAATTTACAAACATCATTTAGATAGGTTAGTCGTACCATTGCCATTTGTGCCATTGTCGGAGCGAATAAGTGAAGGTAGACCCTTACGCGACACGAAACGATCCAACGCGACAACGAAGGCATCCATGGACAACGAAGAAACTCCCAAGAGGACGGCCGATTTACCTACAACCCAGGCGTTGCGAAGGTTGGTCGGTTTTACCGAGAAAGGTCCAGAAAAACCCGTTGCGTGCGACCCCCAAGAACGGACGAGACTGAGTGACTCGGTCCGAAGGCAGACCCCCCGTCTGCGGCTGCATGGGTGAAGACGTCACCTGTGACAAAATAAACACCAGAAGAGCACTACACAAATATGGCTCTTCGAGCAAACAATATTCATAATTACAAATTAGGTTACCTAGTAACACACCCCACAAGCGTCAACAGTGACGTACTGGCCTATTGAAAGGCTTCCCACTCCTCATGGGCATGGGCTACCATGTAGACCATGGGAGGTTTCTCAATTTCCCAAAATTGTGCATAGTTTTGGGAAGAGACACAAACACAATGATTCTAGACCTATGCGGTGTCGAGTCGTTAAACTGTGTACATAACAAAATTAGTTGGCACTGCCAGCAGTGTAGAGCGACCCAGAGCAGTCTGGGTGCCTAGTAGGTTCCGTCCTAGTACACTCAGGCCCAAGAGGCTGGGCTGCAATTGGGCTGGATGACAAAGTGTGAGTCTGCCCGATCTAGACCAATGTCTGTGCCGCCATCCCTGCGGGCGAATCGGTAAAAGGCTGTTAACCTACAATGGTTAAATTCATTACTGTTGCCGAAATTAAAATCCTCACCGTATATACCGAGGAGAGAGTGACTTGTGTTTGCCCCGTCAAACTCCCAGTATGCATGCCAGCAAACAGTGTCGGCACAAAATTAAAAAAAATTCAAATTTAAGATTTCTTTAAAATCTCCCAAACGCGGCCGCCGTAGTAGTTAGCAAAACCGTCCGTGGTTTTGCTCTCACAAAGGGGCAGGGGCAGGCAGGGTTAGCTATGGCCTGCCCGGGTCCTCCGTCCCCAAAGAAGGCCCCCGCCCGTGTGTTACCGCGGGTGGTACTATAACCGCGGGTGCTCATAGAGCGGCGGCGATAACCACTGCGGCATAGCTCGATCGCGCTGCTTCACGCTGGCACGCACAGAGCTCGTTGCAGGGAGGG
Source organism: Scoparia ambigualis (assembly GCA_963921215.1). Classification (NCBI taxonomy): domain Eukaryota; kingdom Metazoa; phylum Arthropoda; class Insecta; order Lepidoptera; family Crambidae; genus Scoparia; species Scoparia ambigualis. The sequence continues at coordinate 26,210,927 of OY992509.1, forward strand.
GTCCCTCCTTCGTGACACCGTCGGGCCCCCGCCCGTGTGATACCCGACTCGCACACGGGCCGGCGGCATGGTAACCTGCAGGCGCGGGCTTTCGCGCCAGTGCATGGTTCACCTTCCGGTGTGGGGGCGCGTCTCGCGCATGACTGGGCCTCCAGTCCGCTGGTGGGTGTGTGCTCCGCCCTGGAGCACCCCTGCACGTGTAACGCTGCCACCGCTGTTGTGAAGTCGGTGACGCCGCTCCCGACCTGTTGACACACAACAATAATAAATGGTGTTGTCCACCAAATGCACTGCAGCGTTGGGGCCTATAGCCATAGCAAAAGCCGCTGCGCTTTGCCATACGCTGCCTCTTAATTACTGGCAGCCCTTGTCGGTCCTGACACCGCGTCGTAGTGTGGCCCGTTTGGCCACAGTGTGTACAAGCCGGGTCCATACCGGCTGCTGCTGTCAGCGCCGCCAGCCGCGCTGTAGTGTGTCCTGGCTGCGGCTGTACCGTGGGATTCGCCTGGCGTCCCGTTAAGTCCTGCGCCTCTGATGGTGGCAGGTCAGGCTGGGAGGTCGCTATGACCCCCGCCTCATCGCCGAGGAACCTTAAAAGTTCCTCCAATCCCAGCAGAGTAGCCCCCCCTTTCTCTGCCGTTTCCCGCTTAAACCGGGAACGAATGTCCGTTGGCAGCTTGTCCAACACAATGTGCATCAGTAGGAGCGACCACTCGGCTACTGGCAACCCTAAATGTCGCAACGCATTACACGCAACTGTGACTGGCGTCAACAGCTGCGTCGTTAAGTCCGCCCGATTAGCTACCTTAGGTAGCGACAACAATTGACGCGCGTGTGCGTCTACCAATGACCCCCCTTCCACAGCGCCACCTAAACTTCCTAACTCATGGGTAGGAGGCCCATCAGGCATTGCAGGCCCTCCCATTGGTGGCGGTGTGGATGGTTGGATATGAGAGAGAGAGAGAGAGAGAGAGAGAGAGAGAGAGAAACATTTATTGACACACAAAACAATACGATAATAACATAATTTAAATAAAAAACAAAGGTCAATCAGGACCCCGCCTCAGCTTGTGTTGTTGCGAACGGGACGTGTCACAACAACGCTGGTATTCTGGCGGGGCCTGTCGGTGCACGGTGCACGAACAACATACAGACATACACATTTACATGACACGCGTACACATTACATAAAATTAACCATACAATGTACAATAACAGACAACACTACAAGAAAAAAAAAGAAAAACAAACATTGTCAGAATGTTCTCGGCTCCTTAGTCCTTAATCCTTTAATAACAAAAGGGTGAAAACAAAAAGTAAAAAACCACAACCGACAACTGTCAATGTCATTGTCATGTTGAGTCTCAAAACCTCAGAACATTATGCTTTAGATAATGTTCTGAGTTTATAACAAATCTACTTAGGTATCATAATCTATCGCTATTACAATTTTATGCAGACGCATCTCTAATAAGTCTGTGAAGCAGACGAAGAATGGTATCATCAATGCAATGGTACAATCAAATCCAATGCAATGTTACAATGTAATGTTCACATTAAGTGTTGGTAAGAAAAGGGAAAATGTTTTAATTTCACTCACTCGCCCAATAGACCGATAGCGCTAGGCTATTTTGGGGTCATAAGTTTAAAAAATTCTAAAGTTACTTTTTTTCTTGCTTGTCGATACAGTCGTACCTAAGAAGGTTATTATTGCGTTTTGTGTCACATCTGTCACTTGCATTTTCAGCAATTCGATGTTTTGTGGTTGATTCTTTTTATTCAAAGCAGAAGTGGTAAAATTATTTAAAGTTTAAAATAATTATGGTATCATATCTATGATAGCCTGCGGGGTGTGCAAACACAGTTTGTGTCATCTTTGTCCAGTGCAAACTGACTTAGGGTCAGTATGTAAAATTAGTGCAAATAAAAAAATTACAATCGATAAAATAACTATTTCCTATCTCAGATCACTTTCATATGCCCATTAAATAATTTTGTGCCACATTAGGCCACGCAATTTTAAGATTTTTTATTATTTTGTTTTTTCAAGCTACAAACACATTAAAAAAATATTACAATGATTAGAGTTCACATATTCAATATCATAAATGCATGAAAAATCGACTTTATAAATTTGTGTCATTTTCATGTACGATATTTAAATGAATAAAACACAAAGCAATTGTTGCAGTCTAAGCGGGCGGAAGCGGGCGGACGCGGGCAGGCGACAGCGGGCTGGGGGATACGCACGCACACACGTTCGTTTGGTACGATTTCTTTCATATAAATTACATACCTATCATATTAAGTATTGATTGACTCCTATTTATCTCCGCTACGCAATTAACAAATGTGTACCTACCTATAGAGATTACAATAATGACGTGCTAATTTTGAACGAAGCGCGTCTGCAATCCCATTACCTACGAATGGCAATGGTCAATGTGGTCAATACTTTGCTCTAATGCTACGGCCACACTAGACGGCGAAAATACTGATTCCGTTTTCGCTATAAAACTTCGTGTTCTGTTGTCGCGATAAAGCTTAGCTACGTCAAAAAAAACTTCGCTACGTCGCGATAATCTTAAACTTCGTCGCGATAATGCAATTTGACTACCTGGTGGTGGGTAATATATTCAAAACCATATGTCGTTATTTGATATCGGATTATTATACTATGGTATACATTCTTAATTATATTTTAATATCGGTATCGACCATATCTACGGACTATTAAAAATTCATGCAATATCGTGTTTTTTCCACTATTTAGTTTCAGAAAGCATCGAATCGATATCGGATTTTGATGTAATATAGGTACTTATAAGTTTCTTTTCAATAGATTTAGACGACTCGGACAGTTTAACCACGTTCTAAGTGAGTGAGTGCCTATTAATTAAGTGATAAGGATTTAGTTAAGTAAGTTGAATTTTTCTAAAATAAAATGTAGGTAAGTAGGTACCTATAATAATTTTATTTCATTAAACATTTACAAGCACAGTTATTTGTTAAAAACTACCGATTAAAGATAATTTCAATAAATATAAGCGATACGGTACAATATTCTTTAATCGGATCACGTACAATAGTTTTTAAATTGGGAATAGGAAGATTATAATTTCTTCCTAATAAACTTGGAATAGAGTTGGAATAACTATTCCCTAGTTATTTTTGTATTCTGTGGATTGGTATATGGTTTTATTTGTTTTGCCGTCACTTTGATATTTCAGGTGTTCGTGATAATTAACTTTTGTTCATTTTAAAATAATTATTACCACTTCATTCTTCGGAGAATTAATTTGCTTTAATTTTTATTTTATTAAAATTGATAAAATATTAAAAAGTTAATATTTAAAAGGCGGTTTGATGGCCGGGTGGTCTAGCAGTCAGCGATAAATGCTTGTGTGATGAGCACGAGCATGTGTGACCGAGGCATGGATGTTTATTAGTATTTATGTATGTTTGTTTATCCGTTATTCAGTCACCATAGTTCGGGCTATGCTTAGTTTGGAGCTGTATGATTGGTGTGACAGTTGTGATTTTTTTTGTGATTTGGGTCTTGGGGGTTCTATAAAACCGGTTCTAAATCGTAATATTGTATTACTTCTAATACTTTATCGAATCTAAATCAATCCATAAATTATCGAAACCGAATAATTTCGATAGTCGTATTTGCAACACATTTACACCTCTAGTTGTCTCACAGTCAACTAAAGTGTGCGAAAGAAGTATAACCGCACGAAATTTATTGCGACAAAATCCTTTGATGGGCGGCAATTAACCGACAGCGGCGCGATAATGCTACGGCCACACTATCGCGCTAGCGTGAAGATTAGCTTTGTCGCAACACGTCTGGCAAAACACTTCGTCTTAGCGCGATGCATCATTGCGTTAACGAGCTGCTGTCGGTAAATTGCCGCTCATCAAAGAATTTTGTCGCGATAAAGTTCATGCAGCTATACTTTATTCGCACACTTTAGTTGACCTAAGAGGAGTTGACTGCGAGACAACTAGAGGTGTGAACTCTGTGAACGAGTTGCAAATACGACTATCGAAATTATTCTGTTTCGATCATTATGGATTGGAGTAACGATAAAGTATTAGAAGTAATAAAATATTACGAATAAGAACCGGTTTTATGTTACCCCCAAGAACAAAATCACAAAAAAAAATTACAACTGTCACACCAATCATTCAGCCCTAAACTAAGCATAACCCGAACTATGGTGACTGAATAACGGATACACAAACATACATAAATACTAATAATCATCCATGGCTCGCTCATAAAATGCTGGTGCTCACCACACAAACATTTGTCGCTGATCACTAAACCACCCGGCCGTCAAACCGCCTATTTCTGCAACCCCGTCCTATCACTCTGCCTCCTCAGTGAAGATAATTGCCATAAGCTTGGCAATGTCCTTGAGGGCGAAGAGCCTAAAATCTTCTGGTTTCGGGTAGGCCGATCCCAGAAGATTCATTATTTTCCTGGCAAAAGAGTCGCAGTCACACAGTAGGTGCTGCATGGACTCCGTTTCTCCTCCACATGCCTAGTAGCATTTTGTAGAGCATTAGTTTTATGGCACAGTGCCCATTCAGGGCACCGGTGATTAATCGGGCCTGCCTTCTGCTATCTCCCCTACGCATATGATCTTACTTCGTCCTAGGGCGCCTTCGTAGGATTTTGAGTGTCTTACGCCGGGTAGCTTTTTCCATTCGGTTCTATGCCTGTTTTGGATGTGGTCCTTGAAAGCTTTGTTGATGGTACTCGATGCTAGTGCCACAAACTGCTCAGGACCAGTATATGGGGTCCCTGAGCCCTCCCTAGCAAGTGCATCGGCCATTTCATTGCCTTAGATTCCCATATGGTACGTTAAAATTAACGTACCCAGATCAACCTCACCCTGTTGTGCCTACCTAGCTTGTTTAAGGCTTTCGTGGTTTCAAGTTCAAGGCTGGAGTAGATTCGAGGCGATATAAGTGACTTGGGTGCGGCTTGGCTGTCGCTCAGGATGTATATGTTACGCTTCTTGAGAGCGACTTCTAAGTTCTTCTTTTTAACGCGCAGGAGAATTGCGAAAGTTTCTGCCTGAAAAACAGAAGCGAACTTTCCCATACTCTGATTGTGAAAGTCATTGCTAAAGATACCTGCTCCAGTGCCCGACTCCATTTTGGATCCGTCGGTGTACCAGATCAGGCTGTCTTTCTCTGGAGACGGTGGTCGGTGTCCTGAGTTGAGACATGTACACTGAATTTAGCTTTTTAATATTTTATTATTTTTAATAAAATAAAAATTAAAGCAAATGAATTCTCCGAGGAATTAAGTGGTAATTATAAATGGAGCAAAGTTTTCACCCAGCATTCTTTACATGCGTTGGAAAGGGTAGAACTAAATCCTACTTGGCAACCCTAGCGCCCTACAGCCCTAGCGCCCTAACAGCCCTAGCCCTAACCATAAGTCAATAAATACACATCTAAATAAATAAGGATGCTTGTACCGGCCGACTAATGGTAACAAGCAGAAAATTGAAGGAATAAGGTATAAAGATGGATTTTCTCACTGTCAGTCAAGCAGGCTCATAAGACTGATCAGATATCTGACGGCTAAAGGTATCTTGGCCGCAGTGAGAGCATTTGTAGGTGATGGGTCGATCTGGCCACCGACAGAGTAACTAAGTGTGTTTAATTTTAAATTACAATGCTATTAAACACAATTTTATTTTACATTTTTTTATTTTTTTATTGTGGCACGCCTAATGGCTTCACTCTGCCTGATGAAAAGCAGCCAGTGAAGCCCAAGAAGTAAAAGCGTGAATGTGTTTTTTAATAATTTATTTACAAATATGTGTAGGTAATAAAATAAGATTTAGATGCTGTATTTATTTTAACAATACAGCAACAATAATCTCAATTCAATTCCGGGTCAATTCCGTATTCCGTGCTGTGCTGTGATCTGCATGTTTGCGGCACTTGAACAGTAATTTTAAAATGAACAAAAGCAAATTATCACGAACCCCTGAGTGTCAAAGTGACGGCAAAACAAATAAAACCACAGAATACATAATATAACTAGGGAATAGTTATTCCGACACTATTCCAAGTTTATTAGTAAGGAATTATAACCTTCCTATTCCCAATTTAAAAACAATTTTTAAAAAGTTTTTATTTGTAAGACAATATTATATTATAAAAATTATTTAAGAAAGTTTATTTGAGCGTTTTTTAACGTAAATAATCAAATATTCCAATTAAACTAGTATAGGAAATCAGAAGTGAAATCGCTTAAAAAAATAACAACTTTTATTAACCTAAAGATTACAATTGAAATAAAAGATAACGAAATTAACGCAATTCAAAATCAAACATGACACTTAATAATAATAGCAAGTAAACTAGGGAATATCACCGCGAAGAGTCTGCAATACGTCCGACCGGTATGATGTTCAGCAGCAAAGTGGGCGCAAGCAGCCGCTCGTTTTGCTTTTATACAGAAAGTGCGGGTATTACCCACTCCTATTTTCTCTGACTGCTAACACGGCTTCTCCTGACACCCTGACGTCCTCGACAGGTATCAGCTTACAGTTCACTGTCAGTGACGCTTAGTTCCAGCTCAGGGAGGCCATGCTGTGTTGAAGGTCCGGGTTGAGGTGACTTTGGTATATCCAAAGTAGGCATGTCCAATGCGGCAGCTGGACCCGGCTCGTCGTGTATGGGAAGTTCTTGCCCTGGTGCTTCGAGAGTTTCATCATCTCGTTCGCTTGCTATGAAAACATAGTAAAAGGGCAGTAGTTAGCAATAGTGACGTCTCCCAATATTATACAAGTTAGATGTTAGTTATTGTTAGATCAGTTAACCCATAACCACTATGTTGCGACCAAAGAGTTTAGTAACAGGCTCTTAAGTCACAACATTAGATAAAAATAAAAAACACACTCTTAGTCATCATGCGAGGGACACGAGGCGATGGAAAACTGATTTCTTTAGAGTCAAAAGCTTCCACCCCCCGTGGCCAGAGAGGGTCACAGGTGGTTGCCGTGAGACAACCCACCCTTCAGTGACCAGAACAGAGGTACCGTGTTGCGAACTGACTCCCAAGGAGACCAATCCCACCACAGCACAAAGAGGATTGAGGCAACCCGCAGGCTCACGCACTCAATCAGAAACCACAGAGTGATACCGATCACTAGAATGAGGGCTATAACATAGCCAGACGCAGTACCACAAGCTTACCCTCAAAGAAAGCAGAGCAAGCCTCAGGGGTCCATTCGCCCCTCCATGGCACCATAAACTGGGCAGCAGCATACGTTGTCATTCCATATGCGCCGGCCACCAATCGCAGCTCATACCGTCCATTAGGCATGGCTCGAATGATGCGATACGGGCCTCGCATGCCGGGGTCTAGCTTCCCACGCGACTGAGCATACTTGATAACATACACCAAGTCACCTTTCTGAAACACACGAGGAGGGCTCCTGCCCTCATTAACATAAGCGTCTTGGTCAGATTGGTTTTTCGACAGCCGCTCGGCCGTCCTTTGCCTTACCAACTTTTTACGACCTTCACGGTTAGTACCCGTAGGGTGCATTGCGACACCTAGCACTTGTACCCGAATAGCTGGAGTGGCACTCTTGTGACCAATAAGTAAGTTTAAAGCCGAAGTCTGGGTAGTTCGCTGCTTTGTAAGATTAAGAATTAGCTGTAACTGCCACAACTCGTCAGCCCGCTCACGCTTTCTGTAGTTCGTCTCAACTCGGAGCATATTGAGAACAGTGCGAATGTAACGCTCCACCTGCCCATTAGCGTGATGCATTTCTGGCGTTATATGGTGAACTTCGATCCCTAATACTTGCATCCATGAAGTGAAACCGACCGATTCAAACATTCGACCTCTATCAGACACAATCATACGAGGGGTACCAAACAAGGAAAAAACAGTTTGAAAAACGCGTTTCAGCTCTTCCAGATCTTGTCGAGCGATAGGTGTTAACAAAACAAAACTTAGTATATGCGTCTACTACTACCATGACATACTTATAGTTCTTGGTCTCCGGAAGAGGACCCAGTACATCAGTATGTAAAGTGACAAAAGGTACATCAAGTTTAGGCCAAGAAGATATAGGCTGGAGCGGTGCACGTGGCACCCTTTTATGAGCAACACAAGTTAAACAACGAGCAATGTATTTCTTAACAAAAGCTCTAAGGCCGGGGAACCAAAAATGCCTTAAAATTAAATCGACTGTCTTATCGGTACAGATATGTCCATGCTCATCATGAAAAATTCTAAGAAGGCTCAAACGATAGCCCTTCGGTATATAACAAAGGAGCCTTTGTTCCTCACCCGTACAACTGTGCCGATAATACAGGATGTCGTTACGCTTAACATAACGCGATGAGTCCAGCTCGCCCTGGTCAAGCGCCCTTAGCAAATTGCGAGTCTCTTCATCTCCGGACTGAGCGATCTGGGCCCAATTACGTGGCCTTTCGATGGTATTCACCGTATTACATGGGTTTCGGCTAAGGTAGTCCGCGTGCGGCAACATAGCGCCCTTTCGATATAGAATGTTGAAATTGAAATCTTGAAGGTAGACCCACCATCTTGCCACACGCGGTAACAAGTCTCGCTTATTTTGTGTTGCTTTAAGAGCATTACAGTCTGTTATTATAGTAAAGGGGTTACCAATGAGATAATGTCTGAAATGTCTAAGTGCTTTTACTACAGCCAAGGTCTCTAGTTCGTAAGAATGATATTTTGCCTCGGCTCCTTTAGTCACTTGGCTGTAGTAGGCCACCACATGTTTCGTACTGTCTTTGTGAACCTGCAGCAGAACTGCGCCATAACCGATACTACTTGCATCAGTGTGGACTTCAGTAGATAGTTCGGGATTAAATATTGCCGGTACCGGCTCTGTAGTTAAATACGTAATAACTTCCTGGCGCACGCGTTCCTGCTCAGGTCCCCAACAGAAAGGCACATCCTTACGGGTAAGACGCGCGATACAAGCCGTCTTGGCGGAATAATTTGCAATGTACTTCCGAAAGTACCCTGCCAAGCCCAACAACTGTCTAACTTGTTTCGCATTATGAGGGGGAGAAGCATTAGCAAGTGCCTGAATTTTAGTTTTAGAGGGCCAAACTTCACCATTCGATATCACTCGACCTAAGTACTCGATTTTGGTGCACGTGACGAACACTTTCTTAAATTAATGGAAAAACCGGCCGTAGTTAGAGTAGCTAAAACTTCATCCAGCGTCTGCAATCCTTCCTCAACTGAATGATGAATGATTAAGCAGTCATCAATGTATACTAAGACCTTTCCTTCATTAATAAATTTCCGCAGAGTTTGGCATATAAGTCGCTGGTAAACTATGGGAGCATTAGCCAAACCGTACGGCATTTTAACATACTCAAAATGGCCCTCAGGCGTAACGAAGCCAGTGAGTGGAACAGACTCCTCATCCAACCTTATCTGGTGGAAGCCTGTGGCCATGTCCAAGGTGGTAAAGAACCTACCGTTGCCCAAACGATCTATATAGTCATCGATAAGGGGCAGCGGGTATCTATCTTTGACCGTAATCTTATTTAGAGCCCGAAAGTCTACACACATGCGATCGGAGCCGTCCTTCTTCTTAACCAAAAGCACCGGGCTAGAATAAGGAGACTCCGATTCGCGCACGACCCCCTTTGACATAAGGTCATTTATTATTTCACGGACCTTTAACTTCTCGTCATGTGACATCCTATAAGGGCGATAATATACAGGGGCGTCGCTGCTGAGTCGAATGTGCATACTACCAGTAGTAACAGAGTGGTGGCAGTACCCGAAATCATGTACTGTGAGTACTTATCGAGAATGGATTTTAGCTTCGACAGATCATCACCAACTAATTCGGTATTAATAACTCGACACTCATTCGACTCCACAGCAGATACCACCTTGGGTGTCGGAACGCGCACGATACGTTGCAAATTCTTTGTACGTATGAAGGTAATACCGTCCCTATTTAGTACATCTGTCCCAATGATAACAGGTGCATTCATGCATTCACTCGGTACCACTAACAAATCTACTTCAAGGGACATACCATCTAACTCAATGTCTAAAGTGACATAAGAATTAATTTTAATAATTGACTCGCCTACACCCTTAATTTGTGATTCAGTTGGTTTATATTTACAAGAAAAATGTTTTACTACTTCAGAAGATATAAGTGAGACACCAATAGCCCCAGTATCTATAAGTATATATACCGGGATACCCTGAACGTCCCCAACTACGACATCATTGCGCTCTTGGGTTGCAGCTGTACAAAAGTTAACGTTATTTTTATTTTTTGTTGATCGACTCGCTGCTTCGCAAAGCAAGAAGAAATATCATGTCCAAGTTTCTTACAATATGCGCAAGAGGTCGTACTTTTATCGTTCTTAGTTTCATTTTTGACACTACTATCGGTATGCACAGGTTTAGATTTCTTAGGACATTCATTTTGCTTATGCTTAAGGTCACCACAAATAAAACACCTCGGGCCGGTAGGCCGTACATGTTTTTTAAAACTAGAAAACCGGTCGTTGGTTTTACTGGCCACTAATGGGCGGCTAGGGCGAGAATCATTGTTAGAGGACTTAACTGGTTTTGTAAATGTAGACAAGAAATTAACTAAATCGTTAGGTTTTAAATTAGCGTTTGTGGCGGTTGCTTTAACATGTGGGTCGTTAATACCTCTTAACACAATTTCAGTTATTAAATCATCGCTAAGTCCTCTAACAATGCGCAAACGTAATAAGGACTTTCTAGCATAGTCAGCATAAGTATTGAATTTATCAGAATTTGTACACAAAACCTCGTACAAAATACCCGCCGAATCAATACGTCTGATACACAATGGCTTGAAATCGTTCTTAAAATTAGACCAAGATCGGTCATCGGTAACCCATTCGTTCAGCCAACACTTTGCGTCTCCCTTAAGGCAGTTACCGATGCGTGACAAACACTCAGAATCATCCCATCTATTCAAAACTTTGGCCCTATCAACCTCGGCACACCAGGCATCAACGTCGTGTATGCTGGGGTCAAAATTAGAAACATAATAATGTTGAGAACTCACGGTTTTCAACGACTGGATCGCCTCCACGATTTGTTCTGTACCTCGGCTAACAGGTGACACAGGATCACGAGGGCGCCCCTCCAATGCCTCCAGACGCGATAAGATGGCTTCAAGTGGCTCGGAGCGTGCTGGTGTCCGATGATCTGCACTGGAGTCCTGGCGTACGCAGCTGCGACTGCGGCTCCGTCGTCTCTTTGGCGTCGCCGGTGTCCGTGAATGACTGCGGGAACGGCGGCCACGAGAACGCCGGTTGTACGAACGCCGGTCACGAGAACACTGGTCGCGAGAGCGCCGATCGCGGAGCGTCGATCGCGAGAGCGCCGATCGCAAGAACGCCCGTCGCGGGGACGCCGGCTACGCGAGCTGCGTATTTCGGTACGACTGGATCTTTCCATTAGCACAAAAACAACAAAAACAAAAGACGCAAGGATTAAAAGAGAAAAAACCTCGTTTTAAATTCTAAACGTAGGTAGTTTAATATTTTCTCAGCAAACCAAAATGTACTGAGAAAAACCCTCGATTTAAAGAGAATTCTAAACGTAGGTAGTTTAATATTTTCTCAGCAAACCAAAATGTACTTGATAAAAGAACTGAATTAAAAATCAAAAGTGTGTGGAAGTGAATACTAATCCCACTTCTGATATAGGAAATCAGAAGTGAAATCGCTTAAAAAAATAACAACTTTTATTAACCTAAAGATTACAATTGAAATAAAAGATAACGAAAATAACGCAATTCAAAATCAAACATGACACTTAATAATAATAGCAAGTAAACTAGGGAATATCACCGCGAAGAGTCTGCAATACGTCCGACCGGTATGATGTTCAGCAGCAAAGTGGGCGCAAGCAGCCGCTCGTTTTGCTTTTATACAGAAAGTGCGGGTATTACCCACTCCTATTTTCTCTGACTGCTAACACTAGTATTTAAAACTAGCAAACTTAAGCAAAGTTGTACAGTTTATAAGTAATAACTTTGTCTGATTTTTGTGTATAGATAGTTAACATCCACCATCGCCTTTTATTTTTTTTCTTCACCCTTTTATTTATTTTGTTCAAAAAATAAAGATGCGGTAAATAATTATTTGCCGACATGTAATGTAAAAAAGCGCAACCGCCTCTTCCATTTTTTCCGTTGTAATTAGGAGTGGGCGATACAAATCGTATATAGTTACTGAAAAGTATAATTATTGCATCCATATCGTACAAAAATGTAACAGTAATGCAATAAAGATTAATTCTATTCTATTCTATTCAAATCCGATATCTATGCGTTCTGCAGTGCGATTCTCTAAGTTAAAGCCTTGGTAGCAGCGGCTGCCGCAGCGCTGAGAAATGACTCTGTCTCTTTCATATTGCAGTCATGCGCGCAGCGTCTATGTGTCGCTTAGAGAATCGCATAGCTGAAACTATATATTTTGGAAAACACTAAGTATCGCGTCAGGAATGCGGTGTGCGTTGAGATCACTAATCTATATTGTACGTGATCCGATTCAAGAATATTGTACCGTATCGCTAACAAACCGATGTGCTTGTAAAAGTGTAATGAATAAATTTATTAGACGTACATAAATTTATTTTAGAAAAATTCAACTTTCTTAACTAAACCCTTATCACTTAATTAATAGGCACTCACTCACTTAGAACAAGTTAAACTGACTGAGTCATCTAAATTTATTGAAAAGAAACTTATAAGTACCTATATATCAAAATCCGATATCGATTCGATGCGTTCTGAAACTAAATAGTGAAAAAAACACGATATTGCATGAATTTTTAATAGTTCGTAGAAATGATCGATACCGATATCACTGATATTAAAATATGTGTTAGCTATAGTTTAGGAATCCGATATCAAATATCGATATATAGTTTCGAATATATTACCCACCACTAGCTGAAATGCATTATCGCGATAAAGTTCACAATTATTTCGACGTCGTCGCGAAGTTTTTATGATGTGGCCAAGCTTTATCGCGACAACGGAACATAAAGATTTTACCGCGACAACGGAACAAGAATTTTACCGCGATAGTGTGGCCGTAGCATAACGCGATGATGCATCGCGTTATTATGACGAAGTGTTTGGCCAGACGTGTCGCGACAACGCAAATCTTCGCACTAGCGCGATAGTGTGGCCGTAGCATAAGGGTGAATATTATTTTAGATTGAGGGATGAATTATATTAGACCGGGCCGCGCACGGGGCGTGCCGTATGCGTGGCCTGGACGGGGAACTGATTTGAGACGTTGCATACATTTTGTATTTATATTATATAGGCTTAGGGCCCTGACGCGAGCATGACGCTTCGATTCGCTTCGAATTTTGCCCGCCGCGCGTCGGCGCCGCCGCCCGCGCCCGCGCTCTTCCCCGCGCTCGCCCTACACGAGCTTAGAAGTCTGTTTTTATTAAAATAATAAGAATTCGTGGATAAAAACGACACAAATTATGAATAGTGTTTTGATACACCATAATAATCAAAAACACTTAAACTCTAATAACTTGCACTTTCTTTTGTGGCTTTTACAGGGTTTTGTAATAAAAAAATGAAATATCTGTAAATGTCGTGGATGAATTCGACACAAAATATTTTGAACAACAGATATCAGTACTCTAAAACGCGTAACACCTATTTAACCAATTGTAATATTCTTTCAGAGCTAGTTGAGCGACGTGTTATGTACTAGTTAAATATCAGGTTTCTCGTGGACAGAAATGACACAAATTGCCTATGTACATCAGTTACTACTTCGTTATTATCATGACAGTAAAATTTTCATCTCTAATTTTCTTTTCGTTCAATACTGATCGAAACGACAAATACCTAAATTTCTACGTATGCAAGTACCTAGGATGACACAGACTAATATATTAGGTTGGGTAAAAGGTCCGGAAACTATATGTGAAATACCAACAACTTTAATATTTTTGAAACCTCAAAACCTAGCGCTATCGGTCTACAACTGATCTGCTCCCCGGCCTCACTCTTGCAATGAACTTACCAAGTGAACCCAAATAACAAAGCAGCGACGCGAATGGGAAGACCGCGTCAAACAAAACGGCAAACACTTTTCACGCTCGTCGAGCTTGAAAAGTATTTGCCCTTACGTAAGTAAAAACAATAATAATTACACCTGTAAAATACTTAAATCAAATTCTGTCAAAACAATACAAAAACATGTAGGAAAACTATTATGCCCGTCTCACAGCCACTGAACATAGGTTTATTATTTCAGATCTCGCCACTCGAGGGAAAAGAATGCCATTCAGAGGTAAAAAAGAATAAGTAGTAGGTATGTGCAATTTAAATTAAGGGTACATATTTTGCGACGTCATTAGGTAGCACTTTAACTTACTTATAAACGATTTCCTTGTCCCTAGATCTCGCAGCGGGGGAGGAAGGTCATTCCAGCACTTGGAGGCGGCAAATCTAAAGGATCCCCGAAATGATGCAGAGTGGTGTTTTGGTGTAGAGAAGACATGAGTGCAAGATCTTTTTGGGTACTTATGGTGGACTTTTACTAGCTTTTCTAAAAGATACTGTGGCTTACCCGTGTGGATGATGCCAAACAACATAGACGCCAGATGCACACGCCTGCGTGCCTCCATTTTCAACATACCAGCAGAGTTTGGGAAGGGAGTGACATGTGTTCGTGGTGGTATGTGAAAACAAAAGCGCGCGCATGCATTCTGCACTCTCTGTATAAGCCGAGCTGTTCTTGCTAGTATGCATGGGCCATAAACTGTATCACAGTAATTAAGGTTAGATAGAACCAGTGACTCACATAGCGTGATTCTGAGTTGTTCCGATAGGTATTTTCTTATTCTGTACAACAGCTTTAACCTGTAAAAACAGTTGCGAGCACACTCTGTAATGTGGGATTCGAAGTTAAGACTGCTGTCAAAGGTCAAGCCCAGAGTCTTGGCCTTTTCCACTCTCTCTATGATCACACCATCAATGTGTATATTAAGCATGCAGTCATTGAGCCTGTTAATGTTCTTCTTGCTACCAATAAGCAGGAGTTTAGATTTCTGAGGATTCAGAACAAGACAATTAGAACGAGACCATGCTGCTATCCCTGCCAAATCCTCGTTTACTTTGGCTACAGCAGCGATGGTGTCAGTTGGTTTGAAAAGTAGTAAAGCTGTTTGTCGTCTGCATACATATGATAGCGACACTCGCGTATGCTGCCCACAACATCTGCACTGTACAAAATGTAAAGAACAGGACCCAGAAAGGAGCCCTGGGGTATGCCCCTGGTGACCGGGACAGAGTGAGACCGCAACTTAGACCCATCAGCTGCCGTTAGCTCCACATATTGTTGCCTGTCTGATAAATAACTATTGAACCATTTTACAGCACCAGTGTCAAAGCCATAATGGGCCATTTTGGATAATAAGAGTGTTGTATTTATACAGTCAAAAGCACGGGAGTAGTCCAACAGCAGCAGCGCACTGACCATTCCATGGTCCTGTGCAGCTAAGAGGTCGTCCATAACATCTGAGAGAGCAGTTGCAGTACCACGACCCTTACGAAATCCGGACTGCCGCAGTGGGAGTATGTCGTGATCCTCGAGATACCTCAAGGCAAGGAAGGAGGCTGATTGGTCGAAGGTCATTCATCGCAGTAGGATTTGAAATTTTAGGTAGAGGTTTTACCACTGCCCTCATCCAGTCTCTTGGAAATGTGCCTTCGACTATAGAACAATTTACAATATTAACGATTGCCTCCAACGACTGTGGCAGTGTTAACTGCAACATCTCCAGTGATATGTGGTCATCTCCTTGAGCATTAGACTTCAGTCTTCTAATGGCTTTGAGTACCACGTCGTCACTGACCGTCTGCAGCTTAAAATTCGCTTCGCTATGCCTATGGTGTTTGAAGAACGTGAGATGGGAAATCGTTACATGGTGCTTACCAGGCACATTAAGGAAGTGCTTATTAATTGTGTCAGGGTTATCAAAACACGGTGGTATGTCATGTCCGACTCTTCTACTAGGCAGTATATTCTGTTTAAGGTTTTGCCATAATTTTTTTGAATTACCTATATTGTTATTGACTGCTAACACTAGTATTTAAAACTAGCAAACTTAAGCAAAGTTGTACAGTTTATAAGTAATAACTTTGTCTGATTTTTGTGTATAGATAGTTAACATCCACCATCGCCTTTTATTTTTTTTCTTCACCCTTTTATTTATTTTGTTCAAAAAATAAAGATGCGGTAAATAATTATTTGCCGACATGTAATGTAAAAAAGCGCAACCGCCTCTTCCATTTTTTCCGTTGTAATTAGGAGTGGGCGATACAAATCGTATATAGTTACTGAAAAGTATAATTATTGCATCCATATCGTACAAAAATGTAACAGTAATGCAATAAAGATTAATTCTATTCTATTCTATTCAAATCCGATATCGATGCGTTCTGCAGTGCGATTCTCTAAGTTAAAGCCTTGGTAGCAGCGGCTGCCGCAGCGCTGAGAAATGACTCTGTCTCTTTCATATTGCAGTCATGCGCGCAGCGTCTATGTGTCGCTTAGAGAATCGCATAGCTGAAACTATATATTTTGGAAAACACTAAGTATCGCGTCAGGAATGCGGTGTGCGTTGAGATCACTAATCTATATTGTACGTGATCCGATTCAAGAATATTGTACCGTATCGCTAACAAACCGATGTGCTTGTAAAAGTGTAATGAATAAATTTATTAGACGTACATAAATTTATTTTAGAAAAATTCAACTTTCTTAACTAAATCCTTATCACTTAATTAATAGGCACTCACTCACTTAGAACAAGTTAAACTGACTGAGTCATCTAAATTTATTGAAAAGAAACTTATAAGTACCTATATATCAAAATCCGATATCGATTCGATGCGTTCTGAAACTAAATAGTGAAAAAAACACGATATTGCATGAATTTTTAATAGTTCGTAGAAATGATCGATACCGATATCACTGATATTAAAATATGTGTTAGCTATAGTTTAGGAATCCGATATCAAATATCGATATATAGTTTCGAATATATTACCCACCACTAGCTGAAATGCATTATCGCGATAAAGTTCACAATTATTTCGACGTCGTCGCGAAGTTTTTATGATGTGGCCAAGCTTTATCGCGACAACGGAACATAAAGATTTTACCGCGACAACGGAACAAGAATTTTACCGCGATAGTGTGGCCGTAGCATAACGCGATGATGCATCGCGTTATTATGACGAAGTGTTTGGCCAGACGTGTCGCGACAACGCAAATCTTCGCACTAGCGCGATAGTGTGGCCGTAGCATAAGGGTCAATATTATTTTAGATTGAGGGATGAATTATATTAGACCGGGCCGCGCACGGGGCGTGCCGTATGCGTGGCCTGGACGGGGAACTGATTTGAGACGTTGCATACATTTTGTATTTATATTATATAGGCTTAGGGCCCTGACGCGAGCATGACGCTTCGATTCGCTTCGAATTTTGCCCGCCGCGCGTCGGCGCCGCCGCCCGCGCCCGCGCTCTTCCCCGCGCTCGCCCTACACGAGCTTAGAAGTCTGTTTTTATTAAAATAATAAGAATTCGTGGATAAAAACGACACAAATTATGAATAGTGTTTTGATACACCATAATAATCAAAAACACTTAAACTCTAATAACTTGCACTTTCTTTTGTGGCTTTTACAGGGTTTTGTAATAAAAAAATGAAATATCTGTAAATGTCGTGGATGAATTCGACACAAAATATTTTGAACAACAGATATCAGTACTCTAAAACGCGTAACACCTATTTAACCAATTGTAATATTCTTTCAGAGCTAGTTGAGCGACGTGTTATGTACTAGTTAAATATCAGGTTTCTCGTGGACAGAAATGACACAAATTGCCTATGTACATCAGTTACTACTTCGTTATTATCATGACAGTAAAATTTTCATCTCTAATTTTCTTTTCGTTCAATACTGATCGAAACGACAAATACCTAAATTTCTACGTATGCAAGTACCTAGGATGACACAGACTAATATATTAGGTTGGGTAAAAGGTCCGGAAACTATATGTGAAATACCAACAACTTTAATATTTTTGAAACCTCAAAACCTAGCGCTATCGGTCTACAACTGATCTGCTCCCCGGCCTCACTCTTGCAATGAACTTACCAAGTGAACCCAAATAACAAAGCAGCGACGCGAATGGGAAGACCGCGTCAAACAAAACGGCAAACACTTTTCACGCTCGTCGAGCTTGAAAAGTATTTGCCCTTACGTAAGTAAAAACAATAATAATTACACCTGTAAAATACTTAAATCAAATTCTGTCAAAACAATACAAAAACATGTAGGAAAACTATTATGCCCGTCTCACAGCCACTGAACATAGGTTTATTATTTCAGATCTCGCCACTCGAGGGAAAAGAATGCCATTCAGAGGTAAAAAAGAATAAGTAGTAGGTATGTGCAATTTAAATTAAGGGTACATATTTTGCGACGTCATTAGGTAGCACTTTAACTTACTTATAAACGATTTCCTTGTCCCTAGATCTCGCAGCGGGGGAGGAAGGTCATTCCAGCACTTGGAGGCGGCAAATCTAAAGGATCCCCGAAATGATGCAGAGTGGTGTTTTGGTGTAGAGAAGACATGAGTGCAAGATCTTTTTGGGTACTTATGGTGGACTTTTACTAGCTTTTCTAAAAGATACTGTGGCTTACCCGTGTGGATGATGCCAAACAACATAGACGCCAGATGCACACGCCTGCGTGCCTCCATTTTCAACATACCAGCAGAGTTTGGGAAGGGAGTGACATGTGTTCGTGGTGGTATGTGAAAACAAAAGCGCGCGCATGCATTCTGCACTCTCTGTATAAGCCGAGCTGTTCTTGCTAGTATGCATGGGCCATAAACTGTATCACAGTAATTAAGGTTAGATAGAACCAGTGACTTACATAGCGTGATTCTGAGTTGTTCCGATAGGTATTTTCTTATTCTGTACAACAGCTTTAACCTGTAAAAACAGTTGCGAGCACACTCTGTAATGTGGGATTCGAAGTTAAGACTGCTGTCAAAGGTCAAGCCCAGAGTCTTGGCCTTTTCCACTCTCTCTATGATCACACCATCAATGTGTATATTAAGCATGCAGTCATTGAGCCTGTTAATGTTCTTCTTGCTACCAATAAGCAGGAGTTTAGATTTCTGAGGATTCAGAACAAGACAATTAGAACGAGACCATGCTGCTATCCCTGCCAAATCCTCGTTTACTTTGGCTACAGCAGCGATGGTGTCAGTTGGTTTGAAAAGTAGTAAAGCTGTTTGTCGTCTGCATACATATGATAGCGACACTCGCGTATGCTGCCCACAACATCTGCACTGTACAAAATGTAAAGAACAGGACCCAGAAAGGAGCCCTGGGGTATGCCCCTGGTGACCGGGACAGAGTGAGACCGCAACTTAGACCCATCAGCTGCCGTTAGCTCCACATATTGTTGCCTGTCTGATAAATAACTATTGAACCATTTTACAGCACCAGTGTCAAAGCCATAATGGGCCATTTTGGATAATAAGAGTGTTGTATTTATACAGTAAAAAGCACGGGAGTAGTCCAACAGCAGCAGCGCACTGACCATTCCATGGTCCTGTGCAGCTAAGAGGTCGTCCATAACATCTGAGAGAGCAGTTGCAGTACCACGACCCTTACGAAATCCGGACTGCCGCAGTGGGAGTATGTCGTGATCCTCGAGATACCTCAAGGCAAGGAAGGAGGCTGATTGGTCGAAGGTCATTCATCGCAGTAGGATTTGAAATTTTAGGTAGAGGTTTTACCACTGCCCTCATCCAGTCTCTTGGAAATGTGCCTTCGACTATAGAACAATTTACAATATTAACGATTGCCTCCAACGACTGTGGCAGTGTTAACTGCAACATCTCCAGTGATATGTGGTCATCTCCTTGAGCATTAGACTTCAGTCTTCTAATGGCTTTGAGTACCACGTCGTCACTGACCGTCTGCAGCTTAAAATTCGCTTCGCTATGCCTATGGTGTTTGAAGAACGTGAGATGGGAAATCGTTACATGGTGCTTACCAGGCACATTAAGGAAGTGCTTATTAATTGTGTCAGGGTTATCAAAACACGGTGGTATGTCATGTCCGACTCTTCTACTAGGCAGTATATTCTGTTTAAGGTTTTGCCATAATTTTTTTGAATTACCTATATTGTTATTTATATTGTTAGCAAAATAGCTGGTCTTCTCACGTTCAAAAGCTTCAGTTACCAGGTGGTTCATGAAGATGTATCTGTCTTTGTGAGCTTGAGACTTGTACCTTTTTTGTTTTGGTGATAGGTATTTCTTAACCGCATCATAGACTTCACCGTATCAGTAATTCAGGGGTGAGGTGGAGACTTAAATTTTTTAGTAGTGACAGGAGCGTGGAGATCAAATAGTGCTATGATAGCAGACGTGAAATTGTCCACCAAAGCATCGACATTCTCCTGAGACCGCTTGAAATAATCCCAGTTAATGCATTATCATATCCCCTATCCGTCGCCTTTTAATGTCGCAGGCCGCCTGGACAACATTATCATTGATTTCCATAATCTGGGCAAACTCTTCCTCGTATGTCGACCATACCTTTTTGTTGGACGGTGGAGTAGCCTCCGACAACACCACCATGGCGGTCTCAACCGAAGACACCCGCTGCCTTAACTGCCCGGCTCGCTCGAGGATGACATCGTCGCAGCCCATCCGAGACAGCAGATCCTGCGTGTTCACGATCCAGCGCAGCTGCGTCGCAAGACTGCCTCCGCCATCGCGTTGTCAACAAAAAACAAATAAAAGAGGGATGAGATTCTATGTCCAACAATAGCACAAAGGCAGGGCAATATTCCCTACATTGCATACCCTTTAATTACAATGTAGCAACAACCAAAATTAATAAGTACAAAAAAACTTAAACGGGTTTGCAACGAGAAGCGCACCAACAGTTATTATTACATAGTCACTACACATAAACCAACCAAGTTTCAATCAAAGTAATACATCTAAAATGGGTTTTCAAACTGAAGGCACCAACAAAACAAGATGTGCATAAACCGATATTACATAGAACAAACAAGTAAATCAAACCTGAATTGATTTCCAAAGAAAAAAAATAAAAATTAAAATTAAAATGTTCTTTAATATCATATAGGTACGCAACTAGGTTAACAAACAATGTATAATGCAAATACAACATTGATATGTGACTACAATATGATTATACCAAATGAAATGTAACAACAAGCATTGTACAGACCGCCATGCAATCAAATCATTTAACAATAAATGTTACAAATAAGTGGAACTCAAATTGATTTTCCAAAAAAAACTACAATAAACAAAATGTTAATTAATTACACATAGGCCAAACTCACTATGCAAACAAACAATTTATAATGTAAATACAACTGCAATATTGATATGTGTCTACAGCTTTGCAATCGCTATACAACCAAACTACAAATATTGTGAATCAAATGCCTACAATATTTAAATATGTTTTCAAAATGAAAACAACAGACCAAATCAAGGTACCACAATTTTCAATGCTTTAACTTTAAATTCTGAATTAAGTTTTCAAAGGAATCCTTACAAACAGATCAGAATTTTAACGCTGCCGCAGCTAGACCAACTTGAAATTAGGTTTCAAAACCCCAAAAATCAAATAAAATGTTTAATTATTTGCAAACCGCTAGAATCTTAAAATTCCGTTTGCAAAACAAAAGCAACAATGAACTGCAGCAAACAGTTTAAATCAGTACAATTTTCTTTACAACAAGTACATTAACGCAAGCACCTACATTGAAGTTGTCTGACAGTTATAGGACAACTATTAACTCAAATAAATTCAAAGCCAGCACTGTACTGTACTGTGATATGATTTAAATACAACAACAGTTATACCCTAACTCAAGTGAACACATTCTAAATGTATAATAAACCAAGAAACATATGCCTACATTTCACTATTAAGCAAGTAATTACAGCAAGTTAGGTATGACAATTGCAGTCTTGCAATGACTTTCCGCAATGAAATAATCTTACATACTCAACGCATTCTAAATGCGAGACAAAACCCAAATTAATTATTGTTACACTGACCGCAGTGAGACAATCTTACACTAGGTACCTACTTTGCTGTAATCACACAATCAACCTACATATTACATGGCATTCTAAATGCAATTCAATGTGCAGTTGCAACACAATCCTAACGCTATCCGTAGATAAACCACGCTCCTGTTTACCAAAAATTGTATGATATAGAGAGATCAATCAAGTAACCGTGCTCTGGGTAACCTAAATGTGTGGTCCAGAGAGGTCATCGACTGACTTCCCTACAGCAGCTCTGCTACCAAGGAACCAACTTGGATTCCTACTTATATACTATGAAACTATTGACTACTTAAAATGAATATGAAAGGTCTTACATACTAGATTTCCTCTCGTCCGCCGCGCTGTTCGCGGTGGTCCCGATGACTCGCCGCCCCGCCGGCTGCCGTCTCTGTGGTAGTGGTAGACCGCGCTCCGGCGCATCTACTAGAGCTGGTGCTGTGGTGGGGGGAGAGGCCCTAACTACCCGTCGGCTACCCCTCAGTACTGATCCCAGACAAATAGGCACCACTTAACACCGTTCACGCCACGACACGTGTACGTGTCAACCAAACAAATCACTGATTTTAACTAGCCCGCCCTGGTACTAATTTATTAACACTGTTTATTAATTATTACGGGCCCCCCGAATCAACTTATGTGCCCTACATATCAAATTATCATATACAAATTACTTTCACACGACCTCGCCATGTTAAGTCCTAACCTAACAATTTGTTCCAACCAAAGTGTGTACGTCACACTGACAGCCGTCTGTCAATACTTGAAAGTACAGTGTTGCCGTTCCGAAACGGTCGGTTTATTCAATTCAGAAATGTGACGTCTTAACAAAACTCTGGAGCTTGTCTGGAGCCTATACCCAACATCTGTGCGTGCATCAAACCGCCAGTTATTAACATCAGCAGGAATGACGTTAGATGGTGGTCGTTTTTGGAATACTTGTTGGAATACTGTCCCAGCCTGAGGCACTATTTGATTTTAACGACATAAGGATAGCATGTACTTCTTCCACGTCTGCATCATGAAGAGCAAAAGAAGACAGCAGTGGGTTTGTAAAGGAACTGTTCATAAATTGACTTTGTTTTGGCTGGACAATGGCATCTGCCACATTTTAACCAACATTGCTAAAGAAACTATTTACTTTGTCTATAGATTTTTCCGCCGAAGATTCACTTTGCAACCGAATTGTAGAATCAGTTTTAGTGCACTTCCTATAAGTAATTTTAGTCACATTTTTCCAAAGCTTCCTAGAATCGCCTACAGAATCTTCCAGAAGCTTTCTTTCATAATTTCTTTTGAGATTTCTAATCAGATTTTTACAGTGATTGCGGTACCTTCTGCAGGAAATTCCAAGAATATCGTCAGTAGGATTCTGGCGTAACTCAGACTGCAGTTTATTCCTGTGCTTGATACAACGTAGTAACCCTGTAGTCATCCACGGTTTAATTACTCGATCACGTTTTGGTACCTTAAGTAATCTGGTATTTTCTTTTAGGATTACATTAATTTTTGCAACAATAATTCGGTTAACAGATTTGGTTCGTTACAAAAGAGAAGTTCCGATATATTTTTGTTTATAAGACATTTTCAAGCACCGTCAAAGTTCACAACTGATTTAGTTTTATTATATAACGGCTGTGCTTTAACATTTGTCAGGTGTAAGAGAACCATTGCATGATCAGTTATTGTCGTGCTTAATACAGCAGTCTGAGCCAACTTATCATGTGCAAGCTTGAGCATGATATGATCTAAAGATCTATCTTCCCTAGTAGGGTGACAATGTCCAATCATGATATTGTGTTTACCTAACATATCCAAATAATTTAATCGATTTTTCCGTTCTAAACTTAGTCAGTGTCTTTAGATATAATATTTATATTAATGTCACCAGATTAGATTACATTTTTACATGTATGTAGAGATTCCAAATAATTATTTAATGAATCTATAAAAAAATCAGTATCTGAATTCGGTGATCTATATATAGCCAAAATTATAATTCGATCTATTTCTAGTTGAAGACAAGAGGCATTTTTTAATAATATTTCATTGACTTTAATGCTAATATCATTTTTAACATAGACTACCACGCCATCACTTTTATTGAATTATCGCGTAGTTGAATATGTTACATAATTTTTGATGTTAGGTATGGGTTTATGATCTGAGAGCCAGCATTCGGTTAAAATAATTATGCCAGGGCAAAGTGGGAAATTAGCGAGCGCAACAAGTATGTCATCAAAATTGGAATAGACACTGCGAATATTCTGAGTTATCATTGTAAAATCCCTTTCACATATATTTAATATCTTTTCTACCTTGTCAACATCACATTTTATAGAGCGTGCAATTTCTAAATTGTCTACATTCGTAATAGTATTTATTAAACTATCCATTAATTAATGATGGCAGAGAAACAATTTGTAACAATAGGGTTTTGTGTTTCGTAATATATTTGTTCATATTTATACAAATGAAATATAACTCATATTTGTTAATATAAAAAAAATGTTTTGTTATTGTAGATATAGATGAGAATGTGAGCTTGATTGTGATTGTGTTGTGTGTGTTTGTGTGTAATTAATCGACTACAAAGTATACTAAGACTTATTATTATGATTCTCAAGCATACACGATAGATTCTTACAGAGAAAAAACTATAGGTATTTTTTTAATATGTGAAGGTATTTATATTTATAAGGTTATATGTAACAGGATACCTTATGGAAATGCAAAAGTATGCTATTTTGCAACAATAATAAACAACATGACGTCTTGAGACCATCATCAGTCACTTTTCCATAAGTTTGTGCACTTGGGCTTCCGATTTAATCGTAATAATAGGAGAATCGTCGGTCTCCCGGACATAGACCCTGCCGTAAGCAGTCCAGCAAAACTTATACGCCTTTGACCTGACTAGATCCCTGGCCAGGAAGTACAACCGAGCGCCTTTTGCAGTAAGTTGTTCAGTAACGTAAATAGGCGTGTCCTCTGAAGTTCAAAAGCCCAAGTGCTTCGCACACAGTTTATTTTTTGTTTTTATATTAAACGCCTTACATAATTTTAAAATTTCATTTTTTATAACGTTGATGAACTTTCAATTACAATCGAAGAGTTCTGAGAGTCTTTTTTTGCACGGACCCTATAAATATCCTTAATATCGGTTTTAAGTAGGCCACCACCCACAGATTTGGATAACTGGATTCGATGTACCAGGCCAGTAAAGATGTCCAGGAGGTCTCAACCAAATAAAATCACGCCAAATCCGTTTCGTCGACGCAATGCGATAGTAAATTACACGGATTCGGATACCCGGAGAGCAGAAGATGAGTGGTAGTATAAAATATAGACTTGGCCTTTGGCAAAATATTTCTTGCCCTAGTCAATCACAGCTCTGTTTAAAGTGGTGCCCTAGAGTTTATGCACCGTTACCGCTCAACTGAGGATTAGCGGCAGCATTATCCGTTAAACTCCCCGTACCCTTTATTTGCTTGGAATGTTGTTGATACGGGCGCTATGGCCACTAACCCATCACTGTTTTTTACTTTTGTGCCAATAGTATCGTTATCAAATTTTATGCACACTGTATCCGGTAACTCGCCTGATTCTATTTGATCACGGCGAAGGGCAGGCCACTTAAACTTAGACACGATCCCCATTGCCCCGTTGACTAGGCCTTCAATAACAGAAATTGTATGATATAGAGAGGTCAATCAAGTAACCGTGCTCTGGGTAGCCTAAATGTGTGGTCCAGAGAGGTCATCGACTGACTTCTCTACAGCAGCTCTGCTACCAAGGAACCAACTTGGATTCCTACTTATATACTATGAAACTATTGACTACTTAAAATGAATATGAAAGGTCTTACATACTAGATTTCCTCTCGTCCGCCGCGCTGTTCGCGGTGGTCCCGGTGACTCGCCGCCCCGCCGGCTGCCGTCTCTGTGGTAGTGGTAGACCGCGCTCCGGCGCGTCTACTAGAGCTGGTGCTGTGGTGGGGGGAGAGGCCCTAACTACCCGTCGGCTACCCCTCAGTTCTGATCCCAGACAAATACGCACCACTTAACACCGTTCACGCCACGACACGTGTACGTGTCAACCAAACAAATCACTGATTTTAACTAGCCCGCCCTGGTACTAATTTATTAACACTGTTTATTAATTATTACGGGCCTTCCGAATCAACTTATGTGCCCTACATTTCAAATTATCATATACGAATTACTTTCACACGACCTCGCCATGTTAAGTCCTAACCTAACAATTTGTTCCAACCAAAGTGTGTACGTCACACTGACAGCCGTCTGTCAATGCTTGAAAGTACAGTGTTGCCGTTCGGAAACGGTCGGTTTATTCAATTCAGAAATGTGACGTCTTAACATAACTCTGGAGCTTGTCTGGAGCCTATACCCAACATCTGTGCGTGCATCAAACCGCCAGTTATTAACATCAGCAGGAATGACGTTAGATGGTGGTCGTTTTCGGTTTGTTGCTGCCTCTAGGGACTCGTCGATAGCGTGAAATGTGTAAAGGTGACTTGACAGAAATTTGTACTTTATACGTACCTATTACTAACACTAAAAAGAGAAAAATAAAGATTTTTTATAAAAAAATAAACCGACTTAAAAAAAACACAAATAAGATAAAAAAAACACAATCAAATACTTATTAAAAAGCAAAAAATAAACTTAATTTACATTAATAGATAAAAATAGCATATGTATCTATATATTCATGATTATAATATCTAATCAAACAAAGCCTTACTTACTTATGTTACCTACATATAAACACGTATTTTATATTCTACAAGTACCTGTACCATAACCTATTTATTACAAAATATTTTTTTTTACATATGTGATAATTCTTGTCTAAACCTATTACTTACCTATTTATCTATTTAAAATATGAAATGTATGTGCTACCTATTTGTCTATGTGAAGTCGGTGCCAAGTACAAACAGAAGAAAAATAATATACCTATATATAAAATATACAATTTTAATTAATAACAAACCGAAACCGAAATCCTAATGATATTAAAAAAATGACAATTATCAAAGACAGAGACCAACAACAAAAACAACTGTAAGGAACTTTCAAACCATAGAAATCTATCAGCAACAACAATAACGCATCAAAATATAATCATACAAAGCGACCGTTAACGACGTCTGCCCGCATGTGTCTGCCACTTTGGGTTGGATAGCTCAGCGCGAGCACCGCCCACACCCACCCGCACTCGCGCTTTGGCAGCGGGCCTGCACCACCCTGCACTCTGCATGCAACATTCCTATGGCTTGGCACCGACATCAACAGACAGATAGGTAGCACATACATTTAATATTTTAAATGGATTAATAGGTAAGTAATAGGTTTAGACAAGAATTATCACATATGAAAAAAATCATATTTTGTAATAAATAGGTTATAGTATAAGTACTTGTAGAATATAAAATACGTGTTTATATGTAGGTAATATAAGTAAGGAAGGTTTTGTTTGATTAGATATCATAATCATGAATATGTAGATACATATGCTATTTTTATTTATTAATGTAAATTAAGTTTATTTTTTGCTTTTTTATAAGTTTTTGATTGTGTTTTTTTAATCTTATTTGTGTTTTTTTTAAGTCGGTTTTTTTATCACTTTAATTTGAAGAACAGCAGAGATAAATACTTGTGATTTTTGTATGTCGTAATAGTGAGAATAAACATGATCTTGTTATTAGTAGAAATGAATTCGAGCACTCACTGTTATTATCTCTACTGGTCTTGGCTTAATTCTTGAATCATTTAATCTGAGTTTCACTAGTTAATCAAGTTAATTCTCTAGATGAACAAGCCTTGTTTCACTTAACACTTGTGAATAGATGACTGTAAATTTAATCTTTATAGACATACAGACGTAAAGTTATTAATAATTCTAGACGACCAATCATTTTGATGCTTTGGTTTAAATCAGTTTAGTGACTACAACTAGTCTACTACAACTGCACATTTGTATCCAGTCTAACTAGAGAGTGAGACAGTTATCATTGTAGAACAGAAATAGTTTTGATAGACAATAATAGATTAGATGCAGAGTTGAGCAGGAGGGGAGCAGATGCAGACATCCGACGGATGGTAAGTAATGGTAGGTAATAATTATTACAATAAAGTTAGGGACGTAGGACATCGACGTAGGGTTATGTAGGGCTAATACAGAGATTTTGCAATATTCTAGGGGGAAGACATCATATTTGTTTGATAGTAAGGCAATCGCTATAATGTGAAGCCTGAATTTTATAAATTGTAACCAGTACATGATCGTAACAGGAAGCGGCAGCTGGGGGTGTCACATATACACGTCCTGTCTTAACCGATCCTTGCATTTTATTGTCTGACGAGACTAACTCATCATACATATATACAGTCGTGGTCAACTAATTAGGGACATTCAAGATAGTGAAGAGCAATAACCGGTTATGTACATATAAATATAAAACCCTATTGAAATTTCAGCACCTATTATTTGCATAATTTGGTCCGATTACTATACTATAAATGGCTGTAAATAAGAGAATAATTAAATAGAAAAAAGTATTTAATATCAAAGGTTGAACATGTATTAAATTTTAAGGTATAATTATGTAGCTGGACATTTAATTAAGGACAGTAAAGTATAATGATGAATAGAGTTAAACAAAACGAATAATCTCCAGTATTATAATATT
The DNA here is from genome assembly GCA_963921215.1 of Scoparia ambigualis. Lineage (NCBI taxonomy): Eukaryota > Metazoa > Arthropoda > Insecta > Lepidoptera > Crambidae > Scoparia > Scoparia ambigualis. The sequence goes on from OY992509.1 coordinate 26,239,885, forward strand.
TTTAAAAGCTCCATTTTATTACGTGTAAAATCAGTACCCAGTAGCAAAACCTTTGTTAGTAATTACCGCTTGACACCGATGTGGCATAGACATTATCAGTTTCTGACATGTTTCGATAGGAATGTTTGCCCATGCCTCACAAAAAGCTTGATTAAGTTGATCTAAAGTTGTGGTACGATAAGTTGAAACTTTTTTCTTGATTTCGTGCCAAAGGTGCTCAATTGGGTTGAGGTCCGGGCTATTTGCTGGCCAATCTAGCACCGATACTGACTGACTGGTAAGAAACGACTTGACTGAACGGGCGGTATGTTTCGGGTCGTTATCATGCTGAAACGTCCATATAATAGGGAGATGCTCCTCAGCATAGGGAAGCATAGTTTCCTCCAATATTGTTTTGTATTGATGTTGGTCTAAGTTACCCTGAACTTTTCTCACAGGTCCCACTCCACGTCCAGAAAATGAACCCCAAATTTTAATGTTTCCACCGCCATGTTTCACCTGCTTTTTTGTGAATCTTGGATTCATTTCCGCTTTTACAGGACGCCGTACGTATTGCCTTCCATCTGAAGAAATTAAATTAATCTTGGTCTCGTCAGAGAATAATACATGTTGCCATTGGGCGTAGGTCCAATGTCCATATTTACGTGCAAACGCCAAACGAGCATTTCTATGTTCTTTCTTCAACAACGGTACTTTGCGAGCCACTCTTCCGAACAACCCTGCTTCTACCAGACGTCGTCGAACGGTCCTCGCTGATACACCGGCTCTTTCGTCTGCCCCAAACACTTCGTGTTTAATTAAAATAGAGCCTAGAAACGGATCTTTCTTAGCTAACCTGGTTATCATTCTATCTTCTTGCGGAGTTGTTTTTCTCGATCTTTTTGTCCTGGGCACATTTAAAGCTGTGTTATTGCGCCTGAAATGTTGCACTGCATTGCATACCATAGTTTTTGAACAATTTAAATGTTCTGCTATCCCTCGGTATGACCAACCACGCTCGACAAACTTCATGATAATTGTTCGTAGTGTTGGATCGCAACTTTTATTTTTGCCCATATTTCTTCAAAATAATTCTCAAAACTTAAAATTAAAAATCTGGATTTCCGCCAAAACTACCACAAAACAATAAAAGAAGAAATAAAAAAGTATTGAGATTCAAATTTTGAAAATAGAACGCAATATCTCAGTGTCCCTAATTAAATGGCCAGCCAGCATTCTTTGAACAAATAGCACACTGATAATCTATCAGCTATACTGTAAAGAGGTTTAATGTTTAAGAAGTTGTTATTGTTTGTATAATCGGGCACATCAATGACTAATTATACTTACGTGTAAAAGATATGGAATATTGTTAAGACTCGTTGGAAAATAAAAAATAAATTCACAATTTGGCTTAACTAGAGATTGTCCCTAATTAGTTGACCACGACTGTATATAACAATGAGTGACAAAGTCCATAGTAAATAAGGGGAAAATATGCGAAAACAGCCATCACTCATAATTAGCGCTCAACACCATGCAAATTGACATGAAACACGCTTCGCAGCGTATAAGGTAAATACAGGACGGTAAACCCCAATCAAAATGGCTCTGCCAGCGGCGCGCTCTGCAGGAACTGTGTAGAAACCCTTGACATTTCGCCCAGCTGGCTTCTGACGGGGAGGGACCATAGAACCCTGCAGGTTCAATACACCTTTCTACGCGATCCTAACAATTGCTATGGCTGGTCTATAACTCATTAACCCTTTCGCGGGCGGTAACGTATTTATACATTCCGAGACAATTATGTATAATGATAGAATGTACTATTACGCCTACCCTTATTTTACTGTTTTGAGCAGAACGAAAGCACGTTGACTCGCAATACTAAATTCTATTAGATTAAGTCATTCCGCCAGAACACTTAAAAAAATCTAATTTGTACTGTCACATTACATGATGATATTCGGTACTTTTTAAAGTAGATGTCATGCTTGTGCGCTGGTGGTACGAAAACTTCGCACCACGTTATAATACGCCCCCTCGCCCGTTCACTTTCCTTGCCTCAGTCACGCAGTGTCAACCTAGGAGGATGCGCGCACGCACCGCAAAAAACCGGGTGCTTTTACTGTTTTGAATAAGAGTGATTTAGTTGAAAAGGTAAATATTGTAATTGCTTATTTATTACGTGTTAAGTAAAAGCAGATGAACTATCCCTAGGAAGTAATATTTTTTTATTATGCCTTTCTTAAACAGACTTTTGACGGACTAACGAGCGCCACGAGGCATTTCATTATGAAAATGAAAATTCATCCATCAGACTTTGAAATATTTCCGTAAGCTAAACGACTGAAAAGACCATCCAATAATACTAAAGCTAGTTCACTTCAAGACGACCACAGAGACGAATCTTCATCGCGTTTTATTCGCCGTTTATCTCAAGATGATCCTCTATTAGGTTCTGTACGCTGTTCACTTTAAGATGAACCTGCATCTAATTCACCGTTTGTGCACCACTCACCTAAATATACTTTTGAGTTACTATCTAACTAACTAACTAAGTCATCTCTAGATCACAGTTTGCCGCAAGGTGATCTATATTAGAGACTACTCATCTATCATCTCAAGTTGACCTAATACCCGAACCTAAGTCGCCTTCAAAGAACCGTTCATCAAATGATGATTCTATGTTAGTTGCTATAGCAACTAACGTACAGTGTAATTCTTGTCACAGATTAATTCAGATTTATTCATTTAGAATTAGCATGCAGATCTAAAGCTAAAACAAAGGTCGAGAAGGATGCCGAGGTTAAATTGGTTATTTCACAGAATTCTAAAGATACATTTTGCAAGGAAGTCACGTTGAATGATTGTAAGCATCAGGCTTTTATTGACATGGGAAGTAGTTGCTTCTTGATAACACCAAAATTAGCTCAACAATTATGTTTAACTCCTTTTATTCTTGATTCACCAATAATACTTAACAGTTTTAAAGCTAACTCAAGCTCAACAGTTTTTAAGGTGTCAAAGCGAAGCTTAAAGTTGATGACGTGGAATTAAATACTGATTTTTATTTAGTAGAGGATTTAGCTGGCTGTTCTATTTTAATCGGAAGAAACTTCACTGAACACAATAGCCTCATGTATACTAAAGTAGGAAATACCCTTAAGTTTAATGCAGTCAGTTCAAACCAGGTAGCTTTGATAGAGTCTTCCCTTTTTAAGTCTAAGTCTACAGAACACATTAAGTTATTAGAGGAACTATTTGCCAAGTACCCCAAAGTAATAGCTACAGATATGACAACTTTAGGCAAAACTTCTTGCGTAGAATTAGACATCGAACTGACTACCGATAAACCTAATTGTCAGCGTCCTTATCGCATGTCGGAGTCGCAAAAAGCTGCTACAAGAAATATTATTGATGAACTTTTACAAAATAATACCAATCGAGAAAGTAGTTCCCAATGTGCCAGTCCAGTTTTATTAGTAGATAAGCCGTCGGGTGAAAAACGATTGTGTATTGATTACCGGGCACTTAACAAGGTAACAGTCAAAGAAAAATATCCTATGCCCCTTGTAGATGAGCTAATTGTGTAACGTTGCACGTACATGTTTATAAAATTTGCTTAATATTTAAATTATTTTATTTTAAAATACAATAAAACAATAAAGTAAACCTATCTTATTTATTTAAAAAAACCAAATGATTATATACAACCTTAACCTAAACGATATTATAATACTTATATTTAATTAAAACTATGACACTATAACTATTAAAACACTGACTATTAATTATGAACACAAAAAACATAACAATTGAAATAAAAAAGTAAACTAAACAAATTAAATAAATTGAATATTTTTGTCAACCGCGATGTGTGACCGCTTGTACTTTAACTCGCTTCTATTGTCTCGACGCAGGACCGGTTAACGAGGAGCTCCCACGGTGCTCGGCGCGCATTCGTTTCATATACGGCGCGCAGGTCAGAAAGTAGTAGCTACCTAACTGCAGTAATATTTTCGTTCGTAGAAAACGATTTTAAAGTATTAAGAGCGGTTCTATTTTGTTGGAAATAGTTATTAATTGCTAATTAACGTACGTTTTACGTTGCCATTAATAAATTCAGTAGTTTTCCGTCCCCAATTGGGTAAGTGTTGAACGAATAACTACTAAGTAGGTTTTTTCCTTTTAGCTTGCGAACAATAAGTAGTGATTTAATTATTTGTGTTTAGCCTTTTATTTAAATTAATGTAGTTAATCAGTGAACATATTCCAATGACTTGCTTGTTTACGAGGCTGTGTTGTTCTGTAAGGATTTTTTATTTCCCTCAAATAGAAAAGATTTCCATTTTATGAAACTTGATCATTTTAATCATTTAAAACGTTAAATTACCTATATTTTGTTTAATGGCCTCATTTAATTATTTTGTTAGAATTGTAAATTCCTCTCTGGTTTCTTTAAAATAAGCCACTTTACCAGCCACTGGTCACCTCCTTTTAGTCTTCTACTTTTGGTGGCCAGAAGGAACATTGTGGGGGGCCTGTTGTAATGCTGGACGTTATAAATTCCAGGGAGCAAAGTTTGGAGCAACTTCCGGGACCAAGTACTTGCGTCACCACCAACACATCGACACCCACCTTCACCAGCCGTCTCGTTCGTGGAACATCAAGACAGGGGAGTGCCGACCAAGCGAAGCGCATTTTAAGGGCTTCACCCACGACCGCTGCTGCGGTATATTTTTAATAAACATTTTTTTTTTTGTGGACTTGGGTTTTAATCATTAATTAACGCAACGTCACACTGGCGCCTTCAAACGTGGTTAGTTAATTTGTGCTTCGCTTGGTAGTTGTGTGTTTGTGTGCTTATTTTTTTTTATTTTTGTCAAACGTTTTATTTTTTTTTGGTTGTCAGCAACTCGGGTGTACATATTGATATTTTATTATTTGCTTTTATTTTAGTAAGGCAGTAGTTTTTTTCTGTTAAACTTAAGATTAACTTTTATTCAAAATTGTGAAGGTAGTACATTTTTTCTTTGTCGTTTTAATTTTGTTTCTAGAATTTTCTAAAACTTTGTTCATATGTACACACTGGTTCGCACTTAAGTTTTTTATTTTGTATTTAGTTTAGTTTGTGTTTGATTTTTATTGCTTTTAGTTGTGTTTGTGTTTATTATTACAACCAAAACGTTACTTAGTTGATTTTTGTAACAGAAGGAATCATAGTTAGTTTTTTTCAGTAGTGCGATTTAATTCGTTTTTTTAGTATTTAGTTTGTTTTTGATTTGGTTCAACATTTACCCAACAATTTTTTTTTGCATTATGGCTTATCCAGTAAAATTTTTGTCTTTGCAAAAAATGGAACTCGAATACGAAGTTCTTATTAGAAGTTCTACTCCTGCTGTGACTGTGCAGGACTTACGCAAACAAATTGCGAAAATAGGTCCAACGTTTCCTTCAGAGGATATTTTAGATAGTCCTTTAGAACCTTCTGAAGATTTAAAAGGTGTTAATGAGGTTTTAATTAAAATTAAAAATTATTTAGAATCTGATTTGAATCAGAATGCTTTAATTCGTGCTCAAAATTTAATAAATCATTTATACCAACGTATAAACCGTATAATTTGCGATGACGATACGAAAGCAATTTACGACGCAAGTGTCGAGCAATACAAGTCTTTAGTAAATTTAATGAAGTCTTTGAAGGACAAAGGAACAGATCCCTTGTCTTCCACTTGCGTTGCGGAGCCACCGTCTACATCGTTCCCTGTGAACGTCTCTGTGACTTGTGATCGTGGCAGCTTCCATGATGTTTCTCGGTTAAAATACGATGGCAAAACTTGTGTCCGAATTTTCATCGAACGCGTTACAGAGTATATAGAGGCTAGAAATATCTCTGAACAAAAGATGTTGTCGTATGCTACAGAGATTTTCACAGGTGATGCTTTACATTGGTTTAGAAGTGTCAGGAGTCAGGTTTCAAACTGGAGTGATTTAGTTGTTTTATTAAAAGAAGATTTCGATCAATCAGATTTTGATTATAAATTATTAACCGAAATTCGATCTAGAGCCCAGGGAGATTCAGAAGGCATTGTTATATATTTGTCCATCATGTCTGGTCTATTTTCTCGCTTAACAAAGAAATTATCAGAAGAGGAACAACTTGAAATTATACTTTTTAATATTCGGCCGTGTTACATAAGTACTTTAGCATCGATAACCGAAATTAAGACCATTGATTGCTTACGATCTCTGTGTCGCAATTACGAAAAATATCAAACTCGTCTCGCTGATTCTCGTAAACCTACAGCTCCGACTCATGAAACCGTGGCACCTGATTTTTCATATAATCGTAATGCTAACAACAATAAAGATTATAATAGAAAAAATCAAAGTACAAACAATAATTTTTATAAACAAAAGTATCAAAGTTTTAATTCCAAAATGACTAAAGACAATAATACATATAAACATTACACTAGCCCTAATGTTAACAAATATAGTAGTAATAAAAATTATGTATATGCAATTGACGTCCCTAAGGTGCATTACTGCCCTCGTTGTCGAGTAAATACTCATCACTTACGTCAGTGCATGGCAAATAAGAATTAAATATTTTGTTTTAAATGTTGTCGTAGGGATGTAAAATCACCAGACTGCCCAGACTGCAATAAAAATAAGCAGTCTACTTCAAAAAACTAGATAGTTCGAATTGTGAACGTTCATTATAGTAATTTTAATAAAACTGATTGGTCGAATTGGCTACAAACAATCAGTCTGTTCTTTAAAAGTTATACAACGGCCGCAATTCATTATGATAGTAAACCTTTAAATGATTCTAGACCATATGTTTCAATCACAATTAACAACATACCTGTTACTGGTCTCTTGGACTCTGGTTCCGCTGTAACTATCTTGGGTAACAGTTTTCATTTAATTTTAGAACAGCAGGGTTTTAAATTAATTAAGGACAGTGGTATCTCGGTAACGGCTGCAGGCGGTCAATCTCTTTTAAGCATTGGTTATATTGATTAGCCCGTGAGTTTTGAAAACCAATTTCACGTTATCAAGGCTATTGTAGTCCCTGAAATTGAAACTTTTCTAATTTTGGGCATAGACTTCTGGCGTAAATTTCAGATTTGTCCTAAGTACTTAGGTAGCATTACTTATAACGTAGACAACGCTAATGCTGAGCCTCAGTCCGCGACTGTTGTTCACGGCTATGATCAACTGAATGAGTCTGAAAAGTTGATTGCGAGCAACATCACGGATCAGTATAATGACATTTCATTTGAGCGCAAAGGCCTTGGTGTAACTAGCTTGATAACGCATCGTATCGACACAGGGGAGTCTCAGCCTATCCGACAGAGATATTATCGCTTATCTCCCGAATAGCAACGCATTTTGGTAGAACAAGTCGATGAGATGCTAGCTCTTGATGTGGTCGAGCCCTGTGAGAGTGCGTGGTCTTCCCCGGTCCTGTTAGTAACAAAGAAAAATGGTCAACCTAGGTTTTGCCTTGATAGTCGCAAATTAAATTCCGTCACTAAAAAGGATGCATACAATCTCCCTTACATTTCTGAGATTCTTGATAATCTCTGGGACGCTCGTTATCTCAGCAGCATTGACCTTTCTAAATCATTTTGGTAAATAGAGATCGCCCCCGAAGACCGAGACAAGACGGCGTTCTACATACCAGGTCGAGGAACACTTAAATTTAAGCGTACCGCTTTTGGCTTAACCAACGCACCCGCTACTCAACAGCGTTTAGTAGATCTTTTGTTTGGCGAGTTTGGTCACAGTGTTTTCGCATATCTTGATGACATTATCATCGTTTCTACTGATTTTAATAGTCACGTGACCCTTTTATTACGTGTTTGAGCTAAATTGAAGCATGCCAATCTCACTGTCAATTTAGAAAAGTGCAAATTCTTTCGTAGTCAGCTGAAGTATCTTACGTAGTGGATAGTTGTGGATTACGGACCGATCCCGAAAAGGTACAAGCTATTTTAAGCTACCCGACACCTTCTTGTCGGAAGGATCTTAAACGCTTTCTCGGAACAGCTACTTGGTACCGTCGATTCGTTCCCAACTTTAGTACCATTGCAGGCCCCTTAAATAAATTAACTTCCAATAAGAAAGGCGCTCCTCCATTTAAATGGTCTCCAGAGGCTGATGCCGCTTTTCAAAGATTAAAGGAGTGTTTGGTTTCCGCTCCTGTTCTCACCTGCCCTGACTATAATGCGCCATTTGAAGTGCATACTGATGCAAGCAATTTTGGTGTAGGTGCTATGCTCACTCAAACGAGGGATGGCAAGGAGCACCCAATTGCTTATATGAGTAGGTCACTTACAGCAGCGGAGAGAAATTACAGCATAACGGAGCGTGAAACCTTAGCCGTGATCACTGCACTAGAGCACTGGCGTTGTTATTTGGAGAATGGAAAGACATTTGTTGTATATACTGACCACAGCGCGTTAAAATGGTTCCTTTCTCTAGATAATCCGACAGGTCGGTTAGCTCGGTGGGGAGTTCGCCTGTCATCATTTAATTTCGAGCTCAAACACCGCCGTGGCGTCGATAATGTGATCCCCGACGCTCTTTCGAGGGCTGTTCCTTTAGCTGCCATTAGCGCTTCCGATCTGACCAATACTAAAGACGATTGGTACAAATCTATTTATAATGGTTGTACTAACCGTCCACAACATTTTCCAAATTTTATCATAAAAAACAACATTTTGTACAGATTGTCTAAAAATAAAAATAATTTAACTGACGAATTTTCCTGGAAGGTGGTTGTACCTTCTGAATTACGCGTGAAAGTTTTGGCTGAAAATCATTCAGATCCGACAGCTGCACATATGGGCGTTTTTAAAACGTACAATCGCCTTGCGCTGCGATACTTTTGGCCGGGTATGCACAAGGACGGAGTAACGTTTTGTAAGCAATACTAATTATAAAACCTTTATTAAATTATTTGTAGGTATAATATATAAATTGCTACATTTCAATTTAAATCGTTAATAAGTCATTGCACAGATATTTCGTTAATTCGCTGAGTAAATCAACGTCACAACCGCCCCCACTTTGCTAAAGGACAAAGTGGGGTAGTCAACTTTCGGGCCGAATGCTCTGAGCTCCGGCATTCTGTTCGAAGCCTCCGCCTAGAGCGGTCGCCATAAAGATACGCCGTTACTATGCCAGTTAACCTAGTGAACATTTATATTTAGTAATTAAGAAAAGCTGTGAAGTATTGTGCTAAACTGTAAACTGTAAAACGTTTAAATAATAAATAAGTTTTGTTCCAACGCCGTGTTTTCACTTCTGAAACGATCCTACAGTTTCAGAAGTGGGATCTATCGAGGATAAATCCCTTGATACTCGCTGCGCCCGCAAAAAAACGTAAGTTTTTGTTTTATCTATTTTTTATCTTTATAAAGTGTGGTATCTATTAAAAAGTAGAATGAACATTTATATGCACTCAGCCAGGGCTACTCTCGGGGTTCCATGTGGGTAGATGGTTTTACATGATATGTACTGGGCCAGGGCTACTCTCTGGAAGTACATATCATTATTAAGTTTTCTTGTGTTTTTTTTAATTTTATATTTTTCTTTTCTTATAACGTGTAGACATTAAGTAGGACGAACTTTTACATACACACAGCGGGGCTACTTTCTGGGTGTTGCATGTAGATGGTTTTGCCTGATATGTACCTAGCCAGAGCTACTCTCTGGAGGTACACATCCAAGACAGATTTGTTTTTCATGTCTTCTTATTTCTAAAACCTTTATTTATTGGAGATACTTAACATTGTAAGATAAATTGAGATACTTAATATTGTAGGTTAACTTAGATATCATTACTATTTTATACCCACGATCAGATAAGATTAAATTTAAACACTAACCTAGTGCAAATAATGATGAAATGGGAATAATATTGCAAAGCTACTCTCTGGAGGTACATGTCCATGGCAAATTGGTTTTTCTTTTCTTCTTATTTCTAAAACCTGTATTTATTGGAGATGCATAACATTGTTAGTTTAGGTTACCTTAGATATCATGACTATTCATACCCACGATCAGATAATATTAAATTAAATTTAATCTAACATTAGATGTTAGTGCAAATAATGATGCAATGGGAATATTATTGCTTATTCTAGATAATTTGCTAAAAAAAAATTTATAATTCTCAAATTTAAATGGAATCCTTTTGGTAATTTGTGGTTTTCTTAACCATATGTAGGTCCTACCTCCTTAAAGTTTTCATTTTTAATTTCGTGTTTATTAAGCAAACATATGTCAGTTTCAGCTATGGACAAGCCCGATGAGAGGTATGGCCAGGACAGAAGGCTCATAGATTATGTGAACGACCTAGGAGCACCTGGTACAGGTCGAGGTCCAGACCTAGGAGTACCCAATCTAGAGGGTCGAGGTCCAGATTTACATCCACTTGATCGTGAAGGTCGAGGTTCAGGCCTAGGAGTACCCGGTTATGAGGGTCGAGGTTCTAACCTAGGAGTACCTGATCGAGAATGGGAATACGGTAACCCAGGAGTGCCCAGGCTACAGGGCCGGGGTAACAATTGCGACAACTCAGCGGTGCCCAGGCTACAGGGCCTGGCGAATGACAATCACTCTACGAGATCGGAGAACGAACGTGACTGCCGCAACAACGAACAAGTAAGTGGAAAGGCACGATCTAGGAGAAAACGTTACAGTTCTTCATCCGAAGAGTCCGATAATCCCAGACACTCTCATTCAAACAAACGACCACGGATGTCTAGATGTAATAGTAGGCGAAATGAATCTGATATCTTAGACAAATTTTTATTGATATTGAATCAGGTCAAGGGCTCAGATAAACCTAGGCTCACTTTTAATACGAACGTCATCCCTGAATTTGACCCTATGTCAAAAGAACAGACCATTTTAACCTGGTTAACTAAAGTTGAAGAGTGCGCGGAAATTTATGGGTGGGAAGATAAAGAAATCATCCACTATGCTTTACCAAAATTAACTGGGGTTGCCAAATCATGGTATCAGGGATTACCATCTTTACTTTTTTCTTGGAATGAGTGGAAAAGGAAATTGATTGAGTCTTTTCCTTGCCGCGAGGATTATGCTGAGCTCTTGACCGAGATGTTAGGTAAAAGGGTCCGATACGGGGAGTCTCTGGAGCACTATTACTATAGCAAAGTGAACCTTTTAAACAGATGCAAAATATATGGGAAACAAGCGGTTGATTGCATATTATATGGTGTAGAAGATAGGGCCGTTAAAGTAGGTGCACAAGCAGCTCAATTCTCAGAGCCTGAGCAAGTACTAAAATACTTTAGAACAGTAAAAGTAGGGCAGGTTAGGGGTAGAGATCAGTCGGACTTTCGATCTCGTAATGATCGAAGACCAACTTTGACTCCAAGGCCAAGCACTTCTAGGGAAGGGATGTCGAATAATAATATTAAGTGTTTTAATTGTAATGAATTTGGCCACCGTAGTGTAAAATGCGACAAGCCAGCTGTAAAATGTACCTATTGTGAAAAACTAGGGCATCGTTTAGAGAATTGCTATAGATATAAATCAGGTAAATTATTAGAAAAAGATCAGGGGCAGGTTAAAGATAAAAATGAGAAACAAGTAGCGAAGCTAAATATTGATGACGCCAATAATAAATATATATTTGACATCAAAGTTAATAATATTGTGGTTAAATGTCATGTTGATTTAGGTAGCCAGTGCTCTCTGATCAAATTAAGTAAGGCAAAAGAACTCGGGCTTAAAGTTGATACTTCTGAAGATTTACCAGTATTAAAGGGCATAGGGGGTAACGTAGTAATTCCAGTGGGAGTAACGGTAGGTACGGTGGACGTCCAAAATATTGTAGAGACCATTAACATGTACGTAGTTGAAGATTACGTAGTGAACCAACCAATTTTATTAGGACATTCATTTACTGAGAAACCAGACGTTATTATAACAAAAACTCCGTCGGAACTAATTTTTCAAAGAATCTCTAGTAGTAAAATTCCTCTAAAACTTATGAAACAAATACAAGTACCCGGTAATATGAGTAAACCTGTTCTAGTAATGTCTGATTCTCAAGTAACTGGCTATATCTTGGTAAATGGCTCTTTACGAGGTCCTGAAGGTGGGGAATATTATTTGCACCCTGGACACTATGAAATAAAAGATGGTAGGAGTACTCTTCTAGTATACAACGCCACGTCCATTGCTATGACTTTTAATGAAGGCGTCTTGCTAACACGGGCCACTTTTAAAAACATTTCAACCAACAATTTTGGGTGTTTTGATAGTTTTAGTCTTCAATTTAGCGAAACTGAATTAGATGGTAAAATTAATAGTGGGGAGACACTTACCAAAGAGGAACGGCTCAAGCTTCAGCAGTTACTTTCTAAATACGGTGATCGTTTTTCGCGTGATCTCAAAGATCTGGGGTTTACTAATACCACAGAGATGGTCATCGAGTTGGAAGATACACAACCAATTGTTTATCGCATATCGGCTATCTCTGTCGGAACGTACGTTGGTAAGGGATACGGTCCAAGAAATGCTTGATAGTGGGATAGCTAGGGAATCTTCCTCACCTTACGCAAGTCCTATTGTTTTGGTCCAAAAAAAGACTGGGGAAAAACGATTGTGCGTCGACTACAGGGCGTTAAATAGGAAAACTAAAAAAGACCATTACCCTTTACCCCTGGTAGAAGATCAATTAGATCGATTATCCGGCAACACTCTTTTTACATCCCTTGATTTAGCTTCTGGATATTACCAAATTCCTATTTCGGAAGAATCACGATCTAAAACTGCTTTTGTAACACCCGACGGCCAATTTGAATATAACCGCATGCCGTTTGGATTAGTTAATGCTCCGTCGGTTTTTCAAAGAACCATTAACAAAATTTTGCAGGAAGCCAAAATTAAATATGCAATCGTCTACATGGATGATATTTTGATCCCCTCTAAAGATTTCTCTGAAGGCTTGCAAAGGTTAGACAAAATCCTTAGACTACTTAAAAGTGGAGGTCTAACACTAAAACTTAGTAAATGCAATTTCTTCAAAAACAAGCTTGATTTTCTCGGGTTGGAGGTCAGTGCTGAAGGAATTCGTCCGGGGTCTAGGAAAACTGAGGCTGTATCAAAGTTCCCTGAACCACGTAACCAACATGAGCTTAGACAATTTTTGGGACTGTCGGGCTTTTTCCGGCGTTTCATTAAAGGTTATGCTGTTATTACTGCGGCACTTACCGTTCTGTTAAAAAAAGATAGGTCATGGGCATGGGGAAAACCCCAAGAACAAGCTTTTAGTACAATCAAAGACTTGTTGACCCAACGCCCCTTGTTGTCATTGTATGATCCGAATGCTGACACACAATTACACACAGATGCCAGCAAAGAAGGTCTTGCAGGAATTCTACTTCAGTCCCACGGTGATAATATTTTCCACCCAGTCTCATACTTCAGTCGTAAGACCACACCCGATGAACGTAAACTACATTCATATGAGCTGGAGACGTTGGCAGTTATTGCATCCCTTAATCGCTTTCGAGTTTATTTGGTAGGGATACCATTTAAGGTCTTCACTGATTGCAATGCTTTGAGGTATACTCTTACGAAACGAGATATTATTCCGCGTGTTGCCCGTTGGTGGGTCCAACTCCAAGAATATGATTGTTCTATCGAATATAGACCGGGATCACGAATGGCCCACGTCGACGCACTGAGCCGTAACCCAGTGGGATGTGGCCAATCTGATACCCATGTGCTTGATTCCCTCGCATTGGAGGAACTTGGTCAGGACTGGATCAGTACAGTACAATGTGCAGACGAAGAAGTCAAGCGAATAAAAGAAATACTGAGTAATCCAGATTCTGAGCAGGTGGTGGATTATTGCATGAATTACAAGCTCAAAAACGACCGTGTATACCGCATTGTTGGTGAGGAGCTTAAATGGCTAGTACCTAAGGGAGTGCGGTGGCAGATAGTCAAAAGAAATCACGATGATGTAGGTCATGGTGGTTTCGATAAAACTCTCGAGCGAATAAAGAAACATTATTGGTTTGCGAGGATGCGACGCTTCGTAAAAAAGTATGTTGCATCTTGCCTCGAGTGTGCTCACCACAAAGCTCCTGGTGGTAAACGAGAAGGCGAACTCCATCCAATAGATAAAGTTAGCATCCCTTTACATACCATCCATGCAGACCACCTCGGACCATTCATAAAAAGCAAAAAGGGCAACTGCTACCTCTTGGTAATAGTTGACGGTTTTACCAAATATATCAATATAACCCCTGTTAAAAACACCAAATCTGTAACTACTGTTAGAGTCATAAAAGAGCATATTAGTTATTTTGGCGTGCCGTCACGCCTCATTACTGACAAAGGGACCAGTTTCACTAGTAAAACTTTTAAAGAATTCGTTTCCTCGTACGGCATTAAGCATATTGAAAACGCGGTCGCGACTCCCCGTGCCAACGGTCAGGTAGAGAGGTTTAACAGAACCATCCTCAATGCTTTATCTACTTCATCTCATGGTAGTGACAGTAAAGAGTGGGACGAACATATTGCAGACATTCAGGTAGGCTTGAATACAATGACAAATAAGACTACCCAAAAAAGTCCATCTGAACTACTCTTTGGGTTCAATATTACCAGTCGGACTCAGGGCATTTTAAATGACGTTCTCAATGATACAAATAATATCACCAGTTCACAAGAATTAGTAGATATACGCAATGAAGCTAGTAATAAAATTAAAAAACAGCAGGCTAAAGACGCTGAAAGATTTAACAAAAGTAGGAAACAGGGGACACAATATTTAGAGGGTGATCTAGTCAGGGTAGAACGGCAAGTACCGCATGATGGCCAATCACAAAAATTAGTTAACAAATACCAAGGACCATACCGTATAGTAAAAGTGCTCCCGAATGATAGGTATCTCATAGAAGACACTCCTCTTACTCGTAAACAAGGCAGACGTTACGAAAGCGTAGTAGCTTTAGACAAAATACAACCATGGATGACTTTTAACAGAGATATTGAAACTGATGATGATAATGAAAATGAGGCAAATGAAACTAATAATGACAATGTATAAAATTAAGATTACAGAAGAAATAGTATGTATAAGAAAAAGTTTCTATGTAATTAAAAAAATATATATATTTTAGTTTTAATAGTGTTTATTTGCATGTGTTGATACTTAATATTATCTAACTTTAAATTGTGAACGAAAGGAGATTTAGATTATCAAAGGTGTTAAATTATAATACATTGTACCAATATTTAATGTGTAAAATATATTAAGCGAAGGGTCTCGCTTTGAACAGGATGGCCGAGCTGTAAGCAATACTAATTATAAAACCTTTATTAAATTAATTGTAGGTATAATATATAAATTGCTACATTTCAATTTAAATCGTTAATAAGTCATTGCACAGATATTTCGTTAATTCGCTGAGTAAATCAACGTCACAACCGCCCCCACTTTGCTAAAGGACAAAGTGGGGTAGTCAACTTTCGGGCCGAATGCTCTGAGCTCCGGCATTCTGTTCGAAGTCTCCGCCTAGAGCGGTCGCCATAAAGATACGCCGTTACTATGCCAGTTAACCTAGTGAACATTTATATTTAGTAATTAAGAAAAGCTGTGAAGTATTGTGCTAAACTGTAAACTGTAAAACGTTTAAATAATAAATAAGTTTTGTTCCAACGCCGTGTTTTCACTTCTGAAACGATCCTACAGTTTGTTGCCTCATGTGATAAGTGCCTTCAGTACAAATCGCCAAACCATCAAACGTTAGGCGAGATGGGTCGTCCGAAGCAGTGTACTCGTCCCTATCAAATGTTATCCATAGATTTAATGGGTCCTTTGCCCACTACTCGCAAATTGAACACGTATATTTTAGTCATAACTTGTTGTTTTTCAAAATTTTGTCTTATTTTCCCTATCAAAAGAGCAACCTCTAATGTTATTATAAAAATTTTAGAAGAAAACGTTATTTTGGTTCACGGTGTTCCGCAGACAATTTTCCTAGATAACGGTTCTCAATTTATCAGTCATGAAACTGTTTCATTGTTTGAAAAATATAAAATTCCTAATATTTACTATACGCCAAAATATACACCGCAAATTATACAGTCGAACGTTATAACCGGACTATTATTACCTGCATATCAGCCTACGTCGATAATGACCATCGAACCTGGGATCTTTTTATCCCGAAGGTACAATTTGCAATCAATAACGCAGTAAATGAGGCTACTGGCTATACTCCATCTTTCTTGGTTTACGGAAGAGAACTCGTCACCTGTGGTTCTCATTACACAGATACGGATTTGGGTGACGAAGTTTTGTTTTTACCTAGGGATATTTACGCAGAAAATTTAGGTAGTCTTTCGGTTATTTTTAACGATGTACAGGCCAAGCTCTGGCATGCTCATTCCAAAAATGCAGCACATTATAATTTGCGTCGCAAACCTGCAGAGTTTGATGTAGGCGATGTTGTCTTGAAACGAGCGTACGTTTTAAGTGACAAAGATAAGTATTTCAGTAAAAAGCTTGCACCAAAGTTTATAAAGTGTCGCATAACCGCTAAAAAATCGCCTCTTGTGTATGTTTTGGAAGATATGTCAGGCAAAGATATCGGCACATGGCAGTAGTGTAATATTGGGCATTCTAGATCACTTTTCACTCCATTGATCTCACTGACGTTCGATCAATGTCGTTAAAAGTGATCTAGAATGTCCCAATATTACTTTTGAAAATCACTGCCACTCGCTCAGTCAACGTCAAAAAGTGATTTAGATTGTCCAATCGACTTCTCGTGTTTTAGAATGTCTAATCGACTTCTCGTGATCTAGAATCCCATACAACGACTGCGATCTACTTTACACATTTTCAAGGTCTTTCGTTCATAGGATGCAGGAGCTTTTGACAATATGGAATTACAGCACAACTATAAATGAATGTGACTTAGTGAACTCTCAGTACGGAATAAGTGTTGTTTAGACGTAAGCGCCTACACGATTAAAATAGCAATATACCATTAACAGCTACGCTCCTCAGTCTTTCCGAAGGCGCTTGGTCAATTTATTCTATATTGTTTATAATGCCATTTTGTAATATAGTTTCGATTCATCATTGAGATCACATTATTAAACTTAAGTATCCGTCATATACGGTTTTTATTTGCCACCACGCTCCAAGGTGTATCATATAGTTGCATTTGTCAAATTTTATTCCTGACCCATAAGAAAACACTTGTGTATTTTAATCGAATTCATATTTCAATTTCTGTATACAACGACTTCGATCTACTAAACACATTTTCAAGGATTTCGTCTACTGAATGCGAAGGTTTTTGACAATATGGAATAACAGCACAACTTAAACTGGATGGGGCTTCCTGGTCTCCCAGGACTGGATCCCCGAATAAGTTAGCGCTATGAATAACATTTATCAAAGTAGTACCTCGACCCATAGGAAAACACTTGTGTATTTTGATCAGAATCCAGTATGTAATAGTTTAATTTCTGTATACAACGACTTCGATCTACTTAACACATTTTCAAGGATTTCGTCTAATGAATGCGAAGGTTTTTAACAATATGGAATTACAGCACAACTTAAGCTGGATGGGGCTTCCTGGTCTCCCAGGACTGGATCCCCGAATAAGTTGAACTATGAATAACATTTGCTAAAGTTGAACCTCGACCCATAGGAAAACACTTGTGTTTTTAAACCAAACTTCATTTCAGTATACGGTGACTCCGATCTACTCTACACATTTTCAAGGTTTTCAACAATTGGAAGAAAAGGTTTTATGCCGAAACACCTCAACCTCGATCCAAGGAAAACACTTGTGTATTTTGATTAGAATCAGTTGCCAATTGTCATTGTCGACTCTGATCTACTCAACACATTTTCAAGGTTCTCATAAAAAAAACACTTGTATTTTTTGATCTAAGTCAATGCAGACAACTGTGCAGGGAATTGTTAGTTACCTTATTTATATCAATCCCGCAAACAACAACGTATGCAATCACTACACACACACACAAACACACACACATACATTAACTACGAGTTCGACTTTGAAACTTCCCGTTTCAATGCTAACGAAAACAATTTTAATACGGGTTATTCCCAAGCGCCATCAAAAATTTGTTTGGAAAATAT
Source organism: Scoparia ambigualis (assembly GCA_963921215.1). Lineage (NCBI taxonomy): Eukaryota > Metazoa > Arthropoda > Insecta > Lepidoptera > Crambidae > Scoparia > Scoparia ambigualis. The sequence continues at coordinate 26,258,063 of OY992509.1, forward strand.
AAGAAATCCATACATCAATTCCTATACTCCTCCAAAGACCAAATATTATAAAAGATATTATCGAATCAGAAATGAGGGGATCCGTAGACGAACTAAGGCAGCCGATATAGCCCGAAGAATTGCTAAACATAAGTGGCAGTGGGCAGGGCATATCGCTCGAAGAACCGACGGCCGTTGGGGCAGATCGGAGTGGCAACCGCGCACCGGAAGACGCAGTGTGGGCAGGCCTCCAACAAGGTGGTCCGACGATCTGGTGAAGATTGCAGGTAGCAGCTGGATGCGTGCGGCGCAGGACCGGACGTGGTGGGGATCCTTGGGGGAGGTCTTTGTCCAGCAGTGAACGTCTTTTGGATGATGATGATGATGATGACCATTTTTTATCACGGAGGAGCATGAAAATTAATATATTTGTATTTTTTCTGGGGAGGACTTTGGGCCATTTTGTTGTGGGAGAATGGGAATAACCTTTAACATAAACACAATTAGAAAGATAAAGCTAAGTCTATACTGTTTTAATTGACAAACGCATTAAACATACATTTTCATAATACATACAAACACAAACATCACGGCGTATTCCCACAAGTGGGATAGACAGAGCAACAAGTAACAATTAATTACGTCATGCTGAAGTCACGTTTAGCAACAAGTGATCAGATAGGATTTTCATAACAGTACCTTTCAAATTATGGTTTAACTTATAAAGCAAATGTCGATTTGAATACGTACCCACTAAATATGGTTAGATTTAATTATTGTGGGAATAATATGAGTACATAAACACCGAAGTTATAAAAATAGACTGCCTCACGGTAATCGAACCCGCGTCTCTCGATATCCGAGCGGCTAACTTGTAACATACCGAGACATTTGTTTAATTTAGTACGTACATCAAAATGTTTAACTTTTACCGTCTCATTAATAAAAATGGCCAAATGTTACACCTCGGTTTAAAGTGACGCTGTCTCGTTTTTGTTAAAGAAGACAGATAGAGACAGCGTCAATTTAATCCTAAGTGTAACTTTAATCAACGTTTATTAATGACAGGGTTAGAGTGTGAGGAACTCGATGAGGTACCTAGTGGTGAACTCGATCTGTGATTGTGGTGGTTATGAAACTCTCGTTAAGACGATCATGAGATGAAATGTAATAGTAAATTTCATGCTTAGTGAAAACAGTCCTAATGTTGCACATCCGGACAATCGTCGTCAGCGCTTTATCGAAAGGTTAGCAATTACACAGGAAATGTAAAATACTTTCGCTGCAAGTTTTCGCACTAATCGATAAACTAAATATTTTGCTTAAAATTTAAAAAAAAACAGAGGTTACAAACATTGCTTCAATTTTGTAATTACTTCCTTTCTTGCTACTAATAACACATATTTATTTATAACATTGTAATACTTATTTAATTACTTTTGCTTAAACGTACACTCGTTAAAATATAACAGCTAATGTAGTGGTTAGGTAGGTACTTGACTATAACGCGAAAAAGGCTCAGGCTAATGGTTTGATGAATGCAAGCATTTATGTGTACATCGTATAGGTAACGGTTTGTAGTACAGAAGGTTACGCTACCGATTAAGCTTGCTTTACTTAGATAATGTATGTGTTTATAATAAGCCCAATATGTACCTATTTGGTTTGTAATAAAAGCAATAATAATAAAAAAAAAATTTGGAATTAACAGTTTTTACATACGGTGTTATTCTTGAAAGTAAAAACTAGCACTAATAGTTTAATTGTATACAAGCAAAAAAAAAAAAAAAAAGTTGATCACTCCTGCTTAGTAAAATTGCTGTTAAACACTTTTCTCCAATAAATACCCGAAAAATGGTAGTTGTCGTATCAGTGCTTCCTAAGTCAGATCGACCACTAGTACGCCTAAGCTACGCCTAAGTTTTTAATATTTAGTGCTTCGGTACTCTGAAATCGCTACGAGAATCATCCAGAAGATATACACCGAAACAATGTTCGTAAGTTTTAAATATTTTTATTTTTCTATTAGCAATGTTGTGTTTGCTCGACTTCGTATATGTTTTGTAAGGTATGTCAACGGTTGATCCCTTCTGCATCTGCAACCGTTAGCACCGCCAAACCGCAGTGGGTGTGCGTGGTGGGCTATGGTCCGTTCTCTCTATGTCATCATCATCATCATCATCAGCCTATAAACGTCCCACTGCTGGGCAGAGACCTCCCACGTGAATAATAGCACGGGGATATTAAGCCATAACCCACCACGCTGGTCCAATGCGGGTCGGTGGGTTTTAACGACTGTCATCTTACGACAACATCCGGGACCAACGGCTTAACATGCCTTCCGAAGCACGGATCTCTCTCTATGTGTAAAGAAGTTATTAAAGAAGGTCTGTAGAGGAGCAGTGACCTAGACCAGCAAATGTTATTATTTAATCGTACTAGTATTTACTGTCATATGTTAAATGTTAATGTCACTAATATTTATTGTTATTTTAGGTCTGAAAGCAAGCAAGTTAAACGCTCTGCCAAGAAAAGCTGTGTGTTAGCCAATTCATTTGACTCGGACAACGAAAGCATAAGGTAATTTGCGTTGATTACTTTTAAAACCTGTTAATATATTTTATGTTATTTCGTATATCGTCAATATTAATAATTAGTTTTTAATTACATTTCTTATCTTTCTAGCTCTAAGAAGAAATGCCTGTACTCGTCGTCGGTGCCTAAGACTTCAACAACGATTGTGAAAAAACAAGAAGGGTCTAGCTCCGCTTTAGACTGGTTAAATGATTCAGAGTCAGATAACGAAGTTTCGCCGCCTCCACGCAAGACAGACCAGACCTTCGACAGTGTACTAACGCGACGAGTACCAGGCGGGGTAACGCGTCGGACTGCGAAGCTCGACGGTGAACTGGTGGCGGAGCTGCGTCTCTACGACGCTGAGGAGGTGCGTAGCCTCACCGGTCTTGAAAGGTGTGAAAAGGCAATAATTTGGGTTCGACTACAAGGCGAAGCTGAGTCTCCTGAATTGTTGACTATAAAAAAATTCATAAAATTAGCCAAATCAAAATTTACTGAAGAGGGGGTATTCTTTAGTGATAAAAAGAAAAAATAGTCACAGTCAGCTAGGTACTACATATTAACTAGTTACACTCTCTTCGGTAAATTTTGACTTAACTAGTTTTACTTATATATTATATGTGTGTTAGGTTTTATACATTTTACTTAAAAACTACTTTAACCTCTTGTAATTTTTTAACACAGTGAAAACAAAATCATAATGGTTAAGACTATATTCTGTTCAACTTGCAACTTATCCGTTAAAAATAATGCTTTCTCTGCTCATTTAAAAAGTATTTTACACAAAAATAATAGTTCTGTAATTGAGAGCGAGGGTATCGAACAAGTGCATAGCGCTCTTCGCGGTCGCATAGCGTCGTACCGTGTTCAATGCGAGGACGCTGAAGAACGTATGCATGTGTTTGCTCCTGCAGATTTTTTATCGCAATTGCGCCTCCGCGTGAAACTTTTACTCTCAGCCCGAATTGAGGCTTATACAAACCTTAAAGTAAATTTCGAATTGTTTTCTGAATTTTTTCTGCATAAGGATGACTCGATTTCAACGAAATCTTTTGCTACTGAAAACATTATCTTACATAAAAGTTATAATTTTGATGCTATGTATACAAACATTAGCCATAAAATTTGTAAAAAAGTTGAAGAATTTGAGGAAAGAGATAGTGGTTGGGCTTACTTACGAAGCTTGTATCTAGAAGTAAATATAAACAAATATAACCCGTTGAGAGCCTCAGGTTACTTAGATTTACCTAACGCTATAAAAAACAAACGTGCATGTATCAACATTAAAAATTCGGATGATTACTGCTTTTTATGGTGTGTCATGGCATCACTTTTTCCTGCAAAAAATAACGCAAATCGAACCACCGCATATCCGCATTTTGAAAGTGTACTTAAAGTTAAAAATATGACATTTCCAGTAGGGTTCACAGATATAAGAATTTTTGAAAAGAATAATCCCAACATAAGTATTAATGTTTATGGCCTTAAAAATAGCAGTAAGGTTGTTGGACCTCTGTACAAATGCGAATTACGTAAAAGACATCACGTCAACATGCTTTTTCTCGAAAATGGAAAACGTACGCATTACTGTCTAATTAAAGATTTAGCTAAATTACTTCGCAAGCAGTTAACTAAACATCATTCCAAAATATTTTTATGTGAGGATTGTATGATATTTTTTGATAACAATCTTAAACTCGAAGCCCACGTTTGCAGTGGTGTAGCAACAATTTTACCTAATCAAGGAACTCGAATACAATTTGAACATTATGAACGCATGCAAGACATGCCTTTCGTTTTATACGCAGACTTTGAATCTTTGTTAGAGCCAGTTGAACCAAATTCTGAAACAAGTTGCACAACGATTACGCAAAAGCATGTACCAGCTGCATTTGCTTACTACGTTGTATGCTCCTACGACAGCTCCCTTAATAAATATGTGTCTTATCGAGGACCTGACTGTGTGAATAAATTTTTTGATAACCTTCTATCTGATATAACTGTAATTTATAATATTTTGCATTCATCGATCCCTATGTTCTTAACAGATAAAGATAGAACCAATTTTGCTCAAGCTAAAAACTGTTATCTTTGTAACAAAATATTATTTGACGACAAAGTAAAAGATCACTGTCATCTTACTGGACGATATCGTGGTGCAGCTCATTCTTATTGTAATATAAAATATTGTTTGCCTAAGTTCGTTCCCATATTTTTTCATAATTTAGCTGGTTACGACAGTCATCTTTTCATACGACAGTTAGGAGAATTATCAGGTAGGATACAAGTGATTGCAAAAAATAAAGAAAATTACATATCGTTTACCAAATTTTTTCGAATTAGTAACGAAGCTATCATACCTGTTCGTTTTGTCGATTCTTTTAAATTTTTAGGCACAAGCCTAGAGAAGCTAGTTGCAAATTTAAATACAAATGATTTTAAACATCTATCTTTTTTTTTTCCTTCTCAGGAACATTTTAATTTACTTAGACGTAAAGGGGTTTATCCTTACGAATACGTCACTACTTGGAGTTCTTATGATGAAGAAGAAATACCTCCTTATAAATGCTTTTTTAGTAAATTGCACAATTGCAACGTATCAATAGTAGATTATGAACACGCAAAAAGAGTATGGCAAACCTTTGAATTACGGAGCCTTGGAGAATACACTGATTTATATCTTAAGTCAGATGTACTCTTACTAGCGGACGTCTTCGAAAGTTTTCGAAAAACGTGTAAGACGAATTATAAACTGGATCCTTCTTTTTACTTAACAGCACCTAGCCTAAGTTTTGACGCTATGCTATTAAAAACAGATGTTAAATTAGAATTAATAAATGATTTGGAAATAATAAGAATGATACAAAAAGGCATACGTGGTGGTATATGTTTATGTTCTACAAGATATTCGAAAGCCAATAACAAGTACTTACAAACTTATGACCCCGCAAAAAGTGATAACTTCCTTGTTTATATTGATTGTAATAATCTTTATGGTTATGCTATGTGCGCTTATTTACCTCATTCAAATTTTAAGTTATTAAGTGAACTAGAAATTTCAAAAATTGATTTTCATAATATACCCATTGACGGGGACATTGGCTATATACTCGAAGTAGACTTAGAATACCCTTTCCATTTGCATAATTATCATAACGATTTTCCATTCTGTGCTCAAAAATTTGCTCCTCCAGGATCTAAAACTTCGAAATTGATACCAAACTTATGCGATAAGTTTTTGTATGTCATTCATTTTTCCCATCTGAAAACATGTCTAAAACATGGTTTATTGCTAAAAAAAATACATAGAGTAATTCAATTCAATCAGAGTCCATACTTAAAACAGTACATTGATATGAACACTGAGTTACGAAAAAAGGCCAAATCTATATTTGAACAAGATTTCTTCAAACTTTTAAATAATAGTATATTTGGTAAAACACTAGAAGACACCGAGAAAAGGGTCAGCGTGAAGTTGGTTAATAAGTGGAATGATGAAAAGAATATAACAAAGAAAAGTTTCGGTGCTGAGCAACTAATAGCTCGACCAAATTTCCATAGTGCTACTATTTTTACAGAAAATTTTATAGCTGTTCAAATGAAACCCGAGACAATTACTTTAGACAAACCCATATATATTGGCTTTTCTGTATTAGAAATATCCAAAAGTCATATGTTTGATTTTCATTACTCTATTATGAAACCTTTTTATCGGGAAAAATTAAAGCTTTGTTATACGGATACTGACAGTTTTCTTTATTCAATAGAAAGCAAAGATTTTTATACAGATTTAAAGTTGAATTTCCTTAGATATTTTGATACTAGTAATTATCCATTAAATAACTGTTACGGTATACCTGGTCTTAACAAAAAAGTACCAGGTCTTTTCAAAGATGAACTAGGTGGAAATTTAATTTCTGAATTTGTTGGTTTACGATCAAAATTATACTGTATAAAAACAGTACAAGAGGAGTTAAAAAGGGCTAAAGGTATACAGAAACAGGTTTTGAAAAACGTACATTTCGAAGATTACAATAACGTATTAAACAAAAATACTTTTTTAAGAAAGAAAAACATAATTTTTAAATCCTTAAAGCATGAAATATTTACCCAAGAACAGAACAAGATAGCTTTGTCAGGTAATGATGACAAACGCGTAATATTAAAAAATAAAATATCTACTATGTCTTGGGGCCACTGGGATTATATATTTTAGCAATTATTTTTTTCACTGTGTTTTTAAATTCTATTATTTAGATATATGACTATGATTTAGATATATTATATTAGAGTTATATTATACTTAAGGCTTGAGAAATAAAAAAATGTATTATTATTTATTACCATTACTAAGATTCATTGGTTGAATTTAAAATAATATTAACTTTTTATAAACTATTGTAACCAGTTTTTCAATATACTTAAGTAGGTACATATAATGAATATTTTGATTTATAAAAATTGTTAAAAAATATGTAAGTTGTTGCTTTTGCTCAGATTCATTTATTGTTTGAATAGGAAATCTAACTTAGATTATGAAATGTAATGTAAAATTTACTCTACCCAGCTGTATTAATATACCTAATAAAATATAAAAGTAACCGACTAACTTGCATTTTTATTTAATTTATTATATATCTTTGTATAATAAAACATTGACGGTAAATAAGTAAGAAAATTCTAACGCAAACAAGTTTGAACAAGTCAAATTCAGAGTAGGTTGTACTCTTCTGATTATAAGGTAATATGAAACCTAATTAATACAAATCAGGTCACGTTATTGGCAAGTTAATCATTCTTTAATAATATCAATTCTTTCTTTTTATTTTGCTGAAATGTCCATTAATTACATGTTTTACTACCTATATTGTCTTGCTGTGTCATCATGTACATTAATATAAATGGGTTTCAAATTAGTTTCAATTTCAATTATTAAAGTGAAGGCGTCAGTAGTCCAGCTAGATAATATCAACATGGTAAGTTTAAATAATTTTGTATGATTATAAATTAATTTTATTTGTGTTGTAATTGTGTCGTTATTTGGTGAAAAGTGGGTTATGGTAAAGGACTGCTTTTGCTGTCCTCCTTGCGTAGTCGCTGACTAACCCTTCGGGGATAATAGTCGTGGTTTTATGTATGTAATAAACTATTTTATTTTATGTTTTAGAATACTCAAGAGAACCTGGTGTCGCTCAGCATCAACAAGGAGTTCGTACAACCGTCATCTCCCACTTTTGAACAGAACGCTCAAGATATGCTCGAGGGATTTACAGAGGAGTATCCGAATTGGAGAGCAGATGAACGGCGAGGCGATTCCCCGCTGTATAACAAGGTGGTGAATAATATCACCAAGAAGAGACTTCGAAAAAGAAGAAGTTATCTGAAGCATTCTCATTCTTACGTGATGAAAAGTACGCCGATTCAAGGTCGTCGATTAATTAAGATTGAAGTGGTGGACTTCGAAACAAATCATACTGATCCATTATTATCTGCGCAGTATGTGGTAACAGAGCATATTGACCCCATAATGGATCAAACAGAGGCTATCATTAGCAATATATCAAAAAAAGTTTGTGGATATAGTTATAGTTTTTAAGAAATTCTAAAATAAATATTATTGAATTGAATACTAAGATCGTTTCATTCACCCTTTTTACTTTTAGTAATTAAACAAAAAGATATTTATACACATTTGATTTATTGAGGAAAATACTTTATTACATTAATAACTCAATTAACATTTAAAGTGTACCACTTTTTTAGACACAGAACATTTTTTAAAGCACACATTTTTTTATGGTACTCACAATTAAATTTATTTACATCTACATGGTAATCACTATATAATTTTAAAAAGTTAGGACAACCTATTTCTTCCAACTCCATTATTTCACAATCTTGACATAGCTCGCGAACCCATATTCCTTTTTCCAATCCCTTTACTAATACCTTCTTACTGCTTAAATACGGAACTATTATTCGTCTAAATTCACGGTAATCAATGAATCCCTGACTCCATTTGAGCCCGCGATTCCTTTCTAACCACCGGATTTGCTTCTTTTCTTCATCTGTTAGGTTTTTAAAAGCATATGGTGGCTTAATTAAGAACGTCTGCGTATGGTTTTTAGTTGCTATTGATAACTCTTTTACAATAAAATTATTTTTCAAATCCTTAAATCCTTGCACATCCACTATAATAGTATCGTTATTCATGATAGCTTTTTCACAATGTTACTCAGTGGTTTATATTCAAATATGCAATCGTTCAGTATAAGGCAGTATGCAGCGGTCTGATCAGGTATCTCTTGATCTGTTTCGATTTCTACTCTTACGTCGATTGATCCCTTCAGCATTTCTTGTTGGCGAGAACAGTCAACAACGAATAAAGGAGCAATATCTTTAAACTCTTTTAAACTCGACAACGGTTCTGATCGACGTCCGTGATAATACTGCTGAAACCTTGCATACTGTTCGTATATTAATAAAAACTTGTTGTCAGAGAAATTTATGTTAAGTCCTTCGTAGGGGTAATATGATGAATTTAAAAACACTCTTACGTCACGAACATTGCAATGGTCGAACTCAGCCATTGACATTTGAGCATTATGTTTTCGGTTTGTTTGTAAGGCAATAATAACAAATCGAGGTTTCTCTGTTTGCGATGAAGTTTTAATAGCCCAAGTATGCTTACGTGTCTTGGGTAGTAACGGATATTCATACAAGTCCCAGTTACGAAACGCTAGTGTAATGGCTCGATCTTTTTCTAAATGCTTTAATAAATTAATTCTCTCTCGATCTGACACTTTAATATGTGGAACACGCCAAACGATTTTATTTATTGTTATATTTTCCACTATTTGCTCTTTACTCAATTTTATTGCATTGACATTTGTGTTGCTCCTCAACAGTACTAACTCATGTTTACAGTTAATTAAAACTTTTTCATAATCTTCTGCAAATCCTAATATTTTATTTAATGGTATGGAGACAGAGAAAACTCCGTTTGTAACATTGGTTATTCCTGCAGGAGACCAACCCCAAACTTTTGCACTTTTGGATTCATTTTCATTCAAAGACAAATAAGACTTCATTGTCGTTGTGATACCTGCATTTTTTATTTTATCTATTTCTATTCCATTTAACTCATATCGAATATCTTGGAATAGAAATAACGCAGGATTGTTTACAAAATGCACACTTGTTACCTTTTCTTTAGTGGTACTGTTATATACATCAGCTTTACCTTCAATATACAAAGTGCTGCGTGACGGCAACACATACAAATCTTGCTGATTGATTGGTATTCTTATTTCATCATTATTGTTGAAACTTGTTACATACGGCTTATACGAATGATATTCAAAACTCTCGATACTGTTATCGTATGACGTTGGCTGAGATATATTTAATATGTTCATTTTAACAAGCCTACTAGCTTTAGAAATTCTTTATTATTTTTAGTAACCTTCTTTTTTAAGTCAAACGGTGTTCTTTTACTTATTGCTCTTTTGGAACTGACTTGAACACCTGATGAGGTAGGGTTTTTATTAAAATTAATCATTTTTTTCTAAAATGTAAATAAAGTTGTACGTCTTCTCCACGTAAATTAATCTGTCTATTATCAGCGTCTAACAACCTAATATTAATTGCACTAATTGAACTTTGATTGACTGGAAAATAGATTAAGTTTTTAGGAATTTCAATAATTCTATAACCGGGTGGTACATTAGGCACAAACTCATAAATAATATGGCTTGCTTTCCCATTCACGAATGATCCGCTAACTACGTCACATTCGATGCGTACGATGGTTGTTGCTAAAATACTGACTGGGTACTGAGACTCACAACTTATATTTGCCTTAATTGTGTCGTTAGCAAAACCTAAAATTCTACCAATGGAATTATTTTTCTCGAAATGAACATCTTCTGAACAAAATATTTTGGTTTTGAGAGTATTATTATTACAAGTCAATTTTAATGCAGTGTTCTTAATGTTGCTTTTTAAAAATTCGCAAATATCTTGAAGTTCATATGATCCTTCAGGAATTTCGATGAACTCATTGATACCGTAATAAAACTTATTGTTCCTTTCGTCTATATTAGGAATAGAATTAAAAGTAGAAAAGTATATAAGTCCGCACTCATATTGCCCACGTAATTCTAAAGTTGGTGAATAGTTAGTTATTAATGAGGCTCCTTGCCCAGTTATGGATACAGTGAAAGACATTTTTATACTGTCAAGTTATTTTAATTGTAACCTATATAAATGATTTTTCCAATACTTTCTTAAAAATAATAAACAAAGATGACCACAGTTTACAGTACCGAAAGATTGATACTGTTTGTAATTATAATTTATGTGCCTATCTTTCAAATATTTTATTAATTCTAATGGAGGTTTTAAGTTACCAAAACTGTTAAAATATTCACAGTAATTATTTTCTTTTACATAGGCTACCCAATGAGTTCCAGGATTTGAAGAACTATCTAAATTAAGAATAGCACACTCAATTTTTCTTGGTTTTGAGGGTAACGTATCTCTCATAAAAACGCCACGAAAATATGGAATATCAACTGAGTGCTTTAATATATCTAAATTAGTAAGTGCTCGTTTGGGTAACCGTTTAATTAGTTTTTTGGAGGTTGCAAGTACAAGCCCGCTCCTTTTTTGTGAGACTTCAAATACAACCCTTTTCCAAGTGCAACAGCTTCCATCATCTTGTTATGTCGTTCTGATTCTTGAAGATTTTTTTGAGCGACCTTGTAATCGTTAACAGCCTTTGTTATACCTGCAGCACCCCCAGCGAGTGAACCAAGAGCTGATAAACCAGCAAAGATTGGTATGAGGGGTAACAACCCACCAGTTTTCGGAACAGGAATGCAGCGTGGGAAGCGTATTCCTTTTATATTAGAAAACACTTTTTTTGCAGCTGCATGCGCATATTTTATAGCCGTGCGGTTATCATTACATTTTATTTTTTTCATTTGCTTTTGAATTTTTTTAACACCTTTCATGAATGACCGCACTCCTGCTCCGGCTTTAAGTTTTGCTTTCATTGCATTTTTTACTATCCATGATGCAATCTTTTCTCCTTTCCCAGCATCTTTCGATTTCAATCTTTTCTTTGCCATATTTAAAAGTTCTAAATCGGCGTTTTGTCTAACGTTCCAATCTTTATTATTGTAAGCAATATCGTGATACAAGCAAGCTTCATCCAATTTATTTATTCCTCGTTCACCTCTTAGTAAGCGTTTTTTAAGTTTTGTTCCTGGACCACAAAACTGATATCCAGGTAAGTGTAACTCGAACGGAATGTTATCTATTAAATTGTTGACAATGCCGCTTCCTTCCTTCATTGATGTTCGTAAAGTGACTGTACAACATAATCAGGCGATATTTATATTAAGTCATTAATAATTTTCTGTCAACCCAACTGTTTTCACCATCACTGAGACCCAACCATTTGACAAAGAGTTTGTTTCCTTTTTTCTTTAAAACTTTTTCAATAAGATATATATCGGGAAATTGGGTTCTTTGCAGTTCGTATCCGTAAAAAGATCCTAAAATGATTTGCTTATGTTTGTCTTCTAAGTGGTATGTGACAGGATTTGTATGGTTAACTTTCACAACGTTGAAGATTTCTGTTGACCAGTTGGGAGTATAACCTTTGTAGAATTCACCTTTGTATTTACTAATCCGAACATGATCACCAACACGGTACTTATTTTTTTTCGTTATGTTATTATTTTGTGATTTGATGATGTTGTACTTTACAGTTGTCTGATTTCTTTTGTCAACATCAATAGGTTTAAATTTTGTTATACGATGAACAGTGTTATTATAGCTTTGTACCACGTTTTTCAAATTTTTATTTATCCACTGGTATTGACCGCATAAGCTAAATAGCTTATAAAGGTGACCTTTTAGCGTTCTAATTACTCTTTCAACAATTGCTGCTTTTTTCACAGAATAAGTGGAATAATGGTTAATGTCATATTTTTTCATCAACTCTTTAAAGTTTTCATTATAAAACTCTTTACCTAAATCTGTTTGCAAATTTTTTGGTTTCCGAGACGAATTCAATAATATATTTTCCATTGCGTTGGTGACATTAATTTTATCTTTACTCTTCAAAGGATTTGTCCAAACGTATTTCGATAAAGTGTCAATAACTACTAAAACATATTTATATCCTTTATTAAATTGTGAATACTTTTGAAAATCCATAAGGTCAGCTTGCCATGAATCATCTACTCCTTTTATAATTGTACATCGGCGAGGAAAATTTCTTCTCGCCGCTCTGTGAATTTCTTCTACTATATCTCTTTTACTCATTTTTGTTTGACTTTGCTTGAATCATACGGTCTATTTCTGTTTTTGAGTAAAACATAGTAGACAAGCGATTGGAAGTAGCTGATTCTAAGTTCTGGATGTAAATTTTTACACGACTATTAACTTTATTTATTTCATTCCTTAGATCTTGTACAGTTTTATCCAAATATGCCTTATTTACAGCTTCATCGTCCTTGTCTGGAGATGATAAACCTTTAAGTTTTGATGATTTTAAGTCGTATTCGCCCGTTTCGCACTTTTTTAACGTATCGTTTATGGTATCGATGTATTCAGATAACCTCAAACGTTTATGAATGTGATGACCGAATTTATCTATATTCATTATAATCTCGAAGCTTTGCTTACTGCGAGTATACTGCTTAATTTTCCCCGTGCTATTTGTTTATATTCCATATTTATGATGCCCGCTTCGCGCAGTTCTTCAATTATTGCAACGATTTCATTATCCAAACCCGTGTTACCAGCAGCTTTTGACGCAAGCAGTAATTTCAATCGTTCTATTAATTCATTTGGATCATCCCAATAAACTAAATCTGTATTTGTTTTAACTTTTTTAAAAAGATTGATACCTTTTCCCTGTGGAGGACTCTCAGTACTAGTAGGTTGTTTAGAGAATTTAAATAATGGTTTTATAATACTCATGTATTTAAACCCTTTATTGCTGTTTATTGGTTTGGCAGGATCAAAGTTACGTCTGTGTGCATTAGTATTGATAAGTAGTAGCTTGTAGTTTTCAAGGTCGTCATCTGTAATAACATCTAGATTTGGTACCTTTTTATATAATAGTTCTTTTAAGCCAAGAGTCTTTTCAAAAGTAATGTTTCCAACTTTAAGAATTCTACCGTCATCATGAACGCGAGTGTTTCCAAGCTCAAGTTTCCCTCGCTCATTTCTAATTCCAAAAGGTATGGCATTAAATACTTCAGATGACGTAGACCATGAGGAAGACTCATCTTGATTTATAATGTTTGGTGATGATTGGAGGGACTTAAAAGAACCTTTACTTACATCATGGTTCTTAAAAGGTGACGTAGTTAGGATTTTGTCTGATTTTTGTGGTGTGTCTTGATATTCCTCTTCATCTACACTATTAGAATCAATATATTCTTCACAAGAAGAATACGACTTCTCGCTTTCATTTTTCCTGTTTTTTTTTGATATGGGATCATAAAGCTTTACTTCCTGTAAGTTCTTTTCATCATTTCTATTCGCTAAAATGTTAAGAGGGTCAACAATAGGTTTAAATATTGTTTCCAGGGTAACATTGTTAGAATTTTTAGCATCCTTTATTAAGTCTACCTTCCTTTTAACAGCTGATGCTGATTTTACAATTTGTTCTTTTAAATCTCTTTCCATTTCAATAAATAGGTTTCCTTTCAGCTTTAAGTCACAAATGAAAGTGATTTTATGGCATAATTACAACTGCTTTTGTACATTAATCTAATTCTATAAACGTATCAAATGTCTTCCTATAACATCCTTTGTTTCGTTCACAATCCTTATTTATTACAAGATAATTGAATGGTTTCTTCCAAACAGTTGAGCACATTTCTCGAAATTGTGACCAAGTCATGTCCGACCCTACGTGTTCATCATATACGTGTTTCAAATTTACATCGTCCTGCTTAAATAATATAATTAGGTTAGAATTGTCCCTAATAAGTTGTTTTGGTACTTTTGTATAAGTTTGATTAATATAAAAACAATCGATATTTTTATGACGTCCCATAGCAAAATAATCTCGGATGTGGTTTTGGTTTTCACAAGCAACATCATCAAATATAATAATCGAGTCAGACAAAGCATCATGTGGACTCAAAACTTCGGTGTTGTCATTATATTTATGATACGATGTACCTGCAACCATATTTAATACTTTTTCTAAAAATATGTATTTAGGTTGATACAAAGATTTTGAATAAACATAAAGGTTGCGGAACCGTGGACCATCTGTATGTAGTAATAAACTAATTACTAAGTTTGTCTTTCCACAATTCGAAGGGCCGCAAACAATACAACGGATACTGTTCGGCAATAAGTTGCCATGACGTTTTAACTCATTTGATGATGGTGGGCAAATGCATTTTAATTTTAATGACTGTTTTTGTTTAACAAATCTCATAGCAGCTGTTTTCTTATTGACCACAGTGTTTCGGGAGTTTCAATAAAATGACTTTGAAGCATAGCGCTTAAACATATATACGAGCGAATGGCAGTGATTTTCAAAAGTAATATTGGGACATTCTAGATCACTTTTTAACGACATTGATCGAACGTCAGTGAGATCAATGGAGGAATATTGGGAATTTTCAAAAGTAATATTGGGACATTCTAGATCACTTTTAACGACATTGATCGAACGTCAGTGAGATCAATGGAGTGAAAAGTGATCTAGAATGCCCAATATTACACTACTTACCCGCACTGCTCCAACCTGAGGATACCTGTCTACACCGATACTACGTACCCACAACCACTAACTCACGCCCGTCTACGGGATCTATAACTATCGCGGATCGACTCAAACGTCCCTAAGGACAGAGGCCAGGTGAGCTGAGATACGGTGAAAGCCCGTACCGCTACAACCCGAGGTCCCTATCGGCCCAGACGCGCACATACGGTGAAAGCCCGTACCGCGCAGCCGAGGTCGGGTCAGGCGATGCGTCGACGACGGCGTCGAGGCAACGACTGCTCGCGAGTAGACTCAAACGTCCCTGAGGACGGAGGCCAGGTGAGCTGAGATACGGTGAAAGCCCGTACCGCTACAACCCGAGATCCCTATCGGCCCAGACGCGCACATACGGTGAAAGCCCGTACCGCGCAGCCTAGGTCGGCTCAGGCGATGCTTCGGCGACGGCGCCGAGGCAGCGACTGATTGCGAGCTGCGTGCGCGGCCGCTTTTTATACGGCTCGCGGCTGTGACGTCACGCAGCTGTCCGGCATCTCTGTGTTCCTTGCGCGGCGCGCGGCGTGGCGTCGCAACTAACAATATATATATATCCGCCTACCTATTGATTCCTACAACTTTCCTCACTTGAAAATGCCTATAATTTGTCGAACTAACAGTCCCTACTTGTGTACCTTGCAATCTAGGCCCAAGCCACATTTAACTTAA
The DNA here is from genome assembly GCA_963921215.1 of Scoparia ambigualis. Lineage (NCBI taxonomy): Eukaryota > Metazoa > Arthropoda > Insecta > Lepidoptera > Crambidae > Scoparia > Scoparia ambigualis. The sequence continues at coordinate 26,274,090 of OY992509.1, forward strand.
CTTTGTGGTGTGTTGTGAGAGTCGCAT